>VRYO01000100.1:2395373-2448906 GCA_009812075.1 Sialia sialis | reverse complement strand
AATCTCTGCTGACCCAGAGGTTTTTATATATGTCCCAACTGACTGTAACAAACTCAGCAGAGTGCTTGCTCCTGTTTGTCACTTGTCTTGCCCTGCTAGCAGCCGGGTGCTTTTGTTCCAGCCGCCAAGGAGAGGAGATGCACGTCAGCCCGGGTGGGGTTGGCCAGCAGCCAGGGAGCTGCAGCTCATTTCTATGCTAATGGCCATAATAATTTTAAAAATAAACACATGCAATCACAATATTCACCCGCGAGCTCCTAAGAGGGGAGGCACTCACTAATCTATCTGCCAGCGGTCTCTGCCATCCAGCAATGCAGCATCCATGTGCCAGTGGAGGGACTGGTGCTGTCCCAAGCCTTTTTTACCATCATCAGAGGGGTGAGTGCCACTCTGTTCCCATTAAACTTCCCTCTGCCATTTCCTTGTGTCATCAAGCCATAAAAAACATAAATCACATGCACATTCATTGCTGCACATTAATTCTCCAAGCTGTGATGTCTCAGCACTTCTGCTGTCATCCCACCTGGATTTTGGCTGTGGTACACAGCGACTGCCACAGGGCAGGGAGAGACAAAATTAGGGCTCACAGCAGACAGGGAATGGTCCTGGCAGCCCTTTGACACGGCAGGCATGGAGGAGCCTCCTCCAAAAGATGCTGGCCAAGGCTAGATTCAGACTGAATGCTGACTGTCCACAGGCACACAGACACATGAAGCAGAGGAGTTCCTCTTCTTCTCTCCTTCCCCTGTGTTATACAACTAAGGACCTCAACTAGGATGATGCTGATCACAGGCAAGGCTCTTTTACAAAGAAACCCCCATGCTTGAGATTGCCCACTGAACTCCCAGAGGGATGCAATCCCTGAAGGCATGTCCTATGGACATAGGTGAGCAGCAACCCTTAACCTCATCCATATTCATGGAGGATTCATTCTGGGGTCTCCTCTAATCAAATCACAAGCACTTTCTCCATCCCAACAGGCCCAGTGGAAAGGCCAATAGAATGAAAATGAAAATAGCTATTGAGTGAAATTTTCTCTACTCCATAAAAAACTAAATTGAAACCATTAGTGGCCAATCCATTTTTGCTCAGTGCAGCATTAGTGCTAAGCCAGAGATTGACCTAGATTTGATACAGAAAAAGAAAACATTAACTTGGTATGTCAAAGCAAATCCTAGGCCTTTAGAGTCATTAAAACACAAACATTGTTCGGGCACAAGGAGAGGAGGAAGACTTGAAAGGTTCAGTGCCAAACATGATGTTAGGAGAGCATTTGGGAAGGTCAGCTAGTTCTGCAATCAAATTGCCTCTTTATTTTAAATTACTTACAGGGAAACAGAGACCAGCCTGGCTCTGACCAAGACAATGCTGGGGAGGAGTGAGCACCCACACCACCACAGATGCCACGCAGTCCACAAATAGAGCCACAAGAGAAGATCTTTTCTTCACATTTCTGTCTCCACCAACCTGTTAAATTCAGACCTTTTCCAACAGAGGCATGTCATTAAAATGCCTCACAGCTGACACAGTATAAGGAACAGGAGTTTTATGGGGATGTGCCTCCAATACACAGGCTTCCAGATGCTCCTACCAAGGAGGGTGGGCTTTGTTACCTCTGTCACAACTGGGGAAGGTGAAATCTGAGAGGCAAATTATTTGCCCAATACAGTGAACAAGACATGGGCAAACTGACCCCTTCCAAGATTGGCTCCATTCTGATGACAGTGAGCTGCTGATTTTTATACTGAATTTCTCTACTTACAAATAAAATTCAGGTCAGCAGGGTTGCTTTTAAAACACAATGAACAGCATGCCAATTAATGCAAACCTGAACCAGTCTCAAATGAGGCTGAGAGCTCCAGCAGAACCACCCTTCAATATCTGTGAGATTCACGGAGTGCCCAACTCCTTTTCCTGAAAGCCACCAGTGCCAAGGTAAGCAGAGGGATTACATTTTCAATTCCCTCTTGGTTTAGGAGACCTTCACCAATAAGTCAGCAACCTGCCAGGGAACATTCTTAAGGAAGTCAGCAGGTGAAGGCTCTGCAGACTCAGGTCCCTTATTTGTCCCCTCCACACTCTGGAAATGGAGGAGAAGGAGCTGGCACAAAAGATGGGGGGCACGTGGACACCACAAATCCCATCCCTTCCTTTCTTCCCCCTGCCTTCAAACAGCAATGCCTGCCCAAGCCTTTAAGAAAAAGACACTGAATCTTCTTTCTATACATTTTTTTTTTAAAGATGCATTTTTATTAAGCTGAAAAGCAAGCTCAGGGCAGGCCAGCACGGTGGCTACTCCAGCTGCAGAGCAGACTCTGCGCCTGCGAGCCGGCCCTGCGTGTCTAATGACGCTTTTGTGCGAGGTTGGTGCTGAACTGCCATGAGCCCAATTTGGAATGCAAGTTGCTTTGTGCATAGTGAAGCGTGAACAACAGCGCCGCCCATTTATCTATTTAATTCTCCAGGAGTAGCAGGAGCGGGGCCCTTCGCTCACATCTAAAGGGAAGAAAAATCGCCTTTCTCTCAGCTTTGGAAAAGGAGGGAAATATTAAAGAGCAGCCGTGCCTCTCCCAGCACAGGAAAATCCTCTCTGCCCCTGTCCACTAATCATAGCAGGGAAAATCCCAAATCTCTATTGTCCATGCTGAGTCTCAGATCTCAAAAGAATATGGGCTGTAAGACTCCGGAGAGTTTGCAGTAAGGAAAACATTTTAGAAGAATGTAGTTCATTTAAGAGGAACCAAAACAGCGGTGAGATAAAAGAGGGAGGATGACCCACCTTGGTCTGGGCAGAGGTACAGGAAAATGGTCAGTCCTGAACACTTTTTATTTGGAATATTTGCAAATACGTGTTTATTCCTCTTTTGCTTTGGCTGTTGTTTCTTCCCCTAGAGCTAACAGGATGGCTCAGAGCATGAATGGAGGATGGTCCAAGCTTTGTTCTCTCTACATTTTGCATACTCATGTCTCTTGTTTTCACCTGCAATCAAAGCTGACTGGAAAAATTTAAAATATGCTGAGAAGACAGCACATCATACAGACTTCTCTGGTTAGGAATGAAGTCTCCACCTGGCCTTTCTTTTCCTGTCCCAAGCTCCTGGGACAGAGATGAAAGGGAGACAACAGATAATGCCTCACAGTGGGACACAGCAGCTGCCCACGGGAGGGAACATGCAACAGATATTTTACAAGAGGAGTAGGGGGGAAAAACTACTACCTTATGACTCAAGTCAACCAGGAGGCAAATTTTTGTCTGGTCTGAGATGTGGCTTCTCAACTTTTTGCATAACACATGAGATGACTGTGAGCCAAATGCAGCTCAGGTCACCTCCCTGCTGCATGGCAATGAACAGCCCTGATGGACGCTACTGACCCATGATTTATTGTTGGGTTTGCTGCTTTCAGAAGCAGAAAAAAAGCACAGAGCCCTGTAGGCGCTGCTTCCGCCTAGGGATGATAAATATCCTGTGAAAGTAATGAACACATCTTCACTGCATGCAGAGCAGGGGTCAGAGGGAACAGCCTCAGGAGCCCCTGCTTGCTGTACCCGTCCTGCATGAGTGAAGGAGCCAGGCTGAGGAGGATGATGGGTTCTTCCTGAAAAGGTCCCTGTAGGGTGGCACCTGGAAACCCTTTGAATGCCTGCACTGCAGCTCCACTCCTCTTCCTGAGGCTTGACTGAATATGCTGCTCGATGCCAGCACACCCAGTCTCTCCTGCACGATCACAGGGGTGTCCAGACCCATATTCCAGTCCTAGAGAGCACTTGGTGTTTATTATGGGTCACTTATTGGAAAATTAACTGTACCACCATCAGTTGTTGATGTAGGGGTACTCTCCTGTGAGTAGGAAAGATTTTTGACTGGATAAATGCAGCCTCTGCACCATGCATGGAAATGAACAGGAGCCCTATGGCCCAAGGACTGTTTTATAATGCAGTATCTCACAATTTCTATAAAACTGACAAAATGCTGCACCTCTGGAGAGAGACTGTCCCCACGCTGTCCCAGTACAGCACGTGAGGGAGTGTCCCCAACATCCAGCAGCTCACCACCCCTGCTTGTCTTAACTCAGGGGAGCAGAGAGCACCAGGGGAGCTGTCAATGCCAGAGGAAACCCTTGAGAGCATCTTGCCTTTGCCACACTCTCCCTCGTGCAGCAGCACTGCCCAAATGCTGCCTGCTGAGACGCAAGAGCTTCTGGCTGCAGCCAGAAATCATCCCAACCTGGAAGGAAGCGAGAGCAGAGAGTCCCTGTGCACTGGCACAAACACTCTCTCTGAAGTGCAGCAAGCAGCCAGGGCTGTCTGAGCGCCCTCACACCTTCCCTATAAAGTTATTGGTTATTTTAGGGACATAGTCACAACCAAAATCCAACATCTTCCCTGCCTTGAGTACCAATAGCACACTCCCTCCATGAGGCAACGCTGCTCCTTATAAACCACTTTGAAAGATGCATCTTGGCAATGCCATGGATCAAATTTCACACTTCCCTCCATGCTCAGAGCACATGGCAGCATCCCATCATGTTACCTGCTACGCTGAGCAGCACAGCAGACAGCCCAGGGTGGTTATTCATCTTCTGCACCCTCTTGTTTTGCAGGGGATTGACTAATAAACAGCCCCTTTAGCATTCTCAAATTGGTTTCAGGGAAAGAAGAAGTTTCTGGTGAAGAGGGAGGCATTGCTGGGAGAGACCTTTATCGGGGAGCTCTATTGCAGTAATTTTTCAAGATGAAATTGCTCTCTGGCTCATGACAGCATTTAGTATCCTGAGGCGACCATTTGTGAAGCCAAACCTATGGTCCTGCTGCCCTGCTGCTGGAGGGAAGGGGGAGTATTAAATGTCATAAACAACTCTTAATTTGCTGGGTAGACTGCACATGGGGTGGGTGATTCTGCAGTGCAGGAAGGGGTTATCTGTCACTGCACAGGGCTCCAGCACCAAGGGTGATGTTGGCCAGGCAACACTGGCTGCTGTGACACCTGCCCAGAGGTACAACTCTTCATGAAGGGCTCCTGTATTTTTGTGGGGTGACTTCTTAAGAAACCCCAGCATCACACAAAGCTCCCCCACCCCAAAGTGGGGCTCCCCTCCAGCACCACAAGATGTCCCTTCCTGTTGCATTCACACCAATGGTTTCTTCAGGACTTTCCTCTGAAGCACACATTCACTCTTTGCAAAATAGCGATGATTTATCCCACTCAAGTGCCCCTGCAGACCCCTGAAGTAATGGGAAAATGAAGGGCAAGCTGTCCACAAGCCTCTGGGAAGGATTGGCTCAGCAAGGGCAGAGTAGAGCGTGCAGTAAGCTGCCAGCAGGCAGGTGTCTCCTGCCAGATTCCCATCCAGAGCTCCTCGTGTTTTTCCTACTCTGACACACACAATTAAGACAAATTACATAGTTACCACTTTGATTTGTTGCACAATACTGATGTTTTCCATCCCTCTCCCAAATATTGATGGAGACAGTAAAAGAGGAAGCTCCCACACAGCTGGTTTTGGCCCTGGACCACTTCGTTTGCAGCCAAGTCCTTCCAATATCGAGCGTGGATGGACGAGCAATCCTGCTTTTCATCAGCTCAGAGAGGCAGCGAGCCAAGCAAGCACGAGGTGTTATCCTCACAGCCCTCACAACATCTCTGGGTAGAAACATCTCTGCTCAGACCCCCCTGAGCAAAGCCAGCAGCTTGTCTGCTTTTTTGTGCTCACCAACGAGCTCACACTTTGTTTTGGCATCTCCAGAGGCACCGGTGGAATCTGTAAAGGTGAAGGCAAGGAAGCTTTTCATCACCACTGCCCATGGAAATGCCATCAGCTTTCAGACAGGGAGCTGTCCTGATTTACAGGCTAATGAATTTTAAATGAGATGCATTTTTTAATTTTTTGTTGTCAGCCCCCATTTTTCTGCCAGCAATCATTCTAGTAATAGCTTTAAATTTTCAGCATCTGTTTTTACCAGCTCTCTTGTAATTAGTTTACTAATGTATTTCACTGCGCCTTTGTTATTTTCAGAGAATTACTTCATTCCCAGCTATCAGAGATAGTGCACTTCAGTCTATAAGGAGTTTGGCCTTTGTTCCCCCATGGTTATTCACATGGGGGAAGATGGCTCGGTGAATGACAAGCCTTTCTATCACTACACATTCTCCATTTAATGTCTTTATACTGGCTCATTAATTACCACAGAAAACTCCTTTCCAAATGGAACCTGTGATTTATAGAAGACTTGGGCAAGGTGCCATTTTTATTGGGCTGACAGCAAACAGCACCAGTGCTGGCAATTTGCTCTTCATTTTTCCCTCCTACTGCAGCAGGGTCAGCCCTGCCAAGGTGGGACCTTTTCCTGGGCAAGGGAGCTCAGCGAGTGCTCAGTGCTGCTGAGCCATGCGCATCACGCTGCTCCTGCTCAGCTAGGATGGCCAAGCCCATGGAAAACTGAGCTACAGCCCGTTCTGCCTGCTGCACAGATTGAGATATTCCCTTGGGCAGCAGCTGGGGAGTGCCTGGAAGAGGTGAGACTGCCTCTAAGATGATCTCTTTCCCAAATCTGGTGGTCCAAGGGGTGGAAGTGCATCCAGCAAAGTATCTCGTATGCCTTGGCAAAAACCCAAGCCCGGCACGGAGACTCTGGCTCTCATGATGGAGTGGCAGTCAGAGGTGAGGGGCTCTGTGGCACCTCTCTGCCGTGTCCCATCACACAGCAGGCCTGTCCCAGCTGTATCCCTCAGACTCTGAAGCATTACAGACCTGCAAACCTCCCAGCACATGGGGTCCAGGCAGGGGGAAGAGCTGCCCAAAGACACAAGGCAAAGGCTCCCTGTGGACCCAAGGAAGCCGGAGCAGGGGGGAAAGGCGGCTGTGGAAGTACCCCAAACAACGGTCTCTCTGTCCGACGGAAATTAACTTTAAATCCTTCAGAACACTATGTCTTTCACCACGTCCATACTCTGCTGAGCATGATAAACTACTCCCCTTCTTTATTAAGGAATGAAACACAAGTGGAAATGGTGCACACGATAACTAAAGAAGTTATTTAAATAGAAAAATAATCACAAAAGGCTGGATTCCCACAGAGGAGCTGCCTCACATCACAGCAAGGGAAATACTCAGCATCCCCTGTGCACAGGGAGAGGAGAGACCACAGGATCTCAGCACTGAGCCAGAGCAAGCGGGACACAGGGTTAGCATTGCAAAGAACTGCTCTAAAGCTCCTTTCTGTTCATTCTAACTCAGAATTTCACTCAAACACAGGTGATTTTTCTAAATGCTGAAAGCTGCTCTGCTCCCATCCCTTGGTGTTGAGCACAGATATTGTGCTTCGATGTTGCTCAGTCCAGACTGAAGGGGATAATGTCAGAGATGTAGAAAGGACTGAACTGTTGTGATCCTGAGAAAATCCAGGTTCTTCCCAGGTCTGCTTTTCCTCCTAGCAGCAGCTAAGCCGTTAGCTGTCATCTCATCCCTGTGGCTGAGTTACTATATAAATTCCTGTTCACTCCTTGGCAATAGCAACAGCTTCCTATTTTGCTGGCAGCAATCCAGGGGAAATTCAAGCTGAATTACAGCCATTCTTCAGAAAATAGGCCAAATCCACGAAAGCAGGACACATGACCGCAGACGTAGAGCTTGTCTTTTTTTCTATTTATTTCGCAGCGAGAAGCCCCGTTGGCTGAAAATAGCTTATCTCTGGAAGTCCCCCTTTCCGTTCACGCTGCTGCTCCTGGCTGCCAGCCAAACCATTACCACCTCAAAGAGAAAGTTCAGAGCTGCAGCGGATCGGCCCCACGCTGCAGGACGTGCGGTTTGATGTTTGCACCGATTGCTCTCTGGGAGCTCAGAGATGGGGATTGTGTTTCTGTGCATGAGCCAGAGTGTTCACTCCTTTCCTGGCATGGGAGCACTAGGGGCAGAACCCCAGCACTGCAGGTCAGAGTAGGCACAGTAGTGTGTACACACGTGCATGTATGTGGAGATATGACAGAATAAATTGCTCCCTGTGAGGGTGACAGGCACAGGCCTGGCACAGGCTGACCAGACAAGCTGTGGATGACCCATCCCTGGAAGGGTTCAAGGCCAGCTTGGACAGGGCTTGAAGCAATCTGGTCTGGTAGAAAGTGTTCCTGACCATGGATGTAGATGATCTTTAAGGTCCCTTCCAACCCAAACCAGTCTAGGGTTCAGTGATTATGGGACTGGTAACACACGTCAGACTCTGCGAGCCAGGGTCCCTCCACACTCCCATGACAAGGTGACAGCATCCATTTCATGCCAGGTCCATGTGAAAAAGTATATCTATATGAAAGCACCTCTGCCCCCACAGTGAACCCTTTCTGCTCCCTGTGTACCCTATAGCATCCTAAATCCAACTGGGAGACACATCAGTGTTCTGGCAGGCAAACACAAGTAAGGATACAAGAGAATGGTTGAAGATAAGAAGGATGTGGGAGATGGTGACACAGAGGAAGAAGAGATAGCAGAGTTACAAACCAGCAATCTCCCCATCTTTATCTTCCTCGCTATCATCAGACCATCAGTGAACCTGAGGAGCAGTGATGCATTCCAGAAAACAGCTCTCCAGGGAGGACTGCCTTCTTGTTGATAAGAAGCAGGGAGGCTTATCTCCTAAACCCACTGTGACACCTCACCCTGAGCCCAGTTTATCAAATTAAACTCATTACCTTTGAGGACTCATTGAAAAGAGGTGGCAGCAGGAAAGTCATGGGTCAAGGAGGCAAGGCTGCCATCACCCTGCAGTGCTGCTCCTGGATCAGCACATCCTTTCTGGCACGTGCTGAGCAGTGGTGGCTGATGAACCAGCAGGGCCTGGGAAATCACCACCAGCACTGAACCATCCCAGAGCATCATGTCAAGGAAGCAAAGTGATGAAAAGAGGGGACACACTGATTTCCTGCAAGGCCATCACAGGGCTTTCTGGTTTATTGCACCTACAGCCACACCACGCAGGGCTGTGCCCACTGGGTGAGATTCCTGAGAGAAGATGGTTTGCAAGAGCAGGTTTCAATATGGTAGAAAAACATTTTGATTGTGCCAGTGGAGAGCCCTGAGCATCATCTGCCATCACCCAACCTCTCTACTGTGTCACAATCACAAATCACAAACAGAACTTTGCATATGCATCTCTTACTGCCACAGAGAAATAACCAAGTCCTTTCTGTGAGGAATTTTTAAAATGAGCAGTCAAGCAAAACTAAATTTCAGCCTTGAGCACTTTGCTAAAGCATTCAGATATATACTTCAGATGCTTCTGAATTTTTTGCTTTTTTATCCTTGATTAAACCAACACAGGTCACCTCAGGTGGTGCCTCTCCTCTTTTTGCAAGGAGCTTTGGTCCTGTTTATGGACACAGGATAAAACACGAAGCCCTGGGTAACAGGAGGAGAGGGCAGTGAGGCTCAGGAAGACTGAAGATTCCTATGGGATGCTCCCACATGGGATAACTATCAGTTCACAAGGAGGGGCTTTATGGATTTATGGGAGGAGAAGAGGTTGGAAGAGCCCATGTTATTTCCTACCATAAAATTTGCAAATATTTTACCCAAACATTCCTGCTTCTTCCTGGGTTTGTGCACCCTGAACCGTACTTGGGTAGGTGGTTGGGGAAGGCCACCAGAGTTCCTGAGCAGTGATTCCCTGCCTAGGAGTGACAGATTCTCTGTGAGTACCAGCAGCTAAACCAAGTCCTTACATCCTCCACTGATCTCCACCCATCCTACCAAACAACCCCTGGCAAGAAAATTCTGTACCTTGAACAAAAGACAAGAGGAGGTGCTGAAAAGAAGCCCAGCACACAGTACCAACCCTGGAGAAGAGGTCAACACTGACATTGCAGCTCCAGCCAAAGAGGAAGAGTTAGAAGACATGCTGGATACTCAGACAGCCACACAATTCAAATTTAAATACCAGCATTTGCCTTCAAAAATTGTCAGTGATGGGACAGCCAGACAGACCTGCAGCTACCTGGGACTCCTCTGTCCCCATCCCTGCTCATGCACTTGCTGTTCTCATTTGCTTCCCAGACTCATTCCCTATGCGAGTGCCAAGGTTAACATCATTTAGCCACCTAAGCTCTCTTTCAGCATGAAATTTCATTTTAATTAAAGCTTAAGTTTGGCATGCACACATGAATGTGGAGAGCTGTGCGGGCTGGAGGGATGATAATGCCAAGGAGCAGCAGCACTGCAGAAGTGATGTGGGTTTTAGGGAGCAGGCAGAGGTCAAACGCTGCACCTGAAAGGAGGGATTGCAGAGGGACATTTTGAGTGACTTTGAGCTCTGAACTTGAGCTTTGCCCTGTGTTTGCAGCACACTGGAGTGATCAGAGCCAAAGCCCTGTAAGCCTGATCTTCAGGGGGCTCTTGCAGGGATGCTCAGTGTGTCCTGTACCAAACCTGAGGAATCAGTCCTCTCCCTCCTGAAATGTGCATTTTCATCAGAAAAAACACTCGCAGCCCAGAACGGGCACCTCTCCAGTATTAACAAAAGAGATGAAAACTCTGTAGCAAACAGGTGACTGCAGCACAGACTGTTAAGAGACCTTAAAACCTGCTGGGACACCTGAAATATTCAGGAAGGCGATTAAATCTATCTTAACAAAACCTCATGGCATATAATAGTCCCCCCAGGAGACCCACTGCAATACCCTAAGAACTTGTTTATGTCTAATTGGATATTCCACGAGGGTGTGCATGCACATGGGACGGTGCACCCCATATGCATATTCAGGCAGAGAATAAAGGACAGGAGAAGCAAAGTCCTTAAGACACTTGCGTGGCGCAAGGCAGGAGCGTCCGAATGGAAAACACTGTCAGCAACTTCACAGCCCTCCCCACCACGAAGCAAAATAAATAAATAAAGAGAGCTGCAGGAATTAGCAGTGAGGGTGACAGCACTGAAGGAAAATGAAAGCAGAAAGGAGGGTAAGGGAAAAAAAAATAAAAAAAACCAACCATGCAGCCCGGCTCGCTTTTGTGTTCTCGCACAATGGGGCACGTCAGCTCCGGAGCCTCCGCAAGCCATCACCCGCCATCTGGCACCGGGCTGGGCCGCTAATGGGAGGCCCCGGAGCCCCAGCTGACTCCCAGAGCCACAGGGGAAATCAAGCTGATGATCTCCCCACATTAAGCCATCGAAATTAATGCAGATGCGTGGCCCGCTCGCGAGAAACGGGGCTGGTGAGCGAGGAGAGCGGGGCGAGGCAGCTGCAGCGAGCGCGGACCGGGAGCCACAGCCCAGCGCTGCCTTCAGAGGGGCTGCGAGCCACCCCTGCTCATTTGCAAGACAAATTACTGGCGAGGGTTTCTGGAAGCGCTGCCCTTTTCATCCAGCGCTGGCAGCGCGGCTGCGAGATGCACAACCCCGGCCAGATGCAAATTCTGCAGCAGCGGGGACAGCCCAGATGAACTCAGCCGTGCTCTCAGAAGCAGCCTCATTAACTAATGTCCCTGTAATGCCCTAACGGAGCAGACTGCCTGGGAAATCACTGTTCATGGCAAAGCAGGGCATGGAGGTGGCGATGTGAGCGATCTGAGCCAGGTTCGGCAGCAGTGCCTCTCCCTAGGAGCAACCCCGATGGTTTTGGCAGAGGACTCATGTCCCACAGGAACATTTGCAGCCACGAAAGTCTGAATCCCCTAAGCACTGTGGTGCTGGATGAGGGTGCAGAGCTGGCACTGAGTGACAAGGGAAAATTCAGTGCTGGTGGAGCAGAGGGCTGGCTGAGCACCTTGTCAAGGATGTGAGCTCAGCTCTTGCCAGCTGTTGCATAAGGATCAAGAGAACAAACCAGCGGGGGTTAAAGGTGCACAGTGCTCTCAAGGCATGGAAATATGTGCTGGAGAGGGCATCTTCAGCCCAAGGGGACACACAGTCCCTCCTTTTCCCCTGCACCTAACAGGACTGTGCCTCCAAAAGCTCCCAGGTGCTACCCTGGGGACATCTGATCCTGATCCATATCTGATCCAAGTCAGAGCTCTTTGAAGGGACTCAGCTCTGGCTGGAGCAGTGCACAAAGATCTGTCCTCTCCATCTGGGTGCAAACAGAAAAGTCAGTCTTGAAGAAGGGATTTTGTTTCTGCCTTCCATCACTGGTTTCATGGAACTGATAGAGACCCAGTTCCTGTAAGCAGCAGTGGCACTTACCATCAGTGCCAAAAAACACCAAATATCTCCCCAGAGTGAGCTCAACCAGCAGAGCCCTCCTGGGAATTGCTGTGACAAACCTCAGACCAAGCAAAACCCAAACCTTTTAACAACTGAGGCACATTTCAGCCTCCCCAGGTCCAGCTGCTGTTGCACAGCCCAGGGAACCTCTGGGGGTGGCAGTGATGCCTTGCAACAAGCAGGTATTTGGGGATCCATCTCTGTCACTGACAGCTGAGATCTGCTTACAGCACCAAGGGTAAACCCAGGCCCTTTCTAATGACTTTAGATTCATAACCTATTCCCACAGATGGAAAATTTTATTCCCAAATGCCCTGAGACCCACATGGCAGCAGCTTGAGTGATTACAGTCTCTGCTATCATTTGCAGGGAGGCAGAAACCCCCCCCATTTTACCTAAAGGGGAGGGTGGTAGCATATGGTAAGCGTAGGTTACACTCAGCCCCAGGAGCAAAGCTGCAGCCCTTACACAGCTCACACTTCCTCTGAAGTGCATTTCAGGTCTGAAACATCCCACCAGAAGAGAAGCAGATTTTTTTTTTTAGGGTAGGAGAAGGGAAGAAAATCTCCCCATGCAAAATTTGCTTCCAAATTCAAGCTAGTTGAAATAATCTGTTGGTAAACACAAAGCACCATTGGGGTAACAGCTGAGTGGAGGCTTATATTAAACAAGCATCTTCAGATGAAAATATCACTCATCTAAAAGGCATCACTATTCATTCATGCTCAATAAAACACAAAATGGTTACAGATAGAGCTGATGGAAAATAAGAGAGAGAAATGGAAGTAAAGGTAAAGCTGCCAGGCAGGAAACAGCACAAGAAGAAGGAAAAAAAAAAAGGAATATCACTGTGAAGAGATTGATTTAGCATTCTGCTCTAGGAGAAATTTCAAAAGCATGTTTTAATATCTGATAAAACTTCACTGCTGGTTGCCATGCTGCCTGACAGAAGCACAGAAGGGGACTAATAGCCCTGGCATGCAACATGATAAAACATTTTAAGCCGCATAGCTTCACTTGGACTTGCCACTTTTAAGGCCGTTTCACGGTTCACTGCCATCCCTCAGTGTCCTACCAACAACCCCTGAGCATGCACAAGCTCTGCTCTACCCACCAGGCAGGCAGCTTCCCCCAAGGATGAGTTTTTCCAGCCTGCAGATTATCACAGGTGAATGTTACCATTTGGCAGCATTGCTGCAAGAACTGCAAGGGCTGAGTGCAGGGCACCCAGGCTGGTGGCTCTGCTCTTCTCACCACACATCTGCATCCTCTGGGGCTCTCATCCCACTAAAACAGGATCCCTTCAAAGTCCTACATCATCCAAACCCTTCATCCACCCAGCTGGATGCTGCTGAGTTGGCATTAACAAGAGACGTGGGGGGCTTGGTTTGAAATACACCTCTGCTTTATAGATGATTTCCCAATCTAATAAAGAGACAAAACATTATCTGTCTTTCCTTCTCTTATTTCCCAAGAAACAGCAAGAGTGGAAACATCTTTCTGCCTCACCAATAAAACTTTTATAACCCATTTCCCTGGTGGCTTCTGAGCAAAGGCCCTTTTCCCAATGAGAAGCTTGGGAAAAATAGGGAAAGGAGACGCATGATCTGTATTCACAGCCCATCCTAGCTCAGGTGGTGGCACGAAACACTGGAGTCACGCCTGGATGCAAGCAGTAAAAATACTCCTTTTCCTGGCTGCCTAGGGATTGTTCTTGCCAGGTAATCCATGCAGAGGGTTATTGGATACAGCATAAGAAAAGTACCACTACTAAAACTTAAAAGCTATTTGTCTATTTGAGAAAAAAAATTTAAAAAAAAATGCAGGCAACTGAAAAATAAGGCAATTAAAAAAACAAAAGCAACCAAGATGGGGTGTGTTGCTGGATCTGAGTCCTATTTTGTTTAGTGTTTATTTTTTGGTTTTGTTTTTTTTTTTTCTTTTTCACAATGAACTGGTACTGGTTTTATTTACTGGCAGTCATCCTGATCTTTTCAGTTTGATTTTACAGTAGGAGAGGGGTGGAAAACTGGGTGAATTTGGGTACAGGTTTACCTGCACATCCCTCTGGACACGAAGATCTCTCACTTATAACTCTGCGTTTCCAGGACTGCCAAACTACTACAGGTGTATGGCCAAAAGAGATGAGGCTACAGAGCAGGCTGGAGATACTTTAAGGCAATTGTTAAAAAAAGCACAGGATTATCAGCACACAAATACATCCACAGGTAGCAGTATTTCCACACTGTATTTCCAGCTGGAAGGAGGAAGAACAGCAGGAGACAGGCTGTCTGCAAGCAATAGTATTTCTCGTGGTCTTCCCTGTGATGCCCACCACAGAACAATACTTTATAAACAATCACAGAATCACAGAATGGTTTGGGTTGGGAGGCACCTTAAAGCCCAACTGATGGGAAGGGTCATGGGCAGGGACACCTTCACCTACCCCAGGCTCCAAGCCCTGTCCAACTCAGTCCTGAGCACCCCCAGGGATGGGGCAGCCACAGCTTCTCTGGGCAGCCTCTGCCAGGAAGAATCTAATCTCAAAATCTAATCCAGCTCTGAGCTCCTACATTTTAAAATCCCTCCCTACGTGTAAGAAGGGGCACAAACCACTGACACATCACAGAGAAAGGACAGGACTGGCCGAGGCAGGCCATTACAACAAAGCCCTAATTAGGAGGGACAGGAAGGACATAGAAGAGGAAAAAGTATCCAAAGCAATATGCTTAACTGTCCTGGAGGAGCCTTCCCCATTATCTGCTGCTGTCTTCATCCACACACAGGTTCTCTTTTTAGATTGTTTCTAAATCCAGGAAACTTTTCCCAGCCACGAGCACAGGGTCAGGAGGGGAGAAGAAAGGAGAAAGCAAGCTACTAAGGAGGAGAACAGGAAACTTTTTTTTTTTTTTAAATGACATCAATCAAGCCAGGGAAAAGACTTCATGCCCCAGAAGGCCAGGTTACTCCTACATTCAATCATAAACTCCAGGAAGGAAGGAGAGGTCTTTCCTTTCTTTCTGCAAAATGCTTTTATTTTTTTTTTTTTTTGGTCAGGGATGGTTTTAATTAACATGCCCAAAGCTTGTGAGCAGCTCTGGGAGCTGAGAAGCCTGCTCTGCTAATGGTCTCAAAGAAAGCCAAGCACCCCAGCAGGATTTGTCCCAGCTCCCAAAGCTCACCCTTTGGCTCCACATACCTCCTCTGGAGACACCATTACCATTTCCCTGCATTTCTTTAGCACAACCAATGATTGTAACTGCTCATTAAAGCAGCATCTTGTTTAGAAGAGCCCACACCTCCTCCCTCTACATTAAAACAGCAACCTGACCTCAATAAAGTATAAAACAATTAACTTACTAATTAGTCAACAAATAACTGTTTCACCCAAGTAGATACCAAGTTGTTAGGAAATCTATTAGCATTTCCACTGTAATTTCATGCTTTGCTGATGATGAATAAAACAAGGTTGAAAGAGACCTATTCATGTCCAGAGCACAATGCCCAGTGGCTGTAAGATAGTTACTGGAAAACTTCCTCAGAAGAGCCAAATATCAGGACCAGAACCACTATCTGGATAATGTCACTGACACCACAGCAGCTCCAAAATCTGGCAGGGACAGTGTGAGGGGCCAAAAGGAAGAGCAGAGCTGAGCAGCTCTGACTGCACTTCCCAATCAATCTGTAGGACAAGTTCATGCATTCAAGTGCATTGGGCCAAAACCCCCCAATGTTTTACTTAAAATGATTCCTTTAAATTTCCCCAGACAGCTCCACCATGGACAGCACAAATACTACTAAAAAACCTCAGCTTTCAGACACATCTCCAAGTTGTCCTGTGGTTAACAAGCAAGGCCATCAAAGCCTGCCTTCCTGCAAATGTGGAGAAATGTTTACAGAAGTGTCTGTTCCGGTCCCAAGGATAAAAATTTGGATCTCCCAAATGACATCCCTTTCCCTCTTTCCATGCCATCCTCTTCCCATGTCAGACCATGCTCCCTGGGTGCATTCTGAGAAAATAACAGGGGAGATCTGAGTGTTTAGTCCTGGCTGACTTCATGCCTGCCCTGGATGTGCAGCCTGGGTCCCCATCATGGGAAGGGACACGGACACAGCCAGCTCTGAAGTTAAGTCTACCCAGTTTGGATGAGCACACACATGTCCAAGGATGCTCAGACAGTGATGATAACACCTAAGGGGCAAAGCACACAAGCTACTGTTCAATAAGATGTACCAGAACTTAGGTCTGTGGTCTCTTTCCTACCCATGGATGAAAACCACCTAGAAAATGGGTGTGAAATTTGGGTCTCGTACAGTGAATCACCAGGTGCCCTGGCCTGTCAGCAAGCAGTCTGTCTGCCAGGGGTACAGCCCACACCCTGACTTCACAGCTGCTCCCTGGGGAGGGCAGGGAGGCTGCAGACAAACGGTTCCTTTCCTACTGAAGCACTGGGATAATCAAACCCCATGGCATGGGCCTTCTGCAGGGAAAAAAATGTGTCACAATGCTTGGATCGGTGAAATATTCTGCAGCCATACACAGTTCCCCCCATTCAGGCAAGGGGCTGCTGTTTGATTGCATTTGACTCAAAAGACAACATCACCTTGTGGTTCTCACAGAGACCTTACACACAACACATCCATGTCAACACATCCAACTGCCTGCAGAGAGCCCCATTCCACCCACACAACATGGAACACAGCCCCTGCCTTCCTCTTAATCCAACATGCACCAGCGCTGGAAAAAATTTGCATGTTAGAACAATTAGATGTGAAACATTACACGCCTTATCTCAACGATATTACATAATTGGATTTGCAGCATACACAGATAATGGAAGCCAGATCTTCTAGCAGCCAGATTTATAAATCATGCGCTGGATTTTCTGCAGTTAAAGTCAGGAATATTTTAAGAGGCCACAGCAAATACATTGTTTATATTAAGAAATTGAATCATGTTATTAGGCCCTCTGTTCATCTAGTAAAATCTTTAAAAAGCTCATAAACTTGTTACTTTATTAGTTCAGACTTATTATATGTATTTGAAGCAATACTCAGAGGTATTGTTAAGCTACTGCAGCAAGGGTTACAGGTCTTATGTATTTTCCTTTTGGTAGTACCAGATGTGTTGGAGGCAGTGGCTGTGCTGAGGGTTTGCTGGGAATCTCAAAGCTCAGAGTTTGCCTAAGCAAACTTTCATGTGTGTGTTACTGTGCACTGGAGACCACCAGCACACTCAGTGCACAGGCAGCTTTGCTTTTTCCAGGGATAAATTTTCACCTGCCTGCCCACCCCTCCAACCCATCCTCGCTCAGGAGGAGAAGCCACCTGAGTGCTGCCATTGTAAAATCTTCTGTAATCCTGCTCCAGAGGGGAGGATGCCTGGACTTCTTGCACTAATTAACCCAAACAAATTCCTGCTCTGCAACACCCATGGAGAGTGTGCAGGACCCTGCTCCGCATCACTAAAGCACCCACAGAGGGTGTGCAGAACTCCAGTGTGACACATGCATCAGGGAATCATTTACAGAGCTGCTCTCACAGCCATTCATCTCCACCATCCTGTTGGATCCAGATTTATGCAAATAGCTTAATGTGTTAATTTACATATTTGATGAATATGCATTGTCGCACCCATAGAAATGACAGCAAACATCCTAATTACCAGCACACAAGGCTGATCAGGCTGCAGGATGGAAGGAGCTTGAGAGCTGTGCCACGTTTTCTGCTGGCTCTGGCTGCTCCTGAAGCTGCTGCCCCTCATCCCATCAGCTCCCAGTGCACCAGGGCCCTCAGATTTTGCAGGGGCAGGTCAAAGACCTCTGATCCCAGAAGCCTCCCAGTATTGCCAGCACATGTGCTTTGATCTCCAGCCTTGCAGTCACCAGAGTTCCTCCCCAGCCCCACTTGTGGGGACTGGCAGGAGGACCTTGAATTATTGGAATAAACAAACCTATCCCTGGTGGCTGCAGAGGAAAGCCTTGAGAAGGGACCCCAAAGTATTCTTAAACATTCATAGCACAAATTCACAAAACAGCAAAATGAGGGAATTGGCAATCTTGTAATTTTTAACCCACTCTGCTGATTTTTTGGGGTTGGACCTGACTTGGGAAAGCCTGTCTAAAGCAGGATGTATGAGCACAAGGACATGGAGCCTTATGACCAGCCTCTATCATGAGCATCCCCAGCAAGCCAAAATCATGTTCCAGTCTCCAAGAGATGTCCAGGACCCCACTAAATCATGGAGCAGCAGTGCTCCATGGGGGCTACACTTTGAACAGCCACTCTAACACAGGCAGGGCTTCACACCATCATCCCAGCACCATGGAAGATCTGCCCAGCCTGAAACCTGCACACCGAATTTGGCAGGCTATGGAGTAAAAGGCTCTCCCCACATTGCCTCCTCCATCCCTCTGCTTTCCCTGGGCTCCCTCCCCCTGGAGCAGCTGTGCACCAGGTGAGCTGGCCGGCAGGAAGGCTGGGCAAGGGGCTCACAACCCCCCTGACCCCGCAGCTCCTCTCCCCCCTCCCCGATGCCTGCCTGCCTTTGAAGCCTGGCTAATGACAAAATGACATCCTGCTCCCTCCACCTCCCCCTAGCCGCTAACGGGGCCCCCTCGCCTGACCTTAAGGTGTGACGGCTCCTCAGGTTCAAAGCAGGGAGAGGATGCTCAGAGCTGAGCCCCAGGGGAGGTTGAGGGGGGATGAAGGGGTTGTGGTGAGGAGCCCCACATCACCCCACACTTCAGCTTTCCCCTCCGACCTCTCCTTGCTGCTGGCTGAGGCCATTTTGCAGCCTAATGGATGTGTCAAACCACCACGTTTCTCCTTCCACTGCAGCCCTGAAAGGCTCCAGAGATGGTTGATTTTCTCTGGCTCCTTTTGGCCAGCTGAAACCTCAGCAGATTCAATCACTACACTGAGAGATTTTACCTGGAAATCAAGCCCTTTCCAGGTGATCAGCCACCACAGCTCCCTCTGCCACCAGAGCTTAAATTCTTTATAAGGTCTAATTATTGATGCAGACAGGCACTGATCACTCATCAGCAGCGTTTCAAAGAGGGATCAGATGAGAAGCAGCTCTCTATTTGATATGCCATTAAATCAGGTTTCCCTTACCTGCTGCTCAGCTCAAACACTGGCAAAGAGAGACAAGACAATTTCTTACAATGTTTCCTACCTCCTCTTCAAAAAAACCCCACAACAAACCACTAAACTTGAACAGAGCCCTCCAAAGCTTTGCAAGCAGACAGGGAAAATATTTTTAATCTCTCCCTCTGCAGTTTAATATCAGCAATCAGTTACCACTGGCTCAGATTTATTTAACAGGATGTACAGCATGAACGAGCAATCCTCTACTATTAGAAGCTGGGGATGCAAAAACTCCATCACTGGCGGCTGCAGCCATCGTAAAGGCCATTAAGGGAGCTACTCTGCCTAAATGCACATAATCAGCAAATTTATGGCCTGTTTCTTCTGCTCAGAGAGGAATTGGTAGAGGCTACAAAGATGTGTGATGCTGACAGCTTACAGGCAGGGCTGGTGTGCAAGCTCAGGACCACTCTCTGCCCCAAAAGTGCAACAGTTTGGTGCACAAATGTGCCCCACGCATCTCAATGTGCACAAAGCTGCCCCCTCCACTTTAATTGATTCCCCCAAGGGCTTTGGGATGGGTTTTATAGTGCATAACTAATACTGATAAGCAGGCGTGATAAGGTACTGTTATTACCCAACTAATGGGTCACTTCATCCACAAATACTTTCTAATTTAATTGAAAACAAGAACATGAGCTGCAAGGAGGCAATGCTTGGGTATCATCTGCACCAACGTTCCTGGAAATTTTTTTGCTCTTTCCTTCCCACCTTCAGTAGCTGATCAACTCCAGCAGATGTCACAAAATCGTGTTTTGTGGCTACACATTCACAGTTGAAGATCTCTGGATTCAATTCAGCCACGAAGCAAGGAAGTGCAGCTCCCAGGAACTTCAAAGAGAATTGCATCCATCATTTTCAGCAGGGCTGAGCTGGCCTTGGCTTATACCTACCTCCCTAGGTCTGCCCTGGAAAGGAAATTCCTGGAATAACTTTCATGTGCTTAACCCCGCGGAAATGGTAGGCATTAATAAAACCCCTCCTCAGCATCCGCTTGCCTGGCAGAGGTTGGAGGCCATCCACGCCTGATCAGCAGCGATGTTTGCAGGTCATTAGCAGAAAAACATAAGTCTGAATTTCCATTGTGCTGGAAAAGAGTGCATTTCCAGTGTCTCCCGAGGACATTCCCGAAGAGCATAGCTACCATTATGCAAATTGCTTTAACGAGAGCCTGGCCTCCTCTAATAACACCTACGGGACCAGACAGAAACATCGGATGAACTTCTCAGTTACTGGGGTACTGAGGAAAACCACATTGATTTCAAATTCAGAGAATAAAGTGTTTTCTCCCTTTTCAGTTGGTCCAGTACAACCTCTCCTCCTCGGGGTATTTTCCCCTATTCTCAGCAATCCTGTGCTCAGCACCATGGGATGTTAGCACTCTGCAATGCTCTAGCTTGGCTCACACTTGGAATCAGACCAACGGGTGAGGCTGGAACTGAGAATTATTACGTATTAGTGATTACATCTCCCCCTTGTGCCTGCAAATGCTGCGAGAGGATACAAACCCACGTTCTGCCACTGTTCAACATCAGAAGTTTTCTTTAAGTGGGAGAGACAGACTTTAGAGCAAAACTAAAGCCAGTCCAGCAGCAGAGGACTCTTGACGTGGTCAGAGCACCAGAGCATTGCTTGTGCCGTGGGTGGGAACACAAGTGGGCTCACACCATGAGTGCACACCTCATTTGTCAGGAAACAGTGGGTTTTGCTAAACTTTGCAAATCAAATGCTTCTCAGACTGTCTGTAAGTGCATTTCCCTTCATTAGCACTAAGATCAACAATTTAGCAGGAGGCAGCTAGGGGATAGCAAGACCAATCCAAACAGTTTTACTTAAATTCCATCTAAATGAACCCAGTTTTCTGGGCTTTTAGCAATGAAGGGATAATGTATGCCTATTAAAGAGCATGTCAAAGCCCCAGTCACACAGTCTGGGCATTCAGTTAAAGCGAAGGTCACAGATCTGTGCCCTGGGGCCAGGGGAGAAAGGCTTAGAGGAAGAGGAGTGGCCATCTGGTCCCTCGCTTATGCAGAGGTCACTGCTTTCTGTCACCCCCCGTGTGGCCTCTGACTTCTAGGACTCAAAGAGAAGGGGGAAAAAAAAGCCAGGCATGATGAAAGTGGGGCCCTGATGTGCTGAGACAACTCGCTAAAAGAGCTCTAACTAAAAACAGCCACATGCTCTGCATGGTTAAAGGGACAGCTCTCCCCTTCCCACTGCATGCTGCAATGCCAAGACCTGCACGGGTGCATTTCTCCACACGTGGAAAATAGCTGGGATAAAATACTGAGCATGGTAGAAGCCTACAAAGCCTCCAGCAGCCCTAACAGGGAAGTGATGAGCCTTTTGTAATACACAAATACAGCAGCAGCATGATTGGGAGGGAAAGAGAGGGGAAAACCAGAAGTACAGCCTGTTTGCAAAGCTCTCTGAAGTGCCAGATACTTGCACATGCCTGAAAATCAGATTGATGCTGTTCATGCCCGGCGTGCTCGTTTCCTGCTTGGCAATGGCATGTGCACTGAATCGAATCCACTAATTGTTCCGTCTGCACCACGATTTGCAAACGAGATCGCTTAGGAGCCAAAAGAAAATAAATGAGGTGTTTATTAGAAGGAAGGCGGATTTCATATTCTTCATAAAAGCAAAACAGCTCAGATGCTCGGTGCCATCTCCAGCCTGCCTTTCTGGTTGAGATGTGACTTTGAGCTGCTGAAGCTTTTATTCCTCTGGAGATACTTGCTCAGCATTCAAAGCAGAAAGGCATTATAGCAACTCTGCCATCTATTTTCAGAGTAAACAGGTTTCTTATTCATTAATTACATGGCTCTTCTGATAACACCCTGAATTTCCCATTACCTGGACTCTGTGCAGTTTGTTCCCTGCATGCCAGCACACTGTAGACTTTTTATCAAGCAATTCTGCTTCATTTTAATCTGTGATTTATCTGAGGGCCCAGCATCGTTGCCTGAAGGGTATTGTTTAAGTAACAATACTGATGTACACATTCCCACATCAAATGTCAAGGGAGAAGAGGGCTGCTCCAGAGGATGCATGGGCTCAAAGGAAATCATTAAAAGCCACTGGCCTGCAGAAACTAAATTGTATTTGAAAAGAAAAACTAACAACAGACAGGAAGCTACCGGCAACCAGGCACGGCTTAGGAAAGTGACTCTGGGGGGGAATAGCTCGGTTTCCCCTTACAAACTCTCATCACGGCCCAGATTTCTTTCTTAGGCGGTGACAGACACAAATTTAAATTCCAGTTCATACAGCCGCGGTGCATGGATCGGTGTCGTTTGGATTTAATTCTTGTTTTTCCCCAAAGTGCAGCGTATCACACCACGTCCCTTTGAGGCAACAGCAAACCTGCCACAGCCCATGGATGGGGCTGGGATTTCACCAGCCTTCCTCGCTCCCCGCCAGCTTTGAAGCCACTGGAAATTAGTGCAGCCCCATCAAAAGCAACAACTCCAATTAAAAGCTGTTGAGAGCCTTCCTCACTTTATATCCCAAATGTGTTCCTGTTAAAGCACACCCTCGAGCAAGCACGGATCAGTCTCGAGAATGCCACAGTTTTGTGACAACAGGAAAAAGAGATGCTTCATATTTGCTGACTCTGTCTATATTTGTTCAGGAAAGAAGAAATATTTATTTCTAGGATGTGATCTGCACTGTGATGCACTTAGAAGCTACTTTTAAATTAAGGGAAGGACTCAGTGCTATTTAAAAGTGAATCTGTGCAATGCAGGGAGAAAGCAAACCATTAGTTTGGTCAGAATAGTTTTTAAAAGAGCTAATAAAGCAAGACTTCATTATCTCATTCCAGCTGCTCAAAAAACGTCAATAGATGCTATTAACACTCCAAGGATGGAGGCAGCTTCCAAAGGTGTTGTGCAAAGAGCCTTCAATCCAGCGGAGCAGCAAAGCACCTACACAATTTAGAGCTGAGAGTAATGCCACCAAGTGTTGGCTTTGTGGCTCTGATCCCAGAAAAGTTATCACTTCTAGAGACTCTGAGGAGATGGGTACTGCAGCCCCTGAAAAGCCCCAGGGTGCTGGCAGGAACCCACACAGATGCCACTCTCCACAGACACATCATCTCGAAGAGTTTCCAGCTCTGTATGTACCTGTTCCTTGAGGGAAAGGCACATTTTAGGGAAGTGTTTGGAGTAGGACTTTGAGCCCCACAACATCTCTGCTCCTCCAAGAAGCCAAACACTTTAGCAGATCTTCAGAAGCACGTGGCACAAAGCATTTAGCACCAAGTTCTGCAGCACTCCCCAAAATAAAGGAGCTACATAGGTGCTATTTCCTTAGGAAACCAAAATAGAGCAGAGGGAGAAAGGGAGGATACCCTCCTTATTTAGCACCACCAGAATTCACCAGCAGGAAAAACCACAGCTACTTTAAGTGCACTGTTTTGTTCAAAAATCAGACTGTTTAGCTTTGCAGCTCCAGAAGTCCACATTCCTGGCTCAGCAATGTGATGGCACCTCCAGCAATCAGGAGTTCACTCACAATTGACACACACATCAGCACAGCTGACATGGCCTGAGCTGGGCCCAGGTCAGGAAACATTCCACCCAAGAACAGCCAATAACAGGCTCAGCCTGGATTTACAGGTTCTTCAGCCCACATCGTGTTGTCCAAGACAAGCTGCAAGTCCAGCACATCTCACAGGTCATCTCTCAGAACAATGCAAAATACTCTCATCTTCAGGGAAAAAACCATTTCCAGTGTAGTTCCCAATAAGGAAAGGACAGAGGAATTAGATGCTAATTCATCTGCAAATATAATTAAACCTCTGCAACACTAAAACTTCACTGTTAATTTAGTTGCAGGTCCATGTCATATGTGCAACAAATCATAAACATGCCTATTAATTTACAACTTTACGTATAATATATTCAGAACATAGCATAAAATGGCCGGAATATAGGCAGTTCCATCTAAAACTCTGCAGTTGGTAAATTAAATCTATTTGCAGCAAAGTAAATTGAAAAACATACTGAACTTATTACTGTGTCTAGTTTAATATCTACAAATGGGTTGGATTTCTCCAGGTGAATATTAGCCATATGCACTGAAAGAAATTTGGCTGTTTCCATCTCTCTGCTCACAATATTGCTCTCATGCTGGGGGGGCTAATCAACCCTGACTGGCAACCCTGGAGCTTGGGGTGATTGATATAAAAGTTTCAAAATTTGACCGTCCTCCAAACCTTCATAGGAATAAATATTGTATTTTCAAAACACATCCGTGCCTTGTAGTGACCCTGCAAGATGTCAGAGGCACAACTGGAAAAACCAAGGTGTTTTGGTCTTTCACAGAAGCATTCAGATGTTTTCATACCCTGGGGACCATCAAACATGCACTCAGAAAGGTCAGGGATGTCCCACAGGCTATTACAGCTGAGGCCTTAGGACACAATGCAGGGTTGAGCAAAAATTTGAGGAGGGAAAAAATACTCATGCAAAATCTTTTTTCCACCCAAGACAGTCTCAAGTGGTAGGATCCCTTAACTCACAAGCCAGCAAACCCAAAGACAGCCGGACCAGATGTCTAACCAAGACACCCAGCCTAAGCTGTGCAAGGATTTCCTAACTTTGGACAGAAAATCCAGACCAGTACATGAGAGTGTGCATGAATTTCATTTCCAGAAGAAAAACATCCCCTTCCTCCACCCCCACCACACTGCCCCTGCCTAATGGGCTTTATTTAAACTGGACTCACCAACAGCTCTCCCCCCACCCCCCTTAATACTTTCAATCCATAATGCCTGAAAGGCTCTTTCCCTGGACCTTGCACGGTTTATAGGGTTAATTGAATGCACACTGATCTACTAAGTGTCCATAAGAAGAAGCACCATTCTTTAAGATGTCATTTCTCCCCCCGGCCCCCTTCCCGGCCCCCCGGACAATGCTGCGGGGCTGTGCCCGGCCAGGCTTGGCCCCAGTGAGGTATTGTTCCCCTGCCGGGGGGACCTTTGGAAAACAAAGCAAAACAAAAGAATCCCTCACATGCCTAAAAAAGGAGACTTCATGCCAGAGCTAACCTTTGAAGATTTATTCCCCGCTGCCCTTGTGACCCAATTCAACCTCCATTACTCAGGAATTCCCCAGACGAGCCCCGAAAGGCAGGGATGGAATTTCGGACTTTCTAACTCATTTGTTTGTGCAGGACAGGGTGGTCTGGCAACCCCAGCCAGACAGGGAACTTGTGTGCTGGGAGAGGCTTTATATAAATATACATCTGTATTTATAGGTACTTTAGGTATTATATGTAATGATCATGATTCCCTCTCCCTCTGCTTAAAATTGCAAATCCTCACCTTGCACATTGTGACTGGATTGTAATAGGCTTTTGTGTGGTTGCTTCCCTCAAGCCTTAGAATTCACCGCCTACTTTTGGGGCTGGAAACTGGAGGGGAAAAAAATAAAAAGAAAGAAAAAAGAGAGGCTCATCTACATTATAAAACTGAAGCATGTTTCTCTTGAGAATATCTCTAGTGGGGTGAGAACTTGGGAAATGCTCTTTTGGGACATCTGCTCCAAAACATCTCTTGCAACAAAGCCTTGGGAGGGCTGTGGTGTGAGTGTGATCCACGATGTGCTGGGCTGGGCAGATTTTAATGCAGGGCCAAGGGAAATGCCCACAGAGATGTATGTGTGCCTGGAAAAAAGTCAGAGAAACCCTAAAGAAAAGATATAAGAGCTATAAAGTCAAGACAGACCCACCCCAGGAGCATTATCTCTGCATCAGTCTTCTGTCTGCAGATGGCTTTCCCAACAGCACCAGGAGGTTGGGGGAAGCAATTCAATTTAACACTAAAAACTTGGAGGAAATAGCTTGGGAAGGAATCATAAAAATGTCACATCTGCCTAGTCTCATTAGTGCAGCAAGGGATGTGTCCCCCCGGCGTGCCGAACACAAACCCAGGCAGTGAGTGTGATTATCCCAGGTCCAATTCCAGCCTCCCAGCTCAAGCCCTGCTCTGCTGGGTGGTCACAGTCCATGGAAGCAAAGCTGTCACAGCCACTGATGTCTGGGACAGCAGCTGCACCCTCTTTTCAGGGTCCACTTTCTCTCCCTGAGCAGTAACGTGTGTGAGTTTTTTGGCCCGTATTTTGCTCAAGGCTCACTAATCAGCCATGGTTACCCTTGGACCCTTCCTCCAGGATGGCAAGGGGGATTTTGCATGCCTCAGGTGCTGGGAACAATGAGGTCTCGAACTCTGGAGGAGGGGAGAAATTCTCTCCTCATGGGTAGTGGTAGGTGACAAAACCTGGCTGGATAGAAAACAACTGTCTGGCTCTCCTGTTGCCCACCAGCCATGCTTTGCAAAATCAGCTACAAGCTGCCTGCAGAATTCCTCAGCTTCGACACAGCTCAAGCCAAGGCACCTCTGTCTCAAGCCAATATCTCCCAGGGTAGAGGGAGATCTCTCCTGGGAATTCTCCCCACTCCAGTCCCACTGCATTGTGCTTGGTGGAGGAAAACTAACACTGTTAGAGCTGCTGAACACCTCACAAACTGAGAATCCAACGGAGGTTTATCTATAGGAGAACTCAGAGGTATTTGTCTTGATGAGACAAGATGCTCCACACTCCCACAGCACAAAATACTGTTCCAAAAGACATGGGCAGCAAGGCAGGAGCAGAGAGCTCTCACAGGCCATCAAGCCATGACATGAAAATATTCTGAGCCAAATGGATGTTATACCCCAGCATAGATGTAGCTCTTTGGAGAGCAGGGAGTTGTTGTCTGCTTGGAGCACCATCCAACCTCAACAGCTGGCAACACCCTGCTCTTCACTTACAGCACCAGAAAGATTTCACCAGCTCGTGACACTCACAAAGTGTTAAATCACTGAAGCTGCTTAGATGCAAAAATTAATGATCTTACTGCCATTTGTGTGTTAAAAAGCATCGAATTAGAATGGGACCTTTTGATGTTGGCTTTGAATGAGCACGAATAACTCCAGCAGAGGAGGTCTGAATTCCTCCCCAGGCAGGGCACACAGCCCCATCAAGACTCTGCAGGCTTTCACGCTCCACATCAGCTCTGCAGCACAGCTCTGGACTGTCTCAGCAGCACCCCACCCCTCCTATTCCTTCCTGTCCCCTCTGAAAGATGACAGTGATACTGTTCACCTGCTCTGCTGGCCCTGCATGAATTCCCTCGCTAATCTTGGCGTAGTCCTTTGTAGATGGAGGGCTGTTCTCGGCTGGAGCTGTGCTGATACAGGCCAGCTGGAGCTCTGCTCCATTAAGGGGTAGGTGTTGCTGGGGTCTATGCTCAATACCTAGGAAACAGGCTTGAGAAATGAGGTTATGCACACAGCGTGGTGCTGCACGTGAACCAGTAAAAAGAGCTTTACTTCTGCCGAGTTGCTGCAGCCTGAGTGACTGCCTGATTACTCCATCTATATACAGTAAGGCTACACTGTAAATATGTCAGCATGGTGTCAAACAGACCTCAGAAGTGGTAAGTACAAGGTGAGACTCTGGAATGTAAAAACAATTCCCCTTTTTTGCTGGTATCTGCTAAGTACATTGGCTAAATGTCTAAACTGTTAAAGGCAGGAGCTTCAAAGTGACTGTCGCTCAGCACTGCACATCTCAGGTGGATGCAACACAGCCCCACGCTGACCAGGAAAAATCATCTGCAAAATTCGCTATACCATTATCCCAATCATTTACAAAATCACAGCAGACACACCAGAAAGCCTCCTGGATTTATCCTAAAACCTCTCTCCCTAGGAAAGGCTGCAGAGGCCCTTGAATCCCATCCAGCCAAGCCACCCAAGCTAAAAAGCCCTGTAGACCTAAAATGCAGAGACATCTCCCAAACAAACACAAAGTAGGCTGAAACACCCTCACTAAGCAAAACTCCATTAAACTCCTGACCCTTCTCATTAAGATAAATGAGGTCTGACTGTCACTTTAACTTGCCACCCTTTCACTTAAAGCTGAGAAGGAAGCAGATGCTTAATTAGCATCCCTCATGGGTGTTCACAGGTCTCAGTGTAAGGAGGAAGCAATCTGCTACTTCTTCAAAATCCTGGGTTACATTCTCCGTGCACGGACAACAACACATGCTGCTGAAGTCCCTGGAGGAACAGAACTCCAGGCGTGAAACTTGGGCTTTGCTAGGAGCCCATCTCTCACCTCCCTGGCCCAAGGCAGCCCAAGTCAAACACCTACAGCTACAAGGTCCCTGTGGTCTCTGCAGCTGTGGGTAAAATTAAAGATTTGCTGGTTCTTAGCCAAGATCACTCATCCACTCCAGTTACAGACCCAGGAATGGAGTATTGTGCAGACAAAATCCCCATACACTAATAGATGTGTAGTAAAAATAACCCAAACAAATAAATTTAAAAAGAAAATAAAAATTTTTAAACAATCTGTTTTCAAAACTTTTTAAATACTAAGGGTTTAAAGCACTCATTTGAGAACCAGTAGCTACAAGGTGATTCTGACACAAACCACAGAACCCAAACAACAAATGATGTGCATACAGTGAGTGGACAGCTTCAGTCTCTTTCCAATCCCACAAAGACAACTTGGGTTTAACACACTCATGAGTTTCCCTGGGAACTTGCATCTTCCAGTACTACTCACCCAAATCTCAGGAAGGAATTACTACAAGGAGCACTAAGAAATCCCCAAGGTTCCAAGACTGTCCAAATAAATCACTCTTTGAAGAGCAGTTCAGCTGTTCTTGTTCCCACCTGAGAAGACACTCAGTGACTTCTCCAGTGAAAATACAGCAAGTCTCCAAGTCAGAAAGAGCAACAGATTAAACCCCTTAGGAAAAAGATAAAATTGACTATTGGCTATTAAAGAGTCCTTGATTTAAGGAGGGTGGGATTGCAGTTCAATTTTATCAGGTGCTCAATAGGTACATTTAGTGAATCACATTTCTCAACTCAGACAGGAATTAGCACTCAACTGTGAGAAAACAAAGCAATTTGATATAAAAACACATGACTGGAGCAAAGTAGGATGGAGACCACTTTGACCTCCACAACACCATGGAAATTTGCAGCTGAACCCATTGAGAAGTCCACAAACACCCTGGATTAAAATCCAAAAAAGTCACCTTTAAGCCCCCCCTTACTTTCCATTAAAAACTCCTGGTTGTGTAAATTGGATTCAAATGAACGTATTTACATTTGCCGTAGGAACCTGAAGTCAGGCTGTCAAAATGTCACTCTGTCACTCATGTTTTCATCGCAGCCCGTCACAACAGCGAGATGTTTCGCTCGGCGCCTCGACAGCCTCCTTGGACACAAGGGAGTGAGTGGCAGGAAGGAAGGACGGCTGCTGGGAGGGTGTATCATAAGGATGCTGTAGTGGAAAAGTGTTATTTGCCTGTGAATTCTGGCATGCCGGGCTCTTATTGTTGTTGGCTTTCAGCCAAGCACTGCCAGGACACAAAAAGTCAATTTATGTCGGGATTTTCATTGACTCACTGCCGCTCATTCCTCACGTTTTTGGGGCAACTTATTCTGGAAGCTGGCACTGGCTAAAAGAATACTTACTTTTCACAAAAGTATTTATCCTAATTAACAGCATGCCAGGATGGAGAGTAAATTACAGCAGAACAGGATCATCTTCACTGTGAAAAATAGTGTGTTATTACTCTGGGACAATTTATTGTATGTCAAGGATTACATGATTCCTCTCATCTTCATTTAAAAAAAAGTCCCTAGGGAAAAAACCAATTCTCTAAAATCAAACAGTTTAGAGCCTAAAATTCCACTCTTCTGCATGAAGTTTCTGAAGGCAGTAGAAATCTCCAGAATGAAAATAAATCCCAAGTAGGACCAAGATTTACTACTTGAGGCTCAGCATTCAAGGAAAAGCATCGCTAAGTTATTGCTTTCTGTTCTGTTACAGATGCACTGGGCATCAGTCCCTACACAAGGACAGGGCAATAACAAACCTAACCCCATTTTTTCTGGATTGGGTTTCCAGAAGAGTTCTTTGCAGGCTCTCTCTCCAGATTTTTTGCATAGCAGCTCCCAAACATTTTGGAATCAACTTCAGAAAGCAAATCAGAGATGCACAGGGGATGGTGTGAGACCAGCATTGCAGAGAAGACACAACCCAAGGGCAGAAATTCACTTCCTTTTGGCTACTACCTGACAGATATTCCTGCAGGAAGAAATATCCAACTGCTGCCTCTCAGGACCCTGGTCTCACTTGTATTCAGGAAAAATACCACCAGTGCCAGAATTGCTAGTTAGGGTTTTTCAGTCCTGCCTAGCTGCTTACCATGCCAGAGCAGTCTGCTAGCCTTCCTGTGCCCTATGCGGGGAAGAAAAGCTGGAAAACAGAATGTTTACAGTCTCCAAAACCAGGACACAAACCAAATTATCTCTTAGAAAGCACCTCTTAAGCCTAGGTTCTGATTTTTTACACATAGCTGCTCCCAGTCCAGAGATGGAAGCACAACTCATGTATCAGAATATCCCACGTTCAACTATTTTTTAAAAATTTTTTTATACTTATTCTCAATACCACTATGTTGCTCTTTTCTCTGAACCAACTGTTTTGGACCCTGTCAGAATCAGGAGCTTGCATTAACCAGAGCTGATGTACTAACCCATCAATTCTGCACTCCTCTGAGATGTTGCTTTCAAGCTCATTATCCAAAGCCTAAATTGCCAGGAATTAGATACCTTCACTCTGCATACCAGCAGGAAAAGAGGGAAGAAAAAAAGAAAATCAAATACAATTTACAAGCCCACAATCTAATTAGGAGAAAAACTTCCAGTCCTGAAGCGTTTGTCAGTTTTTCATCCTGCAAAATGCATACTAATCCCCTCTCCTGCCTGCTGCCTGGGATTGCCATTACACCACGCTTCCACAACATGCCAGGAATGATCAGCATTAGGCCTTCCTAATGTGTCTCTGAAACAATAGCAATTACAGAGTCGTCCATTCATATCTAAAGGCTTACAGACGACAACTTCCCTCAGGAGGCTAAAGACATTTCATCGAAGCAATTATATTTATGTAGCATTAAAATACTTTCTTTAAAGCCACTGCCAGCCACCTTTTCGCATTCGAAGCAGAGCGGTAACGAGGAGCCCTCTCACCCCATCCAAACTCCTCCAAGCATATTTTTTGCCTGCTTAAAGATTGCTAACACACACACACACCTTGGGGGTTTTGCTGCCTTATTTTTAATGTTATTACACTCCTTTCCCCAAGGGATCTGACATGCAGATTGGAGCCTATTTACATGACAAGGGACCAGAATGGAAGAAGCTCATCAGTTTATTCAGCTTTCCCAGCTCTCATCATGTCATCAAGGACCTTCTGATGTCTGGCAATGCCATGAAGCCCCAACTTCCAGGATTTCACAGTTCTGTCAACCTTAGCTCTCGTTATGCTAAAAGCGAGATGTTTTCAAGCTTCTTTTTTTCTCACAAATCACAAATGCTGGGAACATTTTTTAAGTGCATCAGCTGAAAGTCAATAGGCAACCTAAAGGAAATACTAATTTCTTATTTTTTAATACCAAGAACCCAGAGCAAGTGTTATAATTTTGGCCGAGACAGCTCATACCAGGTTTTTAACACTGGAAGCCGTCAATACAGAACACCATTTATCTTCCACTCTTCCACCTCACTTCAACAGGAAGCAAAGCAGCTCCCTAGAAATATTCCACCTATGAATTTCACAGCATGCCTCGCAAAATCAGAACGCGAAGCCTTGGCGTGACGTCTCAAATCTCTGCCATTCAACAGCTGATCATATTTTCCCTTTGAGCCGCACCAGCTGCACTGCACCGGCACGCCTGGCTCGCGTGGGGCTGCCCGCGGCAACTTTGGCATCCCGGCTTGAAAAGACATTTCCTTCCAAGCAAAGGCTGGGCCTGGCTCTGGTACTCAGGGGAGATTTTTTTAGTGCTTGAAACACTACTAAGAGGAAGGGATTCCTCGTGTTTGGCCAACATTTCCTTGGATCTGGGCTCTCCATATTCCTTGCTGAGCTCTTTGTGTTGGAGGGCAAGAGCCATCACGTTTCTGCACACGGGTGCTGCCCAGCTGGTGACCTCAGAAGGGTCTCCCTGCAGCTCTCCAGTGCTTTTGGGGCAGGGAAAACACCAGCCTGAATTTTGAAGCTGGCATGAAACCTCGCCCCATCCCTCCTGTCTCCCTGGGTCCTGCTGCGGATGCCGCAGGCTGGAGCAGCTCCTGGCTGCTCTGCCACGCTGCAGCCAAGCGTTGTCCTGGCCTAGGGATGAACTTGTTGCCATGGCAGGAGTCGAGGCATGGAGGCGAGCGGCAGATCGGAGTGCCGGCTGCTCCACCACAACAGCTTTTTGTTGTTGCTTTCTCACAGCGCGCCCGTCCTCTCTCCGTGCTGGAGCAGCCTGGCAAAACCCAGCTGACCGCAAAGCACCGGAGCACCGTGGCTGAGGACCCAACACTGCTTTTCTCTGCTGCAAACTCTGCCTCTTCCCTGCCTGCTGCGGGGCACAGCATGGGAAAGCCGATCCCGTGGCACAGGCGAGCGTCCCACTGCAAGGACAGGACATAAAGGGAAGCTGAAGTTTTGAAGCAGGAGCTCTGTCAGACAGAGAAGATTTTAAGAGAGGGGAGATAGCATCTCTCCAAAAGGCGGCTGTTCCCAGCTAATGAATTTCCTCACTGCTGCTGGAATGTTTGTACAGGACAGGCTTAGCTTGGCTGCCTTTTAAAACTCCCTTACAGCTTTGATTAGCCTTGCTAAAACTAAGGGCATCTCTCTTTCACACACTAATTAAGGACAGGCTCAGAAGAGGCCGGTATCCCTCATTGCTGCAGATTTTAACAAGAAGAAATACAAAGGTAGACTTAAAATTAAAAGCAATGCTCCTTCCTGAGCAGTGGTTTCAGTGCCTTGGAGATTACAAGCTAGCCCCGCTCTTCGTGTCAGCAAGCCTTTCCAAAATAATGAGCTTGCTTCCGTCCCAAGCAGCTCCTGTTGCACTGGAGAAATGAGCAGAAAGGTATTATGGGCTCACACTCACCAGATGGATGTCCTGCTTTGTTCTCCGCTTACTGAAAACCCTACACATACAGTTTGGATTATCTTCATTGTAATTCTAATCACCACCTCTCTGTTAGGGAAGGAGGGAGAAAGGGAGGGATCCTTGCCTCTGTCAGGAGAGCTAATTAAAAGTTGTGAGTCATCCAGACTTCTCCACACACTGGAAATGCTTTTGGAAGATCAGGTAATCTCTCATTCTTGGGAGAACCTAGTTAGTAAATTAAGCAGGCTCCCTTTGGGCAGGGAGCTGTAGGAGAACAAATCCATTTTCCCCACGGGATGCGGCAGTGTGAATCATTGAGGTGCTTCAAACACATGTAAAGCACTGTCTAAAGCAGAAGTGCTCATACATGTTCCCCAGCACAGCAACACCTCCTCTGCACCTACACCATGCCAGCTTTTAAAATTCCTTCTATATGAGGCTTTTACATATCGATATATATGGTGCTGGGACTTCTGTTTTCCCATGAAAGAACTGACTTCTCTGGCTGCTTCCCGGATGGGCGGCCACAAGCTCAAAGGTCTCAGAAAAGTCAGAGCCAGGAGGCTCATGAAAATCGGCAGCTGAGTTGCAGGCAGTACCCGCAGTCCTCAGCCCCGATTAGGCACAGAGCACTCAGCACCGAGCAGCCGCCCCCAGGCACCCGGGCTCCCTGGCCCCACCGCGCTGGGAAGGAGCTGCCTGTGCTGGGAACGAGCTCTGACAGATTCAAGTGGGGTGAGGGCCCCCCACACCAGCTTGGCATGGACAGTGTGCAGGCAATGGGCCCCCAAGCCCAGGGGGGACGGGGACATCTGGGGAGCGCCAATGTCACCATCCCTAATTCCTAGAGATACACAGTTCCCTGAGATCAGTAGCAAGAGCCAGGCAAGGCAAGGCATCAACCAGCACACTGCTTTGGCCAAACAGGATCCTTTAAGTGTGGCACCCAGACTCTGTATTTCGGATTTTGACCAGTCCCTGTCGTTTAGAGGTGGTGGGTGCCTGCAGAGTTTGAGCCCTTGTGAAGGTCTACAGCACCCATGGATGTCCCAAGGGACAAGAAAGCTGTTTTCTCTTTGGTCATGGAAAAAAGGGATTGTTTCTCTTGTCATCTTTCCAATGGCCAGTCCAGCATGTGAAGACGATTTTTTCTCTTTCCCCTCCCTTTTTTTTGAGAGACAGTTCAAGCTGACTCCCTTGGGGCCCTGTCTCTTCTCCTGAGCATTAAGATCACTAACGAAAGATGCAGTCAGGACTCTCCCTCCCACCTCTGTACACATTCCTGTGGGAAACTCTGATGAGCAGGACAGGGATGCTGCTCTGAGGAAATGAAGTGTCTTGGCAAGTGCCCTTCCCTCGGACAGAGCTGCCATGCTGGGGCCCAAAGGGATGTCACTGCACTGCTTGGCCATTCAGGGAAATGTCACCACAAGAGCCAGGACAAGAGCAGACCTCTGGACTGAGGCTCAAGGTCCCACTGCCCTCTAGGGAAGATTCTGAGCTGCAGAGAAAAATATGTTTGTGGGCGAACACCACCAAATAACAAGGTGAAATGAGACAGACTGCTGCTTCCACCTGATCATTTTGGAGATTTGCTCAATACCATAAATCTGCTTGGATTCAAATTCATTTAGGCTTTGCTTCATGGGAGCTCTGAGGACCCTGGAGACCCTCTTGGCAAAAGAATGCTCCAGCTGATGTTCCTACATTTCTATCCAAAGCACATGCAATCAAAAATAGACACAGTTTTACTCAAGGCACCTGCAAACTAATTTTAACTGGCACAGCCTGGGCACCTGGACATTTGCAACCAGCCCATCCCAAATACACATTAGCCCTGACTTTTTGTTGTATATTAAGGCTTAGGAAAACTTAAATGACACTTTTGCAATGCTTAGTGAAGCCATGAATCCAGCTTGTGTAGTCTTGGTTTTCCTTGCCCTCCTTTCTGAATCCATGACACTCCTTGCATGACACTCCTTGATGAAAGTTCACTATGTCCCTTCCCTTTCTGACACCTCCAAATCAGCATTCCCCTGAGTCTCAGCATGGCTTGGGATGAAAACAGGCATCATCCTGCCCACAGAGCCGGGCAGGGAATGCCATGCACTGCGCTCAAAAGCCACCAGGCAGCCTGCAGTGCCATGCTCCAAGATGAGCAAGGTAACTGCAGAAACACAAGCTCCTGCTCCTGGCCAAAAACATCTCATAGGGATCAGCCATGACTTGACCTGGCAGGTTTGCAGTCCCTGCCCCTCCCAGGCACAGCAGGCGGCAAAATGCTTGGGTTTTTCCTTGAAGAATAAGCAGGAAGAATCGATCAAATGCAGCGGAGTACAATGCTACAGCTGAAGTATGCACACACTGAACTTTTCTGCTGCAACACCGCCACTCATTTACACACCAGCAGCCTAAAACTATCTCTTTTGTACACACAAATTGATCCTCACTCTTAATTAGTGCTCTCACTTGCAGCAAAATTTCATTTGTTTCTTCCAAATGTGGCCTGATGCATTGTCCCTCTCCCTTGACCTGTGAAAATTAGTCATTGAGCTCAGTGACAGTGGTAAGTGCAAAATGCAGCATCAAAGGGACATAATGGGGCCTCTTAGGACTGACAAAAAAACACCATTAATCAAGGCATGCTCAAGAGGTGCCAACTTACTGAGGCATGTGAGTGGTGCAGGAGTGCTGGCCCTCTCTGGGAAGGAGGGATGCAGAGGGATGTGTGGGTGCAGGAGAATCCCCCCTGCCCCAGGAACTGCCCCACACACCAAGCACTGCTGCTTCATGGGCAGAAGTCTTTGCTCTGTATGTCTGAGTCCCAAGCATTTGTACCCCTGCTTTGCAATAGAGGTTATGGAGATGTACTTTTCCAGGCTGCTCTTTACTTGGAGAGCTGCTCATCTTTAAAATGCTCTGTAAGGCTCTGCCTTAAGCTCATCTGTGGCTCCTACTCTGTCAGGAGTGATGTACAGGATGCACACCAGGAGGGAGATGTCAGCATCTGCTTTTCCAGAGCGAACACAAAAGTCTGCAGATTCACAAACACATGACACTGTCCATCCAGCAGCACCTTGCACTGATCCCCTTCTGTGATCCCAGAACCAAGCTAAGGGGCAAGACATAAGCTGCACAGACCAGAGAGGTGTGGTGCTGGTGCTGGGGAATTATCCCAGGGATCAGCACCCAAGAGACCTATGGAAAAACCTGCACAGGTACAAACAGCCCTGCAGTCAGTGAACCAGCAGCAGGGCAGCTGTTAGAGTACGGGACCAATTTTAGCTGCTCTGGCAGAACGAGTTTTAACATCAGAAAACCAAAGCAAAGAGGTAAATCTCTTCAAAATTCCAACCTCAGTAGCAAACAGTGTTTTAAAACCCTCTCCTGCAAATCCACGTCGTTAAACAGAATAACTTGGACTCAGAAATCCAAATGACTCTCACTTTCAAGGTCCTGCATTCAGAAGCCCACAATGGAGAACAATGAGGTGGGGAAAAAGCCGAGGATCTTGACGCCGCATTCAGAGGCCATCTGGTCCGGCCAGCACAGCCAGCGCTGGGAACGGGGCAGCGTCGTGGGTTGAGATTTAATCTGAGCCACTTATTGGGTGACCTCAGGCGAATCGTTTGACCTCCTTTTGCCTCAGTCAACCCAACTGTAAAATTGGGTTTAAAGCAAGAACCTCTCTGAAAACCATATGCTGTGCCTAGGAGGAGTGGGAGCAGACTCCCTTCCCAGCAACAGGGCTGCCATGGTGGGTAGAGCCAAAACCAGAGCGGAATAGCAGGTGCATAGAGCTCCTCGTGGAGATCCAGCATCCCTTGATGTCAGGAAGTTCTGGTTCTGTCTGTCCCAGGTCTCATCCTGCCAGCTCTGGGAAAGCAGCTTTGGCATCTGTGCAGGGACTCACCCATAATAAAGGATTTGTGAGGTCTGACCTCACTCATATCACTACTGCACCCAAACATTCAAAGCAAGGTCCTCAAATCCTAATTTCAATGGTTACTCACTAGACCAAGAGCATTGATTGCTCTGGTCAAATGCCCCCAAAATTGATTTCTACTCACAGCCTTGCCAGTCAGCAGTGGGAGAAAAGCAGCTCCTCTCTAACTGGGCCCCAACCCAGCCCTGGCACTGTGCACCCTCCAGAGAGAAGCAACAGTGCAGATGAAACACCATGGCCAGCTAACCTGGGTCCTTAATAAACACAAAACAGCAGCTTGGCCCCCCAGGGGTTCACGGGAGTGTGCACATCCTGGGTTCAGAGAAAGGAAACTGAGGCACAGCAGGTGCATGGATGTCACTGGCCACACCATAGCCAGCTGGGACCCTTGTAAGGCAAAACAAGAGTGAAAGCCACAAAAGCAGAGACCTGCCTTCCTGACTAAAATAATACAGGAGAGTGGCCCAATACTTTATGGAGAGACTGGGGCAGAGCAGCAGGCAGAGGGATGAGCAGGGTACACGCACACAGGGCTGGGCACTGTGCTGTCCCCACAGGATTCCCCTTGCAGGTATCACAGAGCTTCACCCGTGTTGAAAGAGAAGAGAACTGCCTCATACTGCAGGTGCAGGCTGCAGAGATGTCAGAACTTCCTCAGCTGTGCTCCAAGAGTTAATTGAGACAAATAACTCAACAGTGCTGCCATTAATGAAATTCTTCTGATATATTTCCCCTGAGCTTTCTATAAATGACTAAGTGACATTACTGCCTGCAGTGCGAACCCCCTCTATGAGAGATAACGCTGCCGGAGCTAAGGTTGGCGCATCCACGTTAGAAGCCTTGGAAAGAAGTGCAAGATGATATTTAAATAACTATCACACTGCTAAGAAATGAGCAGCCAAAAGAAATATGGTCTTATAATAATGCTCAAGTCTCAGGATGAATCCTGGCTGTTACATGCAGACGCTGAAATGCAGTGGGTGGTAAGTGACAAACTCTTTTAATTCTGCAAATCTACTAAAATTCCCAGTCAAATCTCTCCAATTTTCCCCTGGTGACTCCTATATTTGTACATTTGTTTTGCAGCACACACAGGGCTAACTACTGCAACAGTACAGATGTGAGAAGCAGTGTCACGTGAACCAGCATGTCCTAGGGGCAGCCAAAAGAGCTGATGGAGGGAAATAACCCACTCACCCATCATATCCATCTCCTGGAAACCTCTCGCAGTGTTTCTGCTTTACTTAATTTCTTTTGCTTTCCTTTTTTTCCTTTACTAATTCCTCATGGGTGTTTTTCCCCTCTGAGACACACTGCAGCAAGGCCAGAATTTGCTCTGGGCTTGCCAAAGCGCAGACAATATAGAAATATCACTGGCATCAGGGCTGAGCCCTTCTGCTAAGCGTTGGAGAAGAAAGGGCAATAAATATGAGCAGAGCCACAACAGGGGGAGAAAAAATCTTGTTTATGGGTGGAGGAAACTTGGCATGTAACACCAAGAGTTAAACTGCAATAAATGACCATTAGGAAAAAGTTCCTGGGAGTAAAAGGAATATGTCTCCAGAGCTGTAACAGACCTTTACCTCCAGCACATTTTGCACCAGTAAAACAAGGAATCACAAAAGAATCCCACCACCAACTGCAAAAAGAGTTTAACTAGTCCTAAGCACAAGCCATAGGTAGGGCTCTGCTGACAACACAGATACTGTACAGGCACAAGAGAAACCAACAGCAAATCCACATGTTTAAGGTCTGCTTTGATGTTTTGAGCTGAGACTCCCGCACAGTGGCATTGCCCAGGAAATACCTTGGTGACAACTTTGGTGCCACCTTATTTAAACCTTAATTTAAAATGCTAACTTCATAATGAGTGGAACAAAACTGTGTAAAAACATTTCCCACTCTAATCCTGGTTTGATCCCCCCCAGTATGGCCTTCTTTTGTAATTACATCCCTTTGTGATCTCACTCTAATGCCTTGTATTGTGACCCATAAAATAATCAGCCCCCTTTGTCTCTCCCTAATCCTTTTAGACTTCCTTCTTGTCTCTACACTCCTATAAATGCTGCCATTATTTGGGCTCAGCAGCTCTTCCCACCACCCCAGAGCTTGGAAAGGGGGCTGCAGGTTAAACCCTGAATATATTCTGTGCAGAGGAGCTGAAACGATGGGAAGATCTTTGCTGCTTTAAAATCCCTGTGATTCCCAACCTCCTCCCCTAGCCACACAGCTTGGCAGGGAAACCAACCTGCAAGTTTGCATTATGAACCAGCCCTCCCCACTTCTATATCTTGCCCATGACCTGAAGACCTTTGGCCTCGAGGTCACAGTGGCCAGAGTGTTTGTGGGAACAGCGTGCTTGTCCCCAGGCTGGGTGAGGGAAGCTGCTGCTGCTGTCTGCAGGGATCAATGCAGAGAGGAGTCACAACATCTGCCTTGCCCAAGCTATCAATCCTGCCCTCCTGCTGGCAGGGTAAGTGCTATGGACAGCCACACAGCAGTGGGATGGAGGAGCAGAATTTGGGACAGGATGCAGGAGGAAAGGGGTTCAGGGAGAAGAGAAGGGCACAGGGATGTGTGCTGCTATGCTTCACTACAAACCAGCCACCCTACAGCAAGACGTAGTGAAGAAAATGTCTTTACAAGCTCAGATCTGTTCAGAGTTATTATCAGGTCCTACAGTACTTCAGATACTGGGCAGGTCCAATTCACCAAACTTCAAGAAATCTCTTTGGCTCTAAATTGCACCATTGACTTAATTCCCCTCTTTCCTTTTTTTTTTTTTTTTTTTTAAAGCATCAGATCAAACAGGGAAAATTGCTACTCTCAGGCTGGATACGTGCAGAGCCTGATCCGATACCCAGTTTGATGGTGATTTCCAATTAGTGGTAACTGCTTGTTATTGAGTGATATAATCAATGGGTCTTACTCCACTGGCTGGGCTGTGATTTATGATGATGTGGAGCCAGGTCCATCAAATTACAGCATTGGCAAAAAGGGCTGGAAATGGCACGAGATGACACAATCAGAGCAAGTGAGGCCAAGTAAAGCAAAAGGTGATGATGGCTGCGTTCTGGGGAGCCCGCCTTCCTAAGGAGTGGACTCTGGATGTTGCAACTGCTCAGAGGGAATCTTCATCCACAGAAAGCCAAAGCATGTTCAGCTTCTGGCATGCACAGGGGAAATCCAGCTCCTCAGAGACCTGTGAAAACACAGCCAAACGGTGCCTCCAGAGAACACTGACTACGAAACTGATTTTAATTAAGACAGCTCGGAGTCATGCGAAACTACAGAACTATCACTGAGAGACAGAAAAGATCTGCATTCAATAACCTGATCAGATTATAAAAACATGTTGCATTCCACAACCTTTTAAACTAACACACCAGGGTTTGAACAGACACAGAAACAGCAACAGAAAGAATTCCAACCGGGGTGTTAGGCAGAGGGTAGAAATGCTGAGGGCAGAAATGCTCCCAGCTCAGCTCAGTCACACGTAGGCTTCTTGCACACTTGTGCTTGTTCAAAAGAAAGTTACACTATAAAAATATTATCAGTGTTTTTAACACTGATCAGCCAATCCACAAACCAGCCGAGGTTTGCTTCCTTCTGCTGAGTATCTTTGATTAATAATGGTTACATACAGAAATATCCCAGAATTTAATGAAATCAATTGAATGAGTTAATTTTTTTAGGAGGAAGGTTTTAAGATGCACCCACTTGATGAGGAAACTGTCAGCACCTTGAGCCCATCAGGGTCACACGCGCAGCGGCTGAGAGCAGCATATTCTTCCAGTTAAATTTTACTCAATGCCAAGTGTTGAAGTAAATTTGAAACATAAAAATATTATATCCAGCCCACATTTCCTGAATGCAAATATGTACATTCCTCCAAGCCAAGAAGATTATATTCCAAGCAATAACACAAAGCCAGGGTCTGTAACGGTGATATGAGACTAACAGCCTGCCTTTGAAGACAGCGAAAAGTGCAACAGAGCTCTCGAGGGGCTCCACTCTGTCAGATCTCTTTTATTCCTCAGTAGCACGGCCTTGATCAACTTTCAAGATTTTTGTTTGTGAAAGGATTTTATTTCTCCTTTGCTTTTGTGTTCAGATGTCAGGCTCAGAGGGAAGAAGAGATCAGCACTGGGATGAGGTTTTACCCACTGGCAGTATTTACTCTGCTCTGCAAAGATCTGCTTAGCACTTGGGTATTTTTCCCTTCCAGGCAGCCAGCACCCATTTCTTCAATGCAAAGGTCCCTAAAATGGGGATAATTACTTTTCTCCTTTGACTCGCTGATTGGGACTTGAAGCAAGGAAAATCACTATCTGTTGTGTGTAACCACCCCTGAGACGTGGGGGCTCAGGGTACAACTGTGATTAATTCTCAGGAGATTTCGTCTATGATTAAGCAGTGTCTTAAGTGCAAGTGTGTGTTCCTGTGGCTCAGGCACAGCAGGGGAGCTTGCCCTGAGCAGCAGGTTACATTTGCCCACAACATCCTGTTTTATTCCCATTATCTGCAGGCACCTGTGGCATCAAGGCCGGGGGGCCCCCTGTTTGTGCTGGCTTCACCCAGACCTCTTCTCAGGGCTGGCAACAAACCAAGCCTGAAGCCAGAATAGAGTCCAGAGCATTTTCAACACGATCCCTTTTTCATTTTGATTCATGTGAAACTACGGCTACAAAAGGAAACGCTATTCATGGACACACAGCACATCACATACATATTGATGCAGGAGCCAAGATAACAGTGTTTATTGACAATCCCCAATCTCAAAGGTAATTCCTCTGGCTCTCATGTCTCCAGTTTACAGGTCCAAGAAGTTCGGCATTGTGCTTGTGCATGAGTCGGCTTCCAGCTCATAAATGCCAGAGCCATTCACCAAAAGTGCTCCAAGGTTTAGCACCACAAGACTGACAAGTTTGAGATCCAGCTGCTAATCTGGCACGGCCCCAAAGCCCTTGGCTCCTGGACAATGTCACTTCTTACACTCCTGAAAAGCTAGGTTTGCAGATGGCCACTTCATGCACTCGGGAATTGTTATACACAAGGGCTGGAGTGTTCCCTTGGTGGGCTGCCAGCCGGCCCTGCCACTGTGGGGAGCGGGTGGCAGCATTCCAAAAGGCCCCCCAGTTTGGGAAATGCAGACAAGACCTCAGCCCCAGCCTTTGCCTTAGACTTTTCCTGCTTTGCACCAAAATATCATGGTGATATTTGCAACAGAAGCATTGGTAAGTTGCTTGCACAGAAAGAAGAGCAGCAGCCATCTCCCAAACAAGCTGGAGAGCCCTTCAGCAAAACTTAACAAACCAGTATTCCGCCAGGTCTCACGGCTGTAAATGCACCCATCCTCACACTTCCATAGAAATTACATCCAGCAGCAACTTCGGGTTCAATGCAAAAAGGATCAGAGGCTGCACTCTCAGAGCCCACAAACAGTCTATGGGCAAAGCAGACCACAACCACAACAGGGACAGAAACCACCATGGACCCCCCAGCTCTGCCATCAGTGCTGGTACAAACACCAGCCAGCAACCAGGGCTGACAAGGGAGAACCAAGAGATCCAACAGGATCAACTGCTCTGGCCAGGGCAATGCAATGGGCTAACACCAGGTAGTGTGCAGAGCTGGAGTCACAGCCTGCCCTGGAATTCTTTCTCCCTCCATCTTTAAATTTCATTGCCTCAGTGGCATTTTCATCTCTCTCCTCCTGCAGGCTCCCCCATCAGACAATGTCTGGTGTTGTTAGCCTTGCCCCCAAAGGCACTGCCACGCTGAGTAGTAAATAAGACCTTGCTCCTCTACACTGCTAGCATTAAATAACAAAATGAAAGATACTATGACCTTCGGGAGGTCTTTGCCTATGGTTTGGGAAGCACTGCCTGCCAAGCAGAGCCCAGCTGTGCTGCACAGCAAAGGAGCTTCCAAACTCACCACAGGAGATACACAAACCACAGACTACTTCACCACATGATTTTAATGTAACTTATACCTCCAACACAGAATTTGCTATTAGAAGATGGTTTTTAGTTTTCTACCCAAGAAAGCTCAGGAGCTTTTCTCTCACACTTGGAGAGCTACACAGATTAGATGCCAGCCAGATTTTGACACCAGCTCTTTTTTCTCTTGCCTCTCTTTACTCCCCACAATCCATGAAAATCCAGCACCCACCATGCTGCCCTCCTGCTTCTCAGTGCCCCCAGTGCAGTGGGAGTGGGACAGTGCCCGTACTTACTTGCTGCCTGGATCTTGGCCTTCCGGCTCACCACCAGCCCGTAGTGGTTCTGTGCCATGCAGTCGTACTCGCCTTCGTCCGAGGAGCCATCTCCGCGCACCCTCTGGAAGCGGGACACGTACAGAGACCCGTTGGCCAACATAAAGGCGTTCTCACTGTCCACGATCATCACGCCATTCTTGCGCCATGTGATGGTGATGGGCTGGATGCCCTCCACCTGGCAGTAGAGGATCAAGGGTTGCTCCTGCACAGCTATGTCATCACTAGGCTCCACAACGAATGCCAGCTCTGAGGAATGACCAAAATCTGAAATGGAGAGAGCAGGGAAGAGTCAGCAGCACATCCAGGAGCTGCAGCAAGAGTCAACTGATTTGGCAGGAAACAGGGGACAAGGGAAACATTTTGGATGTGCTACAAAGTGCAAGTGTTTCCGAGAAACACAAAACCCAAGGGCAGGCTTTGCCCTCTGACTTTACTCTCTGAACTTCGGGGTGCAATTTCTTAAAGCACAACCACAGGCAAAGTCCTTCAAGGCTGCCTTTGAAGGCTCCAGTGAAGGGGACAGGCAGGTTTACCAAACCCTAGCTCCACTCCACACTCCCCTGAAGATTGCCTCTTCACCTGCCACTGCAAGTGTGCAGCATCAGCCATTCCCAGCCCGGGAGCAGAGTGCCCACCAGCGCTGGAAAGCCAATCCTCTCCCCACAGAAGCAGGCAGAGGGGCTGTGCGGTGCCCCGGACCTGTTTGCAGCACAGCCGGCGGGGGTGAACAGGGGATCAGCAGCACCCGATTCAGAGCATATTGCCACCGGCATCTCCCGACACTTCTCCCGCCTGGCAGAGCAGGAGGCTGTTTGCCTCTCACACGCAACACCGTGCCCTTCTGTCGCTTTGGTCTCTTCTCACGCTGTAACAGGCAAAGCATGGTGCTATTCAGCCCTTAATGAAGAGCAAGTTAAGCACCAAAATACAAATGCACAATGTTCCGGCTCAGCCACACAAAAGGTTTCTTGCAAAGCAATTACGCTAAACGATGTCCGCGAGAGATAAGTTATTGCAGAATTTGTAGCAACAATAGGCTAACCCTCACTTCCCATCACACAGATACGTCCTAATTTACTTCTTTTGCCAACAGAACGTTTAAACGCGGTGTCTTTGGCATGTTATGCTTCGCTTGGTCACAGCACACCTCTTGAAGGTACAATTTGCCCTACAGTCATGATCAGACACTACAGAAAATGACAGAAATAAAACCATGCTTAACGATTGGCCAAAGTATATGCAGGCATGCAAGACAAAAAGAGACCAAGAAGGCTGTAAATGCAGGGATCGAGGTGAACTTTACAAAAGAGCAATGGTGAAGAAATTCCAGGAGAGTAAGAAAACTACAGTTTCATCCAAATGTGGAGAAAGTCTTTCTAACAGTTTTTCACCTCTTCAAGGGGTGGTTTCCCAACCTGGGACAGCTTCTTTCCTCTTTCACAGGCTCAGTGGTACCAGCTCCAGAGATGCCCACAGAACTGGAGGCACTCGTGCAATATCTCTTGGCAAACACCAGCCACAGCACATGCTCTGTAATACCTGTCCCTCATACAGACCCCACCAGGGACAGGATCCCCCCACATCAGGCTACAAAGCAGGGTGGAGGGCACACTGTTAATGCATGGTAAGAATAACAGAGATGAGAAGAGGCAGTTACACTGAAGAAAGAAAAAAAGTCTCTCTTTTCTGCTCTGCAAACCCAGTGAGATTTTTTTTCTTTCTTTCTGTAAATCCCCACTGCTTTCTACGGCAACTTAAATTGGATTACGGGGGATAAACATTGAGTGCAACCTGAGCCGAGGCAGATGGACGGAACAGACAAAGACAGCAGTGGTACTGCAGGGCCAGGCCAAAGGTACTGCCAACAAGGTATGAGTGTGTGCAAGGAATGGACAAACCCCACTTAGTGACAGGCACCTAAAACACACACTTTATTAACCCATTAAGTCTTAAAATGTCAGGCTAGCTCCAGCCATCTCGGTGATCTATCGCTCATTGTGACTCCTTTTTTATGAGATAGCCCTGGGGTCTTCTCAGTGAGTCAGACTGCAGCCAGCACAAACCCATCAATTACTTTTTTTTGGTGAAAATTAAGGAATTAGATGAATGCTCTGCATTTTTCTGTAAAGTGGCCAGCGTCTCAACACCATGCTGGGGCCCCATTGCCTGTGTGAGTGCTCTGGTGAGTTAGGTAGGATAAGGAGCCTTGCATCCTGATACTGAACCAAGAGGGACTTCTGACTCCAGAAAGATTGAAGATTTAAGGATTTAGCCTAATGCGCAATCAGAAAAAAAATCCATAATTAAATAAATGCCCCATCTTCTCCCAGCACCCCTGTACTCTTAGATAAAACAGCTTATTATTATATGTACAATAAAAGGAAGAATCAACATAATTACATGCCCTTCCCACAATTGCTGTCATTATAACAACCATCATTAAGGCCTGTGATTGGAGATAATCATGTTTGCCTCCATAAACATTCGGTCTGCATCCTCACTCCAGGCTGCTCAAACTGCAGGAGTGATGATGCTCAGAATTAGGAATGGGGTCCTCAGACACCTGCTGGAGTGAGGACAGACACTGATCCTGGGGTCTCCTTGGGCTGCACTCAAGAGCAGGACTGTGCCTTGAGGTGTGACATTGGTTTGTAACCTGCAGACATCCAGCAATGTCCAGAAGCACCCAAATTCCAACTCAGCTCAGGTTTTTCTCATGGGATGTTTATCAGACCTTGAAGAAATCCTGCTGCCTCCTTCCTGGAGTTTCAGGGCCAGGTAACCAACTAACCAGATGCATGGGGAGAAAATAGTTCACCCCATGTGGGAGAAGTCAAGCTCTGTCTTTCACCTATCTCAAAGGCAGACTCTGAACACAGAGCCCTCTTTTCCCAGGATGCTCAGGATGAGAGACAAAGGGACAGATACTCCCAGAGGAATCTCCATGGTGGGACAAGGTTCCAGGTGTTTGCTCTAGAGGTCAGATCAGAGGAGCCAGAGGAACAGCACAGACAGGATAAGGAGGCAACGTTGAGAGAGAGGGACCCAATTCCATCAGCATAAAGAACTGACTGCAGTTAGCAGTGAGGCACGGAAATGATGCTGCAAAGTTGGAAATAAACGACACTCCAAAGGCACATGGAAATAGTAAAAGTGCAGTTAATTGAGAGATAGCAAGGAAATTGCTGAGGCTGTGCACGTTCACTCAGAGAGTCTGAAAGCCCCATCCCTCTCCAGCAGCTGGCTGTGTATCCAAATCCTGCTAATCCCACACAACACCCCAGGTACCTCCCAAAACGGCCCATGAGGCAGCATGGCTCACAGGCTCTCCCTGCTGCAGGCAGGAACTGTACAGCTCTGCTCGTGGCAGCTCGAGTTTGCAGTTGGAGCTGGGGTGTCAGGCAGGCAGCTGAACATCCCGCTTGTCTCGGCAGCGCGAGAGGGAAAACTGCTTTGCTCTCTGCAAAGGGATGGAGGGAGGAAGCGTGATTTGCTCTGACATAAAGGCCACAAGAAAATTACTGGAATCCGCATTCTACAAGTCTCCTTTTGAGAAACATTTACCATCTCCCGGAGCAATATAATATGTGACTATATGTGCAAATATTTAACAAAAACTACTTCCCCTATTGATCAAGCAGACAGACATACTCAGAGAAACCAATTAGCACTTGTGCTTTTGAACCAAGAGATTTATTTAGCACTGAGAGAAAGAACTTTGAATTAATTGAAAGCTTAAAAGACACTTTGAAGTACATTTAAAAAAAATAAGTTTAATTATTTTTTACTTGACACTGTGATTCACATTCAGGGCTTCAAAAGAACTTCCTTATACTCCTGTATTGTCCTTTTCCATTTAGGAAACATAATTTTGGCTTTCCCTCCTGTGCTTCAGTGACTAATCTCACCGCTCTAATTAGCAGTGACATCCATGGCCAAGGACCTCAGTCACATCCTGGCTCATCCTTCTGGACCCCATCCAGACCTGGGGGCAGCAGGGCCATCCCTGCCCTGGGAGCACACAGGCCCGACAGATGAAGCCCATGTTATTACTCGTGTTCTAGACAGGGAACATTAATCACACAGGGATGAAATAAGCTGCCAACAGCTTGCTCTGAGCTTGTGGCAAGACGAGATATTGTGGGAGCAGTTGGATCCACCCCACTTTTCTGGGTGCAGCATCATGGGGAGCACTGCTGGGGAGATGGAGGTAGCACCAGCTCCTTCCTCATCACACCAACAGCACGACATCCAGCTGCAAATTGCTTCACATCAGCACAAATTTGCCCCCTTCTGTCTGACTGTGTTTATTCCCAGCATAACACAGCCTAAATCAGCAGCATAACCACCACCAATGATAACCACTCCACTCCTGCTCCAATAAAGCCTAAAGAAGATGCACAGGACCAGAGGATTTTATAGTGGGATTTTATAGGTGTGTATCAGGACCAAAAACCTGGATGCAGGTTGGGCCACGCACATGAAAAATAGCTCCTGTTTTTCCAGTGGTGGGTTGTTTTTCATTCAAATCCTTCTGCAAATGGGAGGATATGGAAGGACGAGATATATGGACCTGAAAGATGCTCTCCAACAGATTATAACAAGCTTCAGGCTGATGAAATTGGCAGCCTAAAAATCCAGCTGGTGCCCTCTTAAATCTCCTTGAGCCTGACCCAGACCCCAAGGAGAAAAGCATTGCACTGCAGTAAAGTGCAAATTGGCTCTTTAGGGCATCCAGAAAATTTACATTTAAAGAAGAGGAGAATGGGCTGTAACAGGCCCCACATCTTGCTGGCAGTAAAGTTTACTAGTTCAGAATTTTTTATTCCCTTTCCTTTTAGACGGGAGGTTATATAAAGCAATTTTTCCATCAGGGAGCATAAACCACATCCACTCGTTAAACGATGGCAGGAGGTCTCTGACAGGGATAACCCAACCTCTCAGCCACCTGATGGCCCAAAAACACCCAGCATCACTGCCCTCACTGGGGATTTTAGCTGAGGAAAGCAGAGAGCCTGAAGAGCCAAAGAAGTTGCCCCAAATAATTTTCAGATGTTTGAGACCAGACTGAGCAAATCCCAGGAGGTTGCTTGTTGAACACTGTGGAAGCTGGAAGCATTCACAGCACAAAGAGCCTTTCTAGGACAAGCTCCAAGTCCTTGTGGGCTCCCCCATCTCTAAAGAAGGCAGGATAAAACCTGTTGGTATAGCTGGAAAGGGCAAAGACCTTTCCTGAGCTAATTACCCACAGCAGCTCCAACCACAGCGAGGCATCCCGAGAGCACGGCAGCCAGCCGAGCGTAGGATGCGCTGTTATTTGCATTCCCCGCGTCGTTCCCAGCCCTGACCAGATCACAGCCTCGCCACAGAGGGCATTAGTGACACAAACAGAGCAGGAAACAACAGCGCACAAGCAGAGAGCAAAGCCAAGATGGGAAACGCTGTGCCAGAGCCGGGATCGCCCAGGCTTGAGCTCCCAAGGCTGCCCTAAAGCGGAGCAGGGGAGCAGTTCATTCCCTGACCCCGCATGAAAGCATCAGGGAGGTGGCTGTCCCCACAGCCAGCACCTCGCACAGACCCAGCAGGAAATGGGCTGGCCACCCAGTGAGTGACAGTGCCCGTGGGTCAGCGATGGTGGCTGGCATGATGGCACCAGGCTGCCAAAAGACCCACAGGCACCTTGGCATCGCAGTGCCAAACCCCAGCCCTGCCACCAAGCCCTTACATTTCAGACAGGGATGGCATCCAAAGTAAGGGAAGGAAAGATCTTTATGCAGGAGTAGTTAGTGTGCACATGACAAACTTTTAAACTCTTAATTGTATCCAGGAGATTCAAAGCAAACTCAGTACTCTCTCCTCCCCGCCATCCCCTCTGCCTTATCACCTCCCCCCCTGAAATTCAGGATAGGGGAAAGCATCTCCTTTCTCTTCTCAAGGAATCCCGAGCACTGCACGGATCCCTGCTCGCTCCAAAACCAGCGCCTTGAAACACGAGCTCTTCTCTCCCTTTTCACATACTCTCAGGTTTCAGCAGCAACGACCCTTTTGCAAAAGCATCTTCACAGCTCAGCAGAACCATTCACCGCGACCCGCATCCCCTGACTTGCCATCAGCTTCATCAACACAATCTCATATGCAAGAACAACAAAAAAACCAGGCAGCAAATCCATGACTCTGCTCTGAAACTCTGGTTTTAAATTACCAGCACGGAGCAGGTCTGGGTTGTTAAGTGACCGGGCTGCTCTCGAGTGGAGGGTGCGATACAACGGTGACATCTGATATCATGCAAGGCCAGATCAGTGCACTCTGTACTTTCCTCCTGCACTCGCCTATTTGCCTCTCTCCTCTCTTAAAGTGCAATTATTGACATGTTCGCCTCCTTAACCATCAGTTTTATATGCTTGCCAATGACTCCTGAACATGTGTAAACAATTATTTTTATTTTCTTGCAAAACCAAAATGTTGGATATTCTTTTGGATAAGCAGACTCGGGTAGATTTTCATGAGACCTGCTACATAATTTATTAGTTTCTAAACTCTGTAAAACTAAAAGCTCCACTAAAGTTCAAATAAGTTTGCGATTTCAAAGTAATTTTGAATGGACTATTCCTGTTTCTGACTAATGTTACTCGATTGATTTAAATGGGAATTCTTAATATGTAGAGGAAGATTTTGGCATTGTTTTGTTAGCTAAATAAAAAGACAATAACATGGGCCAAAAGCCCAGGAGTGCAAAGCATGAAATATTGCCGGGGGGGGAGGGACAGAGAAAAAGGCATCTTCTGTCCCAGATCTGCTGCAGGCTGCAAAATCATGGTCTGCAAAAAAGTCCATGGTCTGCTCATCTCGTGGCTTTGGACAGTCTAAGGGTCTGTGAAGCAAGAGGCTGAAATTGCCTCTTGGCAAATGGGGTCACTGCTTGGCACTTCACGCTGTAACACAGGACCCTTGAGAAATAAGGAAATCAGACATCAAAAAGTTCAGAAAAAAGAGGGAGAGAGGCTTTCTTGATTGCACAAATAAAATGAGAGCAGTTTTGCTCTTTGCCAGGCAGTGCTGCTGCTGAGCTGCTCCATGCTGGCTCATGCCAGGCTGACAGCACATGGGCCAAAACTGGCATTGAACAGGATGGAGAGGAGTGGGGAGCCAGGCTGGAATCCTGAATCTGGGACTCTCTGCCCAGATCCTCTCCCCTGGCACCCTCTGCCAGCTCCTAAGTGAACATGGGAACTTGGTCTGTGCCAGATCCAGAGCCTGACAGGTAACAAGAAGAGACACAATGACACCAGCTTAGTATTTCTAACTCCCTTTGCAGGGGGTGGCAGGGCAGATCAGAAGGGAAGCAACCTGCCCCTTGGACACCTTGCTTTACACACTTCCAAAGTTTACTTTAGGTACTACGATGGCCGCAGCCCCGGCTGGCTGCACAGTCACAGCCCTGCACCAGCTCTGCCCTGAGCACAGCTCCCAAAGGTGATGTGGCCACGAGATTCCTGCCCCATGTCATGGGCTGCCTGCTGCCTCCACGAGGGAAAACCACATCCTGAGATTCTCCTGTTGAACCCCCGAGAGAGATGAAGCCCCAGCGTGGGCTTGAATTTCATACCGAGTCTCTGAGTGTTACTGGGGAAATGATACCTGATACTCTCTATGTATATTAAGAAAAAAGACAGGGTATTACACCAATTTAGTAGAAAGCAATCCTTTTTTTTTTTTGCATCTGAAAAAAAAGACAACAAAGTCATACAGAGTAGAAATTAGTGAAAGCTTATAGCTTCAATAATTTAGAAGTTAAGCCTACTTAAACATAAATGACGATGTTTAATTCCAAGGCTGTTACTGAGCAGAGCTGGGGAGCCTCTCGTATCCTATGCCTGCCTTTGAATGCCGGGCTCAGCAATAACAGACAAAAGCTGTCCACCACCCAGAACAAAGAGCTCCAGGAAATTAAAAAAAAAAAAAAGGAAAGAAAATACTGTCTCGCTCCTGAGCCCACTCCCGCACGCTGACCAGCAGCTCTCAGCGCCTAATTCAAGTCGCCAGATCAGAATTTTGGGAAGTTTGAAAACCACGGGGCTGGGAGTGGAGCATCGTGTCCTGCACTGCTCCGACACAGCATCCGTCCCCGCGGCGGGGCTGCTCGGGCGCTGATTGACACCGGCGCGGGAGGGTTTATTAAACTCAGCAGAGCGCACCAACACGTTAGCTCGCTGTTAACCACGGCCAGAGCGCAGAAATCCACCGAAGGGGGGAAAAAACTGTCATAACTAAAAAACTGTGAATGTGTAGCCAAACACTCCTCAGCGGGGCCAGCAAAACACACCCCGAAGTCAAGAGCCACCGACACACCAAGGCGCAGCATAAACACACAGGGCGATTTGGACAGCAGCAGGCGATAACCTAGACACAAATTCAAGTTGCTAAAGTTCTGCTTTCAAGTATGCACTTCTTTTCCTTTTCTCCGTCAAAAGAAAAAAACGAACAAAAAAACCCCAAAAACCTTTTAAACCATCCTCGTACTACTCAGGCATCGTAACATAATAACAAGACCTGCTTCATTACATCCACTTCACAGATCACTTCTATTTTCCGCGAGTTATGCTGGGTTCTCGCACGGTTGCTACGGACCACGTGGCGAGATTTATGATACGACTAACCCACAGCCTTGCTTCCTAAACACCCTAGCAGCTAATCTTTGATAAATCTAACACACACTTTTCTCCCTCTGACCGTGCTGGGATGCTTACATGGCTTTTGGGTTTTTTTCTTTTTTTTTTTTTTTAATAGTTCACAGAATAAGCACAGAATGGTTTGGGGTGCAAGAGACTTTAAAGACCATCTCGTTCCAACCCCCGACATGAGCAGGGACACTTTCCACTAGCCAGGTTGCTCAGTTCCCACTTTTTCTAATCTGCTGTTAAGAGAGACTAGAACAGGATGCACATGAGCATTTTGCTGCAGAACAGCATCTTGCTCAGATTAGACCCATGCTTCAGTAGCATCACCAGCAGAAGAAAAACACTGCCATTTATCAGCAGGACATGTGCACAGTAGGTCCAGGGAAAGCTCCCTCTGATGTTTTGTAGTCCGGCCCTGGTCTGTTGGACTGTGTTTCCAATGTGGACAGAGCTGGCGTTACAGGAGAGCACAATACACTTGCAGGTCTGAAGTTGCTCTCATCCCTGCAACTTGTCTCCCAACATCTCTGCTCTGTGGCTATCGCCTTTGCTGATGAACGCGTCGCGTCCGTCGGGCGCTGCCGCCCGCACCCGCAGCGCTGACGATCCCGGCGGCTCTCACGATCCGGGCACGGGTGGATAGCCAGCCACGCCACTGCCCCGGCAGCCACCACACCCCTTCCCAGAGCCAGCGATGGGGGCTCTGGCTCCACAAACACCACCGTCCCTCCCTAGAGCCCCCGGCACAAGGGGATTCCAGCTGGAAACGCGGCTCCTGGGGAGCAGCATTTCGGGATCTCTGTGGATAAAGGCGCTGGATGGGCTGGTGCGGGAACCCGCAGCCCCAAGCCACGACCCCTGCTCGCCCTCCCGGAGGAACGCGCCCCGTTCCCGCAGAGGGATGCTGACCCGCGGGGACCCCACGCCGCACCGGCGGAGCTGCCCGGCCCCGTTCAGCCCCCGCTGCCGCCCGGAGCCACGGGAAGGGCTGAGCGCGGGGCTCTGAGTGACAGCGGACAAGCGAGGGGATGGCGAGGGACAAGGGGACGAGCAATGCCCTGGCCACCTCGGGGGTGATGAGGGGACGCGAAGTGCTGGAAGGACGGACGGACGGAGCGGCCGCGGGGAGCGGTGCCGGTGCCGGGCGCGGCGGCGGCAGGTCCGTGTCCGCGTCCCCGCCCGCTCCCCCAGCCCAGCCCGGCTCTTACCTCCGCGGCAGACAAGCAGCAGCAGCCCCAGCAGGCAGGCGGGCA
>VRYO01000100.1:2282818-2394373 GCA_009812075.1 Sialia sialis | reverse complement strand
GCTGCTTCAGGAGTCTCCCGTCACAGGTGTCCCCTCGTGTGTCTCCCCTCACGGGATCCCTGTCACCGGAGCCCCCTCACAGATCTCCCGTCACCACTTTCACTGCCCGGGGCTCCCTTCACGGAGCTCCAGGAATTACCGGGATACATCAGGGGCTTCCCCTCACCTGTCTCCGCTCTCTGGGGCAACCTCGCAGGAGCGCAGAAGAGCTTGGCTTGTCCCACCTCTGTACTCCTGATTTCAATGCTATCCTAAGTGACTTGCCCGAATCAGTATTGCAGGTGTTGGACCAGCCCGCTCACCCTGGAAGAGGCCCCAGTAAGGAAGGACCCAGTAAGGGATGAGTCTGCCCCTAAATCCTGCCAGAGCAGGATAATTTGTCTGTCCTCCTGGCATGATGTAAGGATAATGTGTCCTTGCGTGGCTTTCATCCCCTGTGCCCACACAGTATTTTGTGCCTTCTACCCTGTCCCTTAGTCCATGTTCTCCACAAACATAACTCATACCATGTCAGCAGCAAAAAGCCATCCCTGCAAGGACAGCTCAGTGTTTTCCGGTGTTTCCTTGGCAAAAAAAGAACTACAATGAAACAAAAGTTGATACTAACTAATTTCTTTCTTTAGACTAAAACCAGATTTTGCGGACTGTTACTAAACTATGTAACCATTCCTAGAAATCTGGTGCAAGCCCCTCTGTGAAGAGGCGCAAAGCGAGGCTCCCCTGGATGGTGCACCCTGAATGCTGGAGTCGGCTAACGAGGAAAGAAGACGTCACTACATCTGCTCCACATTAAAGCTTCCTCCGTTTAGCGGAGGGTTGAGTCGTACGAGGCCGCTTTCAGCAGGGGAAGAATTTGCTCTGGCTCCGCCAGCCTCCCGGTAACATCTGAATTTCTGTGCTGTCCCTGACCTTTTGGCACCAGCCGTGCTCTTGCTCCGACTCCCTGGCTCCTGCCATGGGGCCCCATCAGCGTTTCTGTAACGCTTGGAGCCATCACGGACTTGTGGCCGCTACCACTGAGGATGGCTTGTGGGAATTAATAATTCCAAGAGAAATTGAGCACTATGCGCTTTACATGGCTGCTTTTCCTGTGAACAACAGATTTTGTGTGCTGTTACTGCCAAATGTCCTGGCAGGACTGAGGGGCTGGGGGAGGTAGGTACATGTTTGGGGTTATCAAATTTATCCCCACATCTTGCATGCTGGTGACAGCACTGGTGGCACATTCAGAAATCATCCACTGCTGCCAAACAATAGAACTTATTTGAAAAACCTTGAGATCTTTTAGGGAATAGGCAGGTTTGGGGCTTTTGGAGCCACCTAAGAGCAGGAATTCAGAGCACTCATGTTTTTCTACGCTCTGTAAGCACGAGGGCTTAGAAAAGTTGCTTTGTGCTGGAGGCAGGAATTTGCTTATCACACTGCAAGCAGAAATCGGAGCCTTTGGAAAAGCAGCAGGGTTACAGGAGTGACGGTGTCCAGCCCAAACTGGGGCTCCAAACCCTTTCCTGCAGAGCAGTGCATGGGTCCATTCCTCTGTCCCCCTTGCTGCTGAGGGGCACAAGATCTGTCGGTCCATCTGCCCTCCCTCTCCACAAGATTATCCTCCAGGAGAGCTGCCCTCGGAGGGCATCACTCACCCCTCACTCCTTGCACAGTGAACTTCCATCATCTCCAATAATGCTCCTGATTTACACCAATTAACTGCAAACTGAGGTCCCCAAGACACCATTACTAGTTTCAGTGGATGAAGTGGGAGATTAACTTGTCTGAATTCACTCCATTTATTATTCTATGTGTAATTGTGGTTACCCTGCCTGCTAACAGCCTGGGAGCTTTTCCCTTATGCACGTATATGCAGGGTTTTAGCATCTGCTTTGTGGTCAGTGAGCAACGGGGAGCGGGAGCCAAAATTGTGGCACCCACCTTGAGGCACTGAGCCCAGAGCCATGCCAGCAGTGGTGGGACTTGCTTCTGGAAGCTGTTTTCCCCAGCAGAAACTGTTTTCTGTGTCAGTTGAGAATCTGTGAAGTGACCCTGGCCAGCTCAGTGCATCACATAGCCCATTGTCTCATGTTGTGCCGTGTTCTAGAGGCCTGAGCTGGGCCGTGCACTGCACTGGCAATTGTAACCTGAATTAGCTGAGACCACGAGAAACCCAAGCCCACTGTAGTGGTATTTCCAGCTGCATGCTTACACAGTGTTTTGGGGTGATAAAAGTTGGGAAGAGAAAGAAACACAACCAGACACTTTGCTCTTCACTTCTCTCCTGTAACTGCCGTGTCTGTCCATCTCTGTTATCCATTCCATCCCAGTGTGTCTCCTCTCAGCAGTCTCCAATCAGCATCCCATGCTGCAAACAGAGAGCTGGAAGAGTCATTTGCAGTCACCCATCACCCCTCCAAGGTCCTTCCTTGCTCATTGCTGGGGTTACCTGTCATTAGGAGAAAGACTCATCAGAGTTACAGTCTGACAGAGTTCTCTTTAACCACTATCAGAGAACACTGTGCTAAGTGCAGATTTATTACCTCAGTAATGCAGATAAAATGAGATTTTATGGCCCTGTAGTTGTGGCAGCATAAAGTAATAATGGAAACTATGTACTGAAGTAGGGAATGCATCCCAGGAAAGAGGGAGATGCATGGGAGGTTAATAGTGTGTCCTTGGGCACCTCTCACCAATCCCACTGGACACAAGCCCAGAGTGCCATCCAAGAGAACTCTCATCCTCATCTGCTAGATGCCTCTGCTTATTTTTCCAATTAAAAAATTCCCCAGCAAGATGAAGCATGAAACTGGACAAATATTTTTTCTTATAGCAATTAGTTAAAAATTGAGAAAGGAGCAAGCATCCAGCAATGCCTTATGAACTGTGCTCATGTCTGAAATTCCAGAAGAATCCCTAAGGAACCAGGTACTCACTATCATCTCACAATCCCAACCTTCATGGTGATGAGTTCTGATACTGAACTGGTGTGAGCAGGAATCCTGCATTCTGCTCCCACCACTGCTTCTGCCAGTGAGGTACAGCCTCACACAGCTGGAACAGACTGAATTGTGAGATAAATTCCACTCTTTTTAAAAAGCATTTTATTAATAACCCATTAGTTAAGGAATATAAGGACAATGTCTTCTTACACTTTAACACTAAAGAGTATTTGTGGAGTAAAAACAGTCTCTGAAGAAAGAAAGTTATAATAAAGTACAGCATGGAACCAAACACAGACACAACCTTCAAACAAGATCAAGTTCTGGTTACACATCTTTATGCACTGTGCAGAAAATGAAATGTAACTTGAAAATACAAGCAAGGGAATACAGTAACAGAAGTAGATGGTAGATTTCTGCTGGCTAAACACTTCTTTTCTAACAAAAGCATTGATTAGAAAAGACACAATGATTCCTTCAAACACCTATTACTAATGAGATCAAAACCATATACAGTGTTCTAGTAAAACAGTTGTCTTCTTACACAGCGATATTTCAGGGGCTGATTGTTAGCTAGTAATGTAAAAAAATTCTCAAACTCTAAATTAGAAGTTATCTCATTTGAACTATTTAAACCAGAACTTTGCTGCCTGTTAAGTAAGGAATCAAGTCAACAAAAGCTGATAGAGATTTTTATCTGAATTGCATGTTTCATGTAACAAGAAATGAAAAGAAATAAAAGGATGAGAATTGTGATTCTCACAGCAGCATAGGGAATATATAGCTGTGTAGCCAAACAGTAACATTAATACTAGAAAATTATGCCAGTGAGACAAAACTGACATTTTAACAATGTAAAACAATATACACCAGCAAAAATGTTGAACAGCAATCAAAAGGAAGAAAATGGAGAAAGGAGACTGGTGTGCAGGAACAGATATTAAGCACAATGTAATTAAAGGTATCAACAGTTTGTGTGTCTGTGAGAAATCTGCAAGAAAGCTACTTATTTCATGTTAAAAAAATATATGCACTGGTTGTTTCAGCTTTACACATCAAATGTGTATTATGTGTTTTCTTCAATTCACTTCCAGCTGAGAATGAAAGGTCCCTGCACGTTCAGGGCAGGGGGGACCAGGGGCACAGCTGACTTGGACAAGGACATCCAGCACTCTGAGGGGCTGTGTGTATGTCCAGGGACAGCTTTGGGGCTGCTGGGCAGTGGTGACCTCTTGGCTCTAAGGGAACTGTGTGGATTTCTGCAACTGAGGTCTGGCCTACGAGCCCATGGCCACCACAGTTCCTGGACAGCCAAACAGTTCCAGCTTCACACCCCAGCACAATGTAATGAGATCAGAACAAGCCTCAGCATAAGGTGACAAAAGTGTTTTGGGGATGCATAAACAAAATTGTTTGTGGTCTGCTGCATTTCCCCAAAGCTCTCAGAGCCTGTAATGATTGTTTGGTGGTGCTTTGGTGGTTGGCCCAAAGTGATCCAGGGGAATGGTGTCCCAGTGTGCCTGCTTGTGTGGGCTGCAGTGACAGGCAGGGACAGCTTTCAGGCAGCTCAGGGTTGTAGGACTGCTGAAGGTTGTACAGGCAAAGCAAAGGGTGCATGCACAAGGAAGCGCCCCCAAAACTGTGGCACACTCCATCAGCCTGGGTCCCCTTCCACCTCCCTGCCTGGAAAGTGGCAGTGGCAATGTGGCAATGTGGCAATGTGGCTTGTGCAAGGCCTGTTCTGTCACTGAGGAAGGGCAAGGACTCTGCATGGAGCTATCTGGGACCTGAGGGCCACCTGCACAATGTCCCCCCATTCTCTGCAGCGAATGCTCGGCCTTGCCCAGCTGGAGGGTTTGTACCTGTGTGACTGCATCCGCTCCCACAGAACTGTGAATTGCCCTTATTGCCTGCAATAACACTTCACTGCTTATCTGTAACCCTGCTAAGGCATGAGTTTCGAAGTCTTGTGGCAGTGGGTTCTGGAGCTTATTGACACACTTCCACTGCCCAGCTATGTCTCCTTGCCTTTCTAGCTCCTTGCTCCAGTAGCACACATAAACTCCTGCCTTCACCTGCTCACTGGCTCTGGTTTCCATTCTCTGTCCCACAGCATTCCAGAGCATGAGACACCATTTCTAAGACTCCTCAAGATGCCAAGCAGCAGCTGGAAAAACAGAGCAATCACAATGACTGGAAATCCAGCAGGTTACCAGAACAGTGTGTCATACTGGGAGGAGATGCTGCCAGCTGGGGAGAGGTGGAAGTTCCATTATCCTTCCCATCAGGTACATGGAGGCTTGCAGATTCTCATCTTCTGAAGAGCTGCAGGTCGAAGGGCTGCAGGGTGCTGGTGAAGTAAGATTCTCCATGCTACAAGCAATGGCACACCTCCACCAGTCATCACCAAGAAAAACAAAATCTAAAGTCTCTTACGGGATCTCAAGTTGGCACACAGTTTCCCCATATAACCTGGGGAGAACTTTAGAAGAAAAGATGAAGGTGGGCATCTTTTCCTTCACCCATGAACAGAATTACTGATCCTTGTTAACTCCAAGCAACTGGTCCAATCTTGTAGCATTTACAGTCAAACCCTGCATGTCTGGAGCAGGACAGAGGCTAAAAAAAGTAGAGAAAAGTCCACCCCCAGCAGGGCCAGGCTGAGAGACATATCAGCAGTAAGCAAACAGCATCAGCAGGAGAGTCACTGGATGATTTTCAAGCCAGACTGACTGGTATGAGACCAAAGATTTCATTTTCATTTTGAAGCTCTGGTCCTCAAAAAGAATCCACCCAACAGCACTTTAGGCCAGGACTATTAGAAGTGACTGGAAAATGTCACTTGTTCATCCAAGGCTTTCAGCAAGTCCACTGCTTACAGAAGGCTGAGTGCTGCTCTCTGTAAATCAAAACCATCTGAGATGTCTCCACACAGGCACTCAAAAAAAGAGAAAAGAAATACATGCCCCCAGAATCACAGGTTACTTTTGCAGTTGCTGGTTCTTCTTTGTATTTGTTAGTACAAGCTTGTTGAGGAAAGCTGGATCGACATCCTGCCAGCTAAAGCAGTCTCCTTTGGCAGCTGCAGCAAAACACAGTCCTACAGAGACACAACCCAACTCTCTGGCTGTAGGGAAGGTGTCAAGAAACAAAGCAAGAGAGACATCAGATCTGCAGCACTGCATGTTAAAGAGAAGTCAACAACCAGTGCAAACATATTCTTTAGAAAAAGGCAGTATAAGAATAAGTTAAAACCCATAATGGACTATAACAAATGAGTAGATCTACTGCTTTTTTTTTCTCCAACAGACATGAGGTAGTTGTGTTGTTAGGGAGGAAAAAATAAAGAAAGAGAGAAGTAGTAAAAATGCTACTCTATACCACACACTACTCCACTTTATAAAATTAAATAATATAAAGATGTTCCAAGGAAATAAAAATACATGTTGTACATTAAAAGGACAGATGTGTACCTAAAATATTAGGTACAAGAACCTACATAAAACAAAGCCCAGGCTGGTGAAAAGACCCAGACACTGCAGAAGGTTCTATATAGTACAAGTTGTTAGAGGCACTCGTAGAGTGTGTAATAAAAGGCCACTACATCAGCCTGCTAGTAGTAGTTACTGCGGTAGCACACACAGAGAGCCTGGTAATCCTTCCAGCCACGGGAGGGCAGAAAAGGCTGGTGCTTACAGCTCACTGCCTTTGTTTCCAGGGCTTCCACCCCCTCCTGGGACTCCTGTGCCAGAATTCATCCCAACGCTGCCAGGCAGTCAGTAGTGCCCGGGTACTCCCTGGGGAAGAGGCAGCTGGGAAGGATCCCTCGGTGCACTCTGCCACCTCCCAGCATTCAAGGACGTTGTGCCAGTCACCTCAAGGGCTGTGGTGAAGTGCCAGCCCAGCCCAGTGCACAAGGCTCTGCTCCATGGTGGTTCTGTGTTCAGACTTTGGTAGATGGCTCAGTCCTGCTCCCACCAACACCCAGTTCCTCACTGGTTTCAGTGGGAGGAAGAGGGGCCCTTCCCAACCCACCTGGCTTCCCAAAGGCCTCTGCAGAGCTGACAGCTCCAAGCCCTGCTCTGCTGAGATGCTGCACCTGCCCAGCACCTCACAGGGACAGGCTCTCCTCGCGCTTCAGCTCTGCTGTGATCAAAATCAGATCAGTTCATTCTTTGTGACTGGGGACACATGCCATGTTCTCAGCTGCTGAGGATGGACTGGTTAAATCAGAGTTACTACAGAGCAGGGCCTCCTCAGGTGCCATGGAAAGCAAGTGGCACTTGACTGGCAGCACATCACTCCTGCCTTCCTGGATGGAATCTGAATCTCCACTCTCTACTGAATCCAGACTTTCTCCATGCCTGTGGAAGCCATTGGTGAGCCCACGGATGCAAACAGCCTCTGCTTTGTCAGTCTTTGTGTCGGTACAGAGCAGCTCAGCCTGGGCCTGAGCCTCCAAATTGTCCATGCAGTCCACCAACACCTGGCCAGTGTCCTGCTGGGAACTGGGAGAGATGGGAAGAGCCATCTCTGCCAAGGGGAGCTCTCCAGGCTCCTGGTCCCCCATTTCTGTCTCTTCACCCTCCAGGGTGTGCAGCTGGGAGTTGTAGTCTCTGTCAGAGGCTGAAAAATCAGAATGGACGATGACCTCTGCTTCTACTTGGTGGAGGCTGGTTGGCAGGTGGCTTTTCTTTGCTTCATTCTGTTATCAAATAGGGGAGAAATTTAAAAAAAAAAAAAGGTAAAGTGCAATTCAAATAATTGAGGCTGTGACCAAACCAAGCACTAAAATACATTTATTTTTAATCCCACTGAGTGCAACGGGATGTATATATGCCTCAATTAAGCATTATCTTGATATGTTTTTCAGGACTTAGGTCTTAAGAAGCAACTCAAATCACCTCAGGATCATTATTTCTATTTTACGTTTGTGAAAGCAAGTCCCAAGGGAGCAAAATGATTTGCTCACAGTTTCTTGGCAGGCTGGAGCAATGATTCCTCCAAGCCTCTGTCAAAGACCACCATTTCCAACTCTCACCAGTCTGTTTCCATATTAAGGGGCAGATTTTTAGAGGCTGAGTGGGCAGCACTGTAGCAAACTGGCTTCTGAGATGGACAAAGGGGCTACCTTCACTTTCCCCATTTAATTTTGGGTACATATCACGGTGTGTATTTGTTAAAGCCCTGGTCACAGCCTGCAAAAGTCTGTGTAAATTCAAGCAGTTTAGTTCAGAAAGAAAACAGTAAGTTCTGCTCCACAGTGCTTAAGTGGAGTTCAGGCTACAGACCTCCACAAATCTGGCTGACAAGCAGGTAATTTTGTGAGATTATCACTCAATAATTTACCAGACAAATTATTGCAGAAGCTCACAAAGAGCTCTCTAGGCAATCAACACTCAAATTCTGGGCTGAGTGTGATGTAGCAGCAAGAAGACAATTCAGAGTATGGAAGTGATATCCCACGTGTAATTTGCGCTCTCTGTTGAAGCCAACTTTGAGCATCATTTACATATTTTAACACTTTTCTCTTTTGTTGACAAACTCTGATGGGTAAGCTGTGCTGTAAATGCTGCCCTGTAATTGGGCTGTAAAACATTGTCTTAGCTCTATCCACAATGTTAATTACATCCTGTGTATAACTGATTTTCACACCACTGTCTAGGAAGAAAACATAGGTAAGTTATTTAGAAGTATTTGCTGGGGAGGGGGAATGAACTTTTTCAAAGAATAACCAAAGAAATCTTGTGGTAGAGAGTCAGCCTGAGCAGGTGTCAGCTTGCTTTGCTAAGACAGTGACACAGATGCACACTCTCCCAAACACAGGAGTGCATATTTATTCCACTGCAATATCAGAAATAGGATTTCCTCCCAGAACACAAGTGCAGTGAAAATTGCTCTGCCCTATCTGGAGAAGGGAGTTTAAATCAACCCTTGATCTTTGACTCCTTTTACAGCCAAAAATGCAATCCCTCAGTCAGGCAAGCACGCTGTAGATCTTTATGACTGTGCTGAGCACTGCAGCTCCTAACTCACTCAGGCTGATTGCTGCACAGCCACAGCAAAGACTCCAAGCAGATTGCTGTTGCCTGGTACCAGGTCCTCAGGAACCAAACCTGCCACAACCCCTCTGACAATCGAGCTTCTGACCCCACCTGGCCATCACCAGATGAACAAGCCCACAGAAAGGGGCTGCAAAAAGGAGAAAGGGAGATGGAGAACATAAATGGAAAACCCACATGAGAACACACAAGTCAACAAAGCACCAAAGACACCCACCATCACAGCATCATAAACCAGGGCTTGCAAGAGAAGCTTCTGCCCTGCACTGGAGGGGAGCTTCAGTGACCCATTGACAGCAGAGAGAGGCTCTTTGGTGATGGTGTCCCCATATCTGGTGATGCTGCTTGTCCAGGCCTGGTTGGCTGATTTATTCCATGAAGACTGCAAAAGAAAAATGGCAGGAGAAAAGATGCAGTTATCAAAGACATGGATTCTTATCCTCATACACCTGAAACAAGAAGCAGCTTGAAAAAGCAAAGTGCAAGTTGGGAAAATACCATAAATGTGGATGACACTTCTGATTGCATCAAAATAAAAATGCTCACACAGTCCCTGCCTTAGAACTGGCTTTATTGCTGTTAAGAGGGACTGATGCAGAGCACAGGGATAAAAGATGCCAGATGGTTCACAACTGGCTGCATAAGGGGCTTTCCACTGATTCTCAAATTGTGAGGCCAGTGGGTACATCACAGCACAGACATCATTTAGAGGTCCACTGGAATCAACTTCCTGCAAAGCTTCAACAGCCCAGAGCAGAACAAGCCTACTGAAAAATACCACCGAGCTTGGAAACCTGGAGCTGAGTGACCAGAGTCTTTGCTTTGGCACAAGCAGTGCTCCACAGCACAGAGAAGGAGCCTCACCCATGGGCAATGCCCTGGGTGCCCCAGTAAGAGCTGGATATTCTGCTAAACCGCTCACCCTGCAGCACAGACAGGAGCTCCTGCTCCAAGCCAGGACTTGGGAAAACACTCTGCTATTCCTCATCAACACAGAGGCACAAAATTTGGGGCCTTAATTTTTTTTTTTTAATTTTTTTTTTACAACAGACCACCAAGCAATTCTTTGCTCAGCTTTAAATCCCCTGGGCAACCAGTGTTACCTTGTTTGTAGATCTAATTAAATTATATGGGCTGAATGCAATTTGTTCTGGGTTCTTTCAGCTTCCCCTTGCAATAAACTGGTGAATGCACACCTCTGTGTATGGGAAATGTGTGTCTTTAAGAGCTGAAGTTATTTAACAGCTCAGACTATTAGTTCACAGGCAGAAAAGTATTTTCTTTCCAGGTTTTGATTTTATTGGGCTGTCCTGCATGTACCTGAGCTGAGCATTGCTAGTACTCACATACGAGTACACGTACACACAGAGCTCAGATTTAAGAACTACACAGGCCCATTATCTCTGGCCTTGTTCCACCCATGCTACACATTGTGTGGGTACAAGAGAGGCTGATGTAGAGAAGAAGAGGAGAAAATCCTGACCTGACAACAGCGAGTGCACGCGGGCACACGGAACACTGGTGGTGTGAACACCATGGCTGTGTAGGGTAAAGATACCCTGCACATCTATTCAAACCCACTCAGCCTCTACTGCTCACTGTCAGCAATAGAGCCCAGGTTCCTGCTCTGCATATGTGGCTGCTCCTTAGGCCAAATCTATTCCAACATCCTCCAACATAGCGTGAGTCCAGCTGAGACAGCGAGGAGATTTCTGACATCAGCCTGACCTTGGGTGAGTCATTTGACCTCCTTGTGCCTCGGTCCATCTGGCTGAAAATTAGGTAGAAATACACGACCAGATGTTGTATGTGAGCCAGGCATTCCTAAGTCAGCTATTTAGCGAAAAGCAAATGCTACCTCGTGCTGCCAGGGCTGGCAGAAGACACTGAAGCGCTCGGGTATGCGCTGAAGGGCGGCCAGAGCTGCTCCCAAGCCCCCTGCCCACCCTCACCCAGGCACCCAAACGGCTCAACACCTTGTGGGAGGCAGGGCCATGTTACATCCCAGCACCACCCCAAGTCACAGGAGCTTTGCTGCTGCCTCAGTAAACAAATAGTGAAAGGCCACATTGATATGCCAACACCCCGCAGAACACGGATGTCCAAGCTCAGCGTTATGGCTATCAAACATTTGCTAATTTAGATGTGGATGCTTCAGGCAGTGTCTTTTCCATTTCTCTCTCTGCAATCCTCAACAATATATTCTGAGCCAAAAGCCTTCCCTAATTGCTCTGTTTCTAAGTGGACAATCATTAAACTACGCTTTAATAGCGAGAAATCAACCAAGCGATCACGGAGAGCGCACAATAAGGAATATCTCCGCATGCGAGTGCTCAAGGAGCGTGTTCAATTTGCTTCTGCTGCCATCTGAAAGGCTTTCTGCAGCTACATCCCTGACTGATGGCTTCTGTGCCTCTTCCAAGAAACATACGTTACTGAGCAAATAGTGCCTGGAAATTTCAGTGCTGAACCTACACAAATCTGCACACATGCACCAAATGTGCGTCCTGTTAGAGATGCCTGCGTGCGTATTTGCCATCAGAGAGATCTGAGCATCATCCGCAGACACACACACAGAGCAAACTCGAAAACCTTCTTGCAGGCATCTTGTGAATACCAAAAAACGTGGAAAGAAACAGGCAGCTCTACTGCAATCCCCCATGGACCATCTGTTAGCGGAAATGTCAATCTGCCATGTTTACATAGGTTTTGATGACTCTGGGAACAGCCTGTTCAGCTCTGGCTGAAATTGGCTGCAACGAAGAACAAACTTGTTTTGTACCAGTTTGCAACTTTCAACAAACAGAAAAAACCATCAGCCACACAACATGGCCTGTGTCCCACATGTTGTTCGAGCACATTATGTTTGAGAGGGGGAGAAAAAAAGCAAAAGACAAATCCCTCTTGGGGTTTAGTCTCTAAGGTTGGGCAGCAGTAATTAACTCTAGGACTGTTTTAATCACAGACCTGAAGAAATCTTGTGTGCCTGAAAGTTTCACTGCTTTTTTAAGCAGCATTTTTGGTGTAATAAATGATACTGTTTCTTTTTACTCAAGGGGAGCTAGTGGGTGGCTGAAGGAAGGAAATATTCTCTTGGTTTTTACAACACAATAATGAAGGCAAAGAGCAAGGAGTGTCAGTCTAATACTAATATAAAGAGGGAAAAATCTCTTTGTCAGTTCACTGCAAACACAAGAATGAAAACTAATAAAAACATCTTCCAATAAAAGACATTTCCATTACAGCTAAATCCTTACCAAAGCAAACAAGCCTTTTCATTTTAGCCTTTTTATAGAAACTCCAACTGGTAAAAACGTGCCTAGATCATGTTACCTTCTCAGTGACAAGTCATGATTTCATGCAAATATATGAGCTGAGAACGAACACATAGCAAAAGTTCAACTTGAAACCTTCCCTGTTTTTTCAGGATGGTTATTTAAAGTAGCTTGAAGTCCTGTGCAAAACAAGGCTGGGGATGTTTCAGAGGTGCCCAGCTTTTGAGAGGGGTGCAGCAGAGAGAAAGGGTTCGCTGGTGAACAGCAGTGGGTGGGAGTGGGAAAGCTCCGTGTCACGCAAACACAGCGACGTCCCTGCCTGCAGCTGGGATGCAGCACAGCACAGACCTCTCCCCACAGATCAATGAGTCTCTGCTTGCTGTCACCAGGAGCACAGCTCTCGTCTGAAGCTTCTCAGAAAACACTGGGGCTTCTTTTCCACGCAGAAAAATTTCAACACAAAGATGACAAACAACCTGGGTAGATCCAAGTTCCCTGATGTGTTACAGCTTCTGCTCTTCAAGTCACAGGGATGCTTTGTGGGAAATGCAGTCCTGTGGGAATGAGGCCCACAGGGAAGGAGAAGGGCAACAAGCAAGGAAGGCTCCAGCTCACAAGAACAACAACAGCAAACATTTCCAAACCAAAATGCTTGGGTTTGGCTTCATTCAATGGAAAGCTCAAGTCTTCCATGGAAAGCAGATGCTTTTTAACATTCTCCCCCACCCTTTAAATTGCTTGGCCCACAAGCAGCAGTGACAGAGATGTCTGGAGCAGAGCCATTTTATCATCCTCAGTCCATCTGTCAGAGGAGACAGAGCTGCATCACCACAGCCCATGCACAACTGTGTCATTTGTAACAGGGCTACTGAGGGCATCAGTCCGGGGGGTGCTTGCAAGGGGAAGACAGCAGGAGAGGAAAATCATTTAGAAATCCTTGTGTGTGACCACTGGAAACACATAAAGCAAGGAAAATGAACCACTGTAAGGCCAATTGTACTCCTGCCTAATGGAGCTGTGAGCATCCAGAAGTGTCTCATGCCCACGCCTTGGCTGCAGGAGCACCTTGCTGTCCTGCAGGCAGGGACAGGGGGTCCAGGAGGCTCCTCTGGGACTGTCACACCTTCCACTTGCACCATCCTGCACCTCCACTATATGTAACAGCTCAGGAAGAATCACAGCCCTAAATGTGAAGGAAATTATACCCTTGACCTGAAAAAAGACCAAGGGGACATCTCACAACCCTTGCCCACAATTCTTAGCAGGAATCAGTTCCAATCTCAGAGTTTTTAAGACTTCCTGCCCTCAGTCTGCTCTCCAGTCCCCACACCTGTAAAATGACATTCACTCACTTCTGACTGCATATGGCATGGGGACAGTCCCTTCTTTGTGTTTATCTAACGTGGAGCATCCAATCTCCACTGGAACCTCAGGCTGCCACAAGAATAAAACCAATAAAGAATAATCCCTGGAATGGCAAGTAATGAGTCAGCATGGGAACAGCCTGCAGGCACAGAGCAGCCAATGCAAGTGCCAACCAGCCATCACAAACCAGGTTTCAGGAGTGTAATCTGAAGACAGAGGGACAAGCAGGCAACTGCAGGTCACAGCTACACAAACCTCAGCCAGCAGCCTCAGCCCAAGGGTCTGCCCCAGCCAACATCCCCAGCTCTGTGGTGACATGATATGCTGCTAAACAAAAGGGATCCTTGAGGCATTTCTCACTCTCTTTCTTCAGTGAATAGGACTGCAAGTCACAGTACCCAACCTAGAACACCCTGGGGAGCTTCCTCTTGCCAGTCTGGACAGGAATTTCCTTCCACAATGAATTTTTCTTTCCTGTGGCTCTCTTGCATTCCTTGCCATGGATTTTCACAGCCCCAACTTCACACAGCATGAAAGAAGGAAAGAGGAGGCAACAAAGGCAGCTGGTCACTGCAGGGTGCCAAGCTCCCACAACACTCTGTTCCAGGCAGGGTCTCTGGGGGTTTCCAGCTTCAATGGATGCTGGAGGAAGCAATTTGCAGCACACAGGACACCCACACCCACTCCACAGCCTTGACTAGTGGCATTTTGTCTACAAGCAGGGACACACACACACTCACAGCTGCTCCTGACTTGGTTTACATCCACTGTGGGCACCAGGCACGTGTGTACCACTCCAGCCATGTACCTGAGACCTGCCCAGCCCCCTGTCTGCCCAGCCAGGTAACATCACATCACCATCCAGGCATGGGGCCTCTTGACCACAGCAGCATAAAGGTGTTTCTTGGCCACAGTCTTTTCACACGTGATTATACACATCAGAGTAGAGAAAGGAAGCAGTGGTGCTCAGGGGGCACTCCAGCAGGAACGGGGCAGTGCAGGGAGCAGGGTCTGCTGCGTGGGAGCACATCTCCCTCCAGTGCCCACTCCCAGCAACAACAGCCTGTTGCTCCGGGCCAGCACTCCATGTCCTCCACCTGCCAGGTCACCCTCCTGGTCGGCACGGGTGACAACACTGCTCTATGGGTGGCTGCTTCCCAGTGACCCTTGCTTCCCTAGCCACATCCATTAAAAAAAAAAAAAAAATCCCCAGTGAATTTATCTCTCAGTGGTTGCACCAACCCAATTATGGAAACCCTACAGCCAGAACTGTCCATCTCCTCCAGAGCTTTGCTCTGTGACTGTAGCTCTACTGCTGGGCACTGCCCACTCTGAGGGCCCCAAGCTCTCCAGCTGAGCGCCATTGGCCTGGCCTTGGCACTGCCCTCTCCAGCCCCACTCTGCACATATTCAAATCTTGGTGTCAGCCCTTGCAGGCAGGACTGCTGCTCTGGAAAAGAGATCTGAATATGTTGCCCCCAGAAAGGCCTCACAAAGAAGGGAACTTCCCCCCACCCTGACCTGTTCTCAGGGGTAAGTCCCCATCACTGAAAACATTTGTTCCTTATTTAACTGAAAGAGCTGTAGGAAATTCCTCACACTCTTCGGCTTGGGTCCAGGCAGGCAGCCACATTCCACCAAAATCCATAGATGTGGCTTGGCTGCAAACAAACAGCCTTTCCTTCAGCTGAGCACTGATCTGCCACAGCACGCAGGGATGGCCATGGGCATGGCCTCAGCTCGTGGGGCTGGTAAAGCCACCAGAACACTGTGTTTCCAAAAAATCCCACCTGCACTGCCTCTAGCAGCATGGGCAGGGCTCGTGGTCAGCCAGGTACCTGAACTCACCTTCCCTGCAGTGACACACGAGTGCATCGTTGATGCAAACGTCAAATCCCACACGCTCACAATGCATTTGTTTTACTGAACCTCCTAATTACTTTACATGCTCTCCCAGGGCTACAAAGAGAGACATAAACAGATTAACTAAATTAGGCCAATTAAAGGTTCCCTAATGGAATGAAATGTTTCAGGCAAGCTTGAAAGAGGAAATGGGCAGGGAGGAATGAAGGACAATGCAGTGTCACGCAAACCAGGCAGGGCAGGAAAAGGCCACTTCAAAAAATAAGGTTCACAAAAACACCACAATTTCACCTCTTGTTTATCTTCAAGAGTATTCCAGTGAGCACACTATTTATGGAGACAGCTCCTTTTAGTCCAAGCAAAAGAGAATCCTGGAAGGCCACGTGTCTGCTCTAGACATCACGCTTCCTCCCACCATCCATATGCCACAGCAACACAAATACCACAGCTTTCTGCAGCACCAACTTCGGCAGCAGTTTCTCAGATGGAGGGGTCACTGTCCCAGGAGAGGAAAAAGGGTGGTAGGTGCACAGGGATCCCAAATTAGATCCAACAGCCAAGGCTGAGCCAGTCAAGTTTTACAGAGAGGGGAAATGTGTGACTGCCCAACACCAGCCTGCAGCCAAGACTTCCAGCAGTGCAGAGCCAGGACAGGATCCCACCCTGGCTTCCCAGGAGCCACACACCAAACAAAGGCTCTTGCCAAAGGTGGGAGCCCAGTCACCACATGCATGGGTCCTTACCTTCCTCTTCCCATGGAAGATGTCCTCAGGGAGGCTCGTGTGGATGAGGCTGTGCACTTCTGCCAGCTCTGTGATGTCCCCCACAGGCACGGTTGCCTCCTCTGGGAGTGGGGACATGAGGGACTCGAGCTCATGTGAGTCCAAGGTGGCACTGGGAGAGGCCACCCCTTGCCTGCTCCGGTGGTAGTACGTGTGGTTGCCAGCAGCCTGGGAATCCAGGCCTGGCAGGGCCTCCCTGAGGGAAAACAAGCAAGAGTTGACATCTCAGCTGGTCCTTGTTCAAGTGACTAGGCCCAAGCCCTGCCCTGCCACTCCTGGGGATATTGTTTATCATCACATCCCACTGGAACACCTTTCACTGCAGATGTATCTCTGCACCACCTTGGTTAATGCCAAAGCTCACACAAATCCTGCTGGGGGATGCAAATCTGCCCCTCTGCCAGCAAACCCCAAGGGCAGGAGATATCACTAGTCCCAGCACAAGCAGGTGCTCACACACCCTGCTCCATGGGGAGCTGTGTCACTCCTGTCACCTCTGCTTTTCAGGTTAGAGATGCAGCAGGACAGCAAAGTTTAGTGGCCATGTTAGGATGAGGCTTCAGAAGCTGTTTGCTCCTAGCCCTGAGATCTGCTGTGAGCTCAAAGGTCTTCTGAACAACTGAGCTGTGTTCTGCTCATGGTCTTTACAAATGCTTGTGGCTGCATTCATACCCCTGGGATAGCAGAGGGCTTTGGGCTGCATCCAGCCCTCCTTAAACCAGCCTGTCACTCACTGGGAAGTCTTTCATCATTTTCCCAGATATAAGTTAATAAACCATTTCCAAACATCCTTAGAGCTGTCCAACCTCAGAAGCAACATACTGGACACAGGTAATAAACTGGTTCTTCCTTTTTCTGAAAAAAACCCTCTACTAGTCTAAGAATGCAAATTGAAGAGAAACTACTGAAAAAATAAAACAGTGAAAAGATTATACTAAATACACTCCCTATCCATCCACAGATCCAAGCTGTGCATTAACTGTCCTCTACACCAATTGAACAGGGGATGCAGCTCACAGTGGTTTTGTCTCCTTCCACAGCAGCCTCCCTTACCTGAGGTGCCACCCACCTGTGCTTGCTGTTCCGGAAGCTGGCACACATGCAGAAGAGAATGCAGAGCAGCCCCAGGCACACCCCCACAATGATCCCTGTCACAGAGTGGATATCCAGGACATCTAGGAGGGGAAGGAATGACAGCCACATCATTTCAGCTGCTAGCAGGAAGAGGGTACAAAGTGTCTTATGTTCAGAGAAGCACCAGCTGTACTAAACCAAACAGGTTTAAATGGCCCTTCTAGCCCAACTGTTCTGTGGTTTTGATTCTATACACATACAACAATAAAATTCCTTGGCAGTGACAATTTAGACGAACTTAAAGCAAACAGGCATCTATGTAAATTTAATGTAATGTCATACTACAGTGAGATGCAGGCTGCATGTGCCCTACCAGAGGAACCAGGATGGGGAAGAGATGAAGTTTGGCTGTGGGATGGGTTCTGAAGCTGCACATCTGAGGGCTCTGCTGTGATCCTCTGCACTGCCCTGCAGAGAATCCTATCTCACATCCTACACAGCGACACCAGGCAAGTGCTTGGCAAGCAGAAATGTCACTGCTGACAAATCAGCCTCCAGCAATGCAATTCTCTTCTGCCCTGGGGTAAGGAGGAGTTCATACCAGACAGCTTCTCCCGGAGGGTGTGCACATCCTTCACGTTGGAATAGGGACCAGATCCCACCACTGTCTTTGCTCCCATCTTGAAGAAGTATCTGGTATCACTTTCCAGGCCATGCACTTCAGTGCTGAAGATATTTCCTGACCAAAAGCAAATCAAAAAAGAGTTAAAATGTTCTATTTCAAGAGTATTCAGAGGCTACAGCAAAACAGCTGTGGAATTGCAGGATCCTCAGAAATGAAGGATTTTGTGACATTTTTGTGCATTTCATACACCTCTTCAGTAATAATGAACTTCCTGCTTACAGACCCAACAATACAGATACTGCTCATGATACTGCTGGCACACATTTTTGTTGGAATTACTGGCTGCCAGGCTGCATCTGTGGGATATTTCCTGGATGATAATGGCTATTTCAGCCCCAGACATGTATGATTTCATGTCTCTCAGTACCATGTCCTTGGACTCTCCACTACGACCAGGTCCAGCACATGCTTCAAGAAAACTGCCAGGATGAGCTCTTAAATATTTGTCTGTGCGCAAAATGAGGCAGAAATCAGGACTGAGCAACCAGGACTCCAGAGACAGAAAAGGAGGCAGGAGGACCATGGACTATTACAGTACCTGGAGGAGGCTCACCTTCTCGTGTCAGCAAGGTCCACATGTCATCTGGCTGTGTGTTGTTGGCATTGTACAGGATGAGATACTCCACAATGATGCCATTGGGCTCTACAGGTGGGCACCAGTGCACCTGCACAGCGTAGGGGTTGAGAGGGTGCAGCCTCAGGTCAGATGGAGGAGTGGAGGGTCCTGGCAGAGACAAATAAAGACTCAGCCTGAGCAGCAGGAAGAGGAGCAGAGCATTCACCCCCTACAGAGGGCCTCCCAGCATGTACTCAAGGTCATCAGAGTTTTGAGGGGTCTGAGATCACATCTCTCAGCGGCACATTAGGAGGGATGTGATAGAGACTCAAGGAAAGCCAGGAGAAAGGAGGATGTGGTTCCATAAACACTCACGGTCGGGCAGGGTGAAGCGTTCCACCACGCTGCCGAAGGGCCCGTCGATGCCAACCCCATTGGACTGCACAGCAAACTCATACCTGGTGTAGGGCTTCAGCCCACTAATGAGAATGTCTTCATCTGAGCTGGAGAGAGAGGACACAGCACAAGGCCATGAACACCTGAGGGTTCTCCCACGTCACCCTGACACCTCACCAGGACCACTCTAAGACATTATCCTAACTCTGACAGCATTTGATTTTCCACCTAAAGCTCCATCTCCTGCAGCCATGTGAATGCAAGAACACTCAGCTCACAGGGACAGAGCAAAACAGTTCCCAGTCTCCAGGACCATTTCCGATGTACTTGCAAGGAAAAGTGGAAAACACCTTGGTTAGAGGTTAAAAATGGGCACAAGTATTCCAATGTAAAATACATCCCCAAATTATTAAAACTGCTTAAACTCTTTAGAGAGTTTACAGACCAAACTGTGAGGACCATCTCACAAATCATGAATGCATAACTGTTAGTATGTGTGTAAGGTCCAACCACAGCAAAAAAATATGCAGAGACCAGTAAATGATTCCTTAGTATTCAAGTCGAGTGCCACTGCCACATTTCAGCAGTTCTGAACATTATCTGTGACCAGGGCAGATATTCTCAGCATATGAAACACCCAGGATTTTGCTAAGCTGTGGCAATTCCATGCAACTCCCTCCTGCCCTGTGTTCATTCCTGACATGAACACCCCATGGCAGATGAACCCTCTTTACCTGGTGTAGTATGTCACAAGAGAGGCGTTTTTCAGGCCCCAGGGGCTGAAGCGCACGGTGTAGTTGACAATTTTGACTGTTGTGAAGTCAGGTTTCTTCCAGCGGAGCCAGATGGAAGTTGAGCTGTTGGACTCTGCATAGACTTGGACTGGAGGCAGTGGAGGCCCCTTCTGCACAGGGGGATCTGTGGTGCAGCACACAAAGAGATGTGGAGGTGTAATGACAGTAATGCCACTCACACTCAGCAGAACAACCCTAATGAGAAAGGGGATATTTCGCTCCTTTCTCTCTTTCTCAATTCCTCCAATGCATTTTGCAGTAACTGTCAAAGCAAATTCCCTTATGTTATGACCTTCCCTATTTTGGTTTTGTCCTTTTTGAAGTTCATCCCCTGTAATCACTCTGCCCTTCTTCTGAAGCCACATGCCAAGCAGAAGAGACAACAACTGAAGGGCATTTCTCACCTACTGCTGCTGCAGGTGCCTTTTCTGTTTTGCCTTTCCAAACTGCTGCGTACCCATCTTCGTGCTTATTGAATGCCACCAGCTTCACCTCATACAGCTTCCCAGGAGCTGAAAAATCAATCAGGGTTTGCCTTTGGGTTACTTTTGTTACCAACCCTCCCTAGTCAGGCACATTTTCTTTGATCCCGCCAGCTTTCCTCACCATCCAAGAAAGTAGCTTGAACATAATAAATACATTTTTGTTACCTTACACCTAAGTAAATAGCACCTAATACCGAAATTACAGCAGGAAGTCCCCCTTCCATTTACAGGCTTCCCACAAACACTGTCTCACAACTGGTGTATGTTACCAGCACAGCTGCTCCTTAGTTCCCTCCTCACTTTAGACAGAAATTATCAGCAGGAAATAGACTTGCCCCAGCCCTCAAGGGTTGACCAGCGTCCTGGTCTCCAGCACATTTACTCAGGATCTCTAGATCTTCCTCCCTTACAAACCACTGAAGAAACCTACACATGCTGACTCCTCTCTCCCCCAAGGAAGTGACTGCACTGCATTGTTTATTCCTGAGGAGCGCGGACATTCTCTCCTCCCCCAAAATGTACCTCCTGTTTCTGAAGTCCTTTCTGATTTATTCACTGCTGTGAATAAAGGATCTTCTTTCCAGCAAGTCCTCAAACGCCCTGTTAAGTCACTGGCAGCCTTTGTTGTATGGTGTCTATTCTGCCTCCATAGTAGAGCTTCCAAATTTGCAACTACAAAAGCAACAATGCACAGAAAACCCACACCAAAAACCTGAGGGTCCTCATTGCATGCTCTTCCCATCAGAGAGCCTGGCACTGTGGGGAATCTCAAACTGAGCTGCAGGACAGGGCACTCTGACTCCAAGCAGTGCCGCCCTGGTCCAAAATCCACTTCCCTCTTTCCTCCAGTCCTTCATCAGCTGCTTCATTTTTAATGGAGATGTTTAATCAAAGAAACAACTTGAGAGATACAAAGTTCTCAAAGACATTCCCCGCAGCCGCCAGCCCCTTCAGGAGCTCAGCCAGAGCAGTCCACACTGCCTTTTGTTGCCTGGCTGCAGCACATTGATGAAGTTTGTTAATTTGGGACGTCTCTTCATTCCCTGCCCTCACAGATCACTGCTCTCTTTGCCAGACAACGTAAGCAAAATGAAACCTTTCTTATTGATGCCAATTTTATTATTACTGCCCTGATTACACTCCCAGAGGCTGATGGTACCAATTACCAAAGGCTTTCTCTGCTCCACAACACACGCTCATGCACGGAATATAAAAACAGTTCAGCCACGTTTTTGTCCCCCAAAGAATCCCAAAAGCAAACAGAGTTTTGTCCGCCTCCAAGACAGCCTGATCTGCATTTCCACACTCTCCAGCCACAGAAAAGTGTTTTAAGCCCACACAAGAGGGATAAAGCCAAAGGGCACTCAACCTCCAAAGGGCTGGGACCACAGGCTCAGTGGAACAAAGAACCCCCAGCCCATCTCTTGCCAGCACCACACTCTCCTTCTGCCTGAGCCTTGGGCTGGGCTTCACAGGGACGCGAGCACATCATGGATGGTGCAATCCAAAATGATGAGGGAAAGCTCCCAGATGTGATGCAGCTGTGGGCAGCTCCTGTTGGAGAATGGAGTGAAGGAAAGGACAAGTGCTCTGTCTCCATCCCTGGGCAGGATCAATACAGTAGCTGCTTACACGTGATGCCAGGGGAGCTCGACTGCAAGATCAAGCACCTCACATTCTGAAAATAGGAGTATTTGGGATTTCTCAGTCAGAGGATTGGCTTCGATTTTTATACACAGGCCCAGATGTTCAAGCTCTTAGAACAAGCAGACATAAAACTCTATCAAGCTGTCAAGAAGCTGGTAGGCAGCATGAAAACAGATGTATTTCACTGCATTCCATCATACATTAAATATAAGCAGAATAATCTAGTCCAGATCATTTCAAATCACTAATCTGGATGGCTGTATAATATATCCAATATGCTAAATATGTTGCTTCACTCAGCGTTTCAAGGTGTTCATGTTGGCCAGGTGCCAGAAGCAATACTTTCCTTTAAGTAGGAAAACACTCTGACTTCCAGAGAGTTACTCCCAGAGGAATGCAATCTTCTTTCATGTGAATGTGGAAGACAGGATCAGATCCCTGCCATTTATTTTTCACATAAATTACGGCCCTGGTAGTTGCACCTCAGTACAGAGAGTAAGTACTAGAACATCGATGGAAGTCCCTAAGCATTTCTCAGGGAAAACCCATGCTGGTGATTCAGGAAAGGTTCCTTCTGATTTTGTGGACTCATAAAATTGCTGGATTTCCTGTGTGCCCTTGACCAGCTGCCCACTTCTCTCACAGGACTGCAGCACACACCTCTCAGGTAAGACACAAGGTGTGACACCATGAGTGATATCATTCTAATGAGACACAGTTTGCTCCATGAGATGGGAGAAGTCTTCTATTTCAAGCCACACCTCAAATCAAGGCAAGGGACTTCAGTGACACTACAGAGCTGTGGAGCCAAGGGACATGTAGTGACACTCTGGACTTGTCTGCACTGACATGAACACACCACATCTGAGCTCAGCCTGGTACACCCAGTGCCCAGCCTGGGATTTCCTGACACCACTTCAAACACCAGAACAGGCTTCCTAGAGAGAAGGCCGATGCCCCAAGCCTGTCAGCATTTAAAAGACATTTGAACAGAATTTGCTTTCATTTTTGGTCAACACTGAGGTACTCAGGCAGTTGGACTCAATGACTCTTGGAGATAATCCTAAGAGACAGTCTTGGGTATCTGTTTTTATAGAGAGATCTTAGGACAGGTTTCCACTGCTGTGCTTTACAGGCAGACATCCCTGATCTGGGAAATCCCCCCAGCTAATTTCCCATCAGCCCAGATCACATGAGAGCTGCCAGCCCCTCCTGAGATCACTGCCCCCTCTGTGTACAAGCTGCAGCCCTAAGTAGTGGCACAGGGCAGTTCTGCACCATAAAACTAAACCCTTCTAAATCCCAACCACTCCTCCTGGTTTCATGTACAGACCCCCTCCCTCCCTCAGCACAGCCAGATTCCTGACCCTTCCTTTACTGTACACGTGCAGCAGCACATCATTCAGCAGCACAAGGGGAGCAGAGGGAACATCCTGGGCTGGGAGAAACCCGAGCCTGTGCTCCTGACACAGCCACAGCCGCCAAATCATACGGAAACCATTAGGGCTTGACGGATGCCCAAATTCAAGGAAGTAATTACAGAAGAACAAGCAGCCTCCTCAACATCATCGTGCCAGAGCATTTGGAACCAATTCAGCTCACTCCCAGCCCCTGCACCGACTGACTTGCCCGTGGTTGGAGCAGCGTGTGATGATGTTCACATGTGGTTTCCTCTGCGCATTAATTACAGACCTAAATTCTTCAGAGAAACTCATCACTGTTAATACAAGATGGCTGTGACAGAGCTGGGAACGCCACTTAGAGATGGCACACACAGTCCTTCCAGTTGCTGCAGCCTGACCTTTACACTGTGCAAAATATACATGCTGCAAGTGTAAAGATGAACCAGCACAGACATGTACCCTACAGTCTCCACTCACTGGGCAGTAAGAGGGTGAAGCATAAAGATGGGGTGGAAGAACTCTAGGAAGCAGAAAGCCTCTTTCAAGGATGCATCTGCCATGACTCTCCTCTCTCTCCATCCTGTATCAATGGGCAAATCAATTAATTAATACAATCAGATGTTAGGAACACAACCCCTTGTGGGAAATGCCAAGCACTGTGAGCCAGGCAGGTCTTACTGCTGCTCAGATCTTCTCCAGTCATGGACACTCACTCTTCCATCCCTTTCCCTTAGTGGGAGATGGAGGAGAATACTGGGCTAAAATTAGTATGCTGTGAATTATCCCATCTCAGCATTTTAACACAGAGAGATTTCAAACAGCATGCAATTATGGAGCTCCTTAGGAACAGGCAGGGAAGGAGAGATCATTGTCCTGACTGGAGATTTCAATCTTGGCACTCTTTATAGTGACACAATAAAAACACTAATTAATTAAGAACAACTTATTAGCTTATACTAAGTATATTGGTAACTCGGTTAAAATCCTTGCTAAATTTGCATTAGAAATTTTTGTGCTTTAAACTCTGCTCGATACAAGCCTTGAGAGCCCCACTCCAGAAAGGATTTTGGATGATCTTAAAACACCTCAGATGGTCCTGGACCTATGTATCTCCATGCAAGCAACTGAGCCTCTTGGGAGCATCCTGGGATGCTACAAAGTGCAAGTGACAGCCCTGGGTTTCCCCACCAAGTGCTAGGAGAATGCAGCCAGCTAACCTAGTCGAGTCAGCTCGTACTGCTTCACTTTCTTCTTCAGTTTTATGGGTCCTACATCCCAGCTCTCATCTTCAGCACCATCCAAAGGGCTCTCATCACTGGACTCTTCTGGGCCCACCTCTCTGTAGTAGAGCTTGTAGCCAGATATCTGGGCGTGGTTTGCTGGGGGCTGCCATGTTATCAGGAGAGACTCCATCTTCGCTCGAACTTTTAGTTCTGTCGGGGCAAATGGAACTGGAAGAAGAAGAAAAGACAAGAGAAAAAGACTGAGCCACATGTCTCCATTTCCATGGTCTACTGAATCCTCTCAGTTCTCAGTAGTGAGGGAAGGGTGTGAGGAAAAGGCTGTCCTGAGTGAGGTGTCTCCACTCCCTGACAGTGGAGAGTCACACTCTACCACTGACTTTCCCAGCTGGGTGAACCAGGAAACAACAATGTCCCAAAGCCACTGTGGGGGTTTCTCAGTGTATTCTGAGATATCACCATCTTTAACCACTGCTGGAGTCTGGCATGGACTTGGCTCTCTTTGGCAGAATTATCTATTCACTCCCAAATGTCGTAACATTTGGATCTGGAGCTCTGTTTGTTTTCTTTCTCTTTCTTTTAAAGAACTTTCACAGCTGCACACGGAGGGCACAAAGCCCCACTGCCCAGGCAAGCAGTGAGATGTACAGGGGCTGCTGAGCAGCAAGGTAAAGGTGAGCACTTTGGTCTGACGAAAACAAATGGTTGTAGTTCCCAAAGGAAAGCAGGTATCTCTGAAAATACCTCAAGTTCCCCACACCCTGTCCCAAATCCCAGGCATTCCCAGCCTCTCACCATGTGTCTGGTTGTCTCTGTCAGGAGTCCGGTGCTGGGTCCACTCGGAAGGGGTCCCGTAGCCCACACTGGTGCTGGCTGCGATCCGAACTTTGTACACTTTGTTGGGATGGAGTGAGTACAGGGTGATCTGGGTCTCATTTCCACCCACTTCGATGGAGGTGACCTGATCTGCTGGAACCAAGGGGACACCACTGCAAACAGGGATTTCCCAGCCAAAGGGAAGTACAGCTGAGCAGCCACAAGCCTTGTTACCCCTTCATGATCTGCACACCCTGGGCTGGCTTGGCTTTGCCCTGAGCAGTCTTATGATGCCAGAAAAAAAAAAAAAGTAAGGTTAGGCAGAGATGATATTCTGACTGACAACTCCCTTCATCACATCCAAACCGCAGGTTGCCTTTAGCACCACAGAGCCTGCCCAGAGGGAGCTGTCAGAAACCTTGCTGTGATGATGTGATGGTGGAACATGAGCACAGCTAATGGGAGCTGATAGCATGTTCCAGTGCTTCTCACTGCTGTATTTAAACCCTCACCTTAATGTGAACCAGAACTGTCCAGCAGCCCTGCTTTCTGCAAAATTCACACCCTCATCCACACCAGACAGAGGTTTTACTGCTCCCTCTTCAGCCCACCCAAGCTCATAAGGGAGGTGACAGGAAATTTAAACTGAAAATAGCCTGGGATTTTCACTGTATCAGCTAACTGGTTTTGCTGAAGATTCATGTGGCCTGTTTAGACTATACAGAGGTCTTGATTTCAGCTTCCCTTGGTGTTAACTCACCCAGGAGCACTGTACCTGCTATGCAACAGCACATTGCTGAGTGTGATCCCTGGATTCCAAGGGTTTCCAAGGTTTTATGATGCCACTGAGCCATGTGCAGGCTCACGGCAAAAGAACCAGAGCCAGGAGTCACAGCACACATTACTAATCCAGTTCAAATACATGGGAACATGTCCAGCACCTCATCACACTCGCCATCCTTCTCTCAGGAAGAATCATGACCCTGGGAAGTGAGAAGCTGCAGAGCTTTGACAGTTTTAAGAGCAAATACCCAGAAGGATTTGCAAAGCAAGCACACATGGAACTGGAATAACCACATCCAGCAGAGGTAAATGTTACCAATGAACCCTGCTTAGCGTGTGTGACAGTGTAAATAAAATCAGACACAACTCGACAATAGAGCAACACAACAAGCCAGGATATTTGGGTTTTTTCCACAAGGACCACTTTGATTAGACTCCATTTTAAGGAAACTGAAAGCATTTACCCCTCTTCCCTAAGAAGCATAAAGTTCTTTCCCCAAAACACAGTGCAGATGGCAGTGAAAGGCTGCTCATGCAAACATTTCTGGGACAGCACAAACATGGGTCAGCCATTCTCCTGAGGACTCAGTGCCTCCATGACCACAGGAAAAGGCATCTTGAGATGGTGTGAGGTAGCACTGCCACGGCCACCAGACAGGGCCAGGCTAGGAAAGGGCTCTCTTCCCTTGGATAAAAGGGGTCCCTTTATTTTCAGCCTTGTACCACCTCCCCTCCATATCACAGGCTGTTAATACCACTAGAGCAGACAACTCAACCCCCAAATGGCATTTCCCTCACCTTCCTTGAGGGTGCAGTAGTCGATCTTGTACTTGGTTATCTTGCCGTTACTCAGCTCGGGAGGAGGAGGCAGCCACGTCACACGGATGTCACCAGGAGTCATGCTGGATAGGGACAGCTGAGGGGCTGCACTGGGAACTGGGTAAACAACCATGAGAAGTCAGCAAGACCAGAGCAAGATCTCAACACATCTCTGCCAGCTCTCTGAGCTGGCTGGAGGCCACTACCTTGGCTCTGCCACAGCCACTGGTGACCTGGTGTCTGTCCTGGGGGAACCAGCACCCCACAGTCCTTCAGGAGTGTCTGGGGAGAGGAGATGTTGGACTGCTCCACTTCCAGGCTGACCACAGCCTGCAGGCCCCAGCCACACTGCTCCCAGGGACCCAAAGTGGGCAGGGTGGCACACCCCAGCTCTCAGCTTGTGCTGTACTGTGGAGCACGAAGGAGACACAAAAGCAAATGGCTCACAGATCTAAACTGCAAGCCTGAGAATCCTCATTCCCTTGAAAACTAAGCTCTGGGCTGCAGGCAGCTTTCAGGCTTTCAACTCAGCTTTTCAGGCTTCAGACAAACACATTGGACCATGCAGGTCACCATGTCAGGAGCATTAAAAGCACATAATGCACACAAGGTCTGCCAAAACCATCTCTGCTTGCCTCTGTCCTGCAGCCTGTTGAAAGCTGTGCGTGGCCTCCCATTGGGCAGCTGTGCTTCTGGCACTCTGCCTTTACTGCTCACAAAATGCTATGTGATAAATGGTAAAATCAACACAAACTATTGGCTCTTAAGGAGTCTGACCTCAAGGCTGCTCCCACCCCTACAAATTGCAATAGATGTTTCTTCTGAGTTCAGTCTGGCCCAGAGTGAAGCTTAGAGCAATATCACATGGGTTAGGTGAAAGTCCTTAGGATCTGACTGCAATTTCCAAGGGATTCCCATGGTCCCCCCTGATCAGCCAAGCTATTGTCACCCAAGCTGATGATGAGACCAGGGTGCAGGTTTAGGTTTCTAGGAGCTGCTGCTTCCTCTGTACACATTCAGTGCTCACCATGAACCAGGCCAAGAACATTTCCTAAGCACCAGTACCCATCTAATTCAACACACCATCCTCCAGGGTCTGGACAACGATGGAAGAGGACGTCCGGCTGGCCCCGAGCTGGGAATATGCAACCACGTAGAACACATAGTTGGTGTTGGGCTCCAGATCCTTGACTTGCAGCTCAGTTGTGTCATTATTGACAGCAAACTGGTATTCCACATTATCTGTTCCTAGAGCCAAGAAAACACTGATCAGCAGGTCAGTGAATTGCCATGACATCTCTGAAAAAAACATCTAATCACTTTAAAAATCACTATATCCTCTCCAATTTCCCCAGCAACTATACAGCCTCATATATGAGTTTTTTGGGCAGAAATTCCAATGCCTCAACGTTAATGTCTCCATTTTGATTCAAACTCCTTAATCCATGCTGAAGCAGCTGCAGATACCAGTTTAATTTTCAGAGGAGCTCTGGCAACAGTTCAGCAGGAGCATTGGCTTGCTGGCTTTTTGGAAAGACAGACCCCAAGAGAGCCAGTGCCTCACTTCAGATTCTGGGTGTGGATAATTTAGTGATTCCCCCTGTACACAATGCAGCTGGTTAATATCATAGTTAATAATCACACTCTTTGCATGCAAAATCAGTATGTATAAAATCAGCAGCGCCTGGTCCCACAGAACCTAGACAAGTCAGCTATGTGGACACACTATTGCCAATAAGGAAGTCAGAATATGTTGGCTAATCCACAGGCACTGTCACTGGCTGATACCGCCTCACACTTGTCCCTAGCTGGGGAAGAATGTCAACCTGTGCCTTGCACTTTGGACACAGTTGTGCTGCTCAGGGAGGTGACACCTACCCACAGCCCGCTGGTAGTGCAAGGAGAAGCCGATGATCTGCTCGCTGTTGTGCTCCGGCCGCTCCCAGGACACCAGCACGGTGCTGCTGGACAGGGACACGGCCGAGACCTTCTTGGGAGCGCTGGGCAAACCCTCCCGCACGATCACCGAGAGCTTGGCGGTGGCACAGGCCATGCCCAGGCTGTTCTCAGCCACACACTGGTAGTAGCCAGCGTCCTCCAGGCCGATCTGGTTGATGACGAGGCTGCCGCTGCTCTGCACCTTCACGCGCCCATTGGAGAGGATGGGCTCCCCGTTCTTCAGCCAGTGGATAGTGGGGGTTGGCTCTCCCTCTGCCTTGCACACAAACCTGGCCGTGCTGGCTCGGGTGCGGGAGATGGTTTCAGGAGCCTGGGAGATGCTGGGAGTAGCTGGGAGGAGAGAGGACAAATTAATGCAGGAAGGAGGAGGAAAAGACAGCAAAGCAAATCCCTTCTCCTCCCCACTCGCTGCTATGTTTTATTCAGTAGCAGCTTTGCTTACAAGATGGGATTTGCCAGGCAGACTCTAGAGGCTTAATTTAGACTCTGTCCAAAAGGAAAAATAAATTCTGTATCAATCATGTGCTGCGTTCCCTGATCCTAGGCTGTTCTCCCTGCTGGCTTCCAGGATACTGAAAGTTAATTGCTGGTAGAGATTTCCAAGGGGGAACCCTGGAGAACAAGAATAAGGCATAAAACGCTTCAGTAAATACCATGAACTAAACCCCAAATTAAAGAGGTGACACTCCCACTGAGAGCTATCCCGACTTGGGCCTCCTGGCTCTAACTTTTACCCATCTTACCAGCTCCCATTTCACCCAGCAAGGGCCACAAAGGCCACAAATCCTTGGGGATCTCCTGGATGTTGATCCATGGAATCTACAGCAAGCTGGCCAGCATTTGTACCTGAGAATTTACCAGCTCTCTACTCACCGAGGATGCGGAGCTCAGCCGCGGCGGTGACGAACTGCCGGGTTTGAGGTTTGTTGGCTCGGCAGACGTACACCCCGGAGTGATGGGGCTGGCTGGAAGGAATCAGCAGATTTGTCCGGCCCAGCACAATCACATCTGTGGAAATGGACTTTCCATCTGCAGGAAGAAACGTGCACAAATTTGGGAGGGAGCTCCAGATTGACCTTTATGAGGGCTTGTAAACAGCGCCAGGATTGCAACTGGGGAGTGGAGAGACCCCCAAATCCCAAATTTCAGCCAAGAGGAAGATTCCTGCTGGGATGCTCTTCAGTGCTTGACAGCCAGTTCAAGGTTTAGTTTGGCCTATAATAATGCAAAAAGTTCTGGTTTGGATCAAAACAGTCTCTGATACCTAGGGTATGCCTCCAATGAGAGCCCTAGGGAAGAGAACATTCAAGGGAAAGCTGTGCTGACCCCATCACAAGCAGACACCTCTTGCCTCACTTGTTCATGCAATGTCAGCAAGACTGTTGAATCACTGACAATTCAGGGGTTCCTTCTCCCCTCCTCTGTGTCCTGGATGTGAACCCAAGTTTACTGAGCTTCCTGGTCCACTCTTTGTCCACAGCTTGGCTGTGAGGTGTCAGAAAGACACCTTGGGCTCCCTGAGACTCTGGTGTTTATATCAGAGATATGGGCCATGAGCTGCCTTCTCCCCTTTCTCCAGGCTGGGTGCTCCACACTGCTGAGCAGGGAAGGAGGAAAGGGCAGCTCTGTATCACTGGCCAGAAGCCAAGATGTCCTTCTACAACTTCAAGTAGCTCTGGGCTCCTCAGCATCATTGACAGGGCAGAAGCTGGTGCTGAGCACTCATATTCTCAGCATCACTCTGAGGTGAGAAACTCGGGGATATTGACATTGGTACCTCTAAATTAGTGTGGGAGACAAAGCCAAGAGCTGGGGACAAACTGAGGAGAGGTTTGGATGTGAGGTCTGGCACAAGTCTGCAGACTGGAAGAACCAGCCAACTTGTGCAGCACCACTGCACCACCAGACCTTGTCCCTCTCCACTTGTCCCTCTCCTCCTCTTCAGCACTGCCTGTCTTTACCTCTCCAGCTGAGCCTGGAGCTCATGCAGAACAAACTCCACACTTCCACTGTGAACAGCTGCACTGACTTAGCACCACCAGCAGGGAATGTGGCTGAGAACAGATCCTCTGCCCCCTCCATGCATTTTTGGGGGTCTTCAGATGGCCTCACAGTTCAGTGGCTGCACACTCAGAGCAGACACTCTGCACACCCCATTTGCACTGGAGCAGTTGGTTGGAAAACTGACTCCAGATGGTAGCAATTAGCTGACACCACCAAGGCTGGAAAGAGCCAAACTGGCAAACTGCAGGTACATCCTTGGTGTTCCTTACAAGACTGATGGTCCAGTAACCCAGCCTGCTCCTTAATGAAGGCTTGGAAATAAACTTGTGTAACTCAGAACGACTTGCAATGTTATTCCATCCATTGAAATTGAAGAGTCCACACAAGGAAGGACACTGGGAACAAGCAAACACTTGAAAATAAAGCATGGAAAGAACTGGTTCACCAATCATTCCCCCTCCACCCTTGTCTTCCTTCCTTACAAAAAGCTTTCATAATGATAATTAACTCTAACATTAACTACTTTACCATGGGCATCAGCAGATCTCAGTAAAGCAGTAAGCGATCTAGCATGGGAATGCTGAGCATTTGTAATTGTGAAGTGCAGGGGATAAACTAGAAACCTTTCTGCCATAACATTTAAGCCTTGCTCATTTGATTTCTGAAGTGGTGTCCTCTGAGGTTTTTTTGCTCCTTTTTTGTGGGAAAGAAGAAATATTTTTATATGCTAAAATCACTGCCTGTGGACAAATCTGGGCTGAAAACCAACCACAATAAATGGTTACAGGGGAGAGGAGTCTTAAATTGTGACCTGGATTTATGAAAATGACTGAGAGCCTTTTCCAGGGGAGAATCAACCTCTGAGCTGATAATGTCTTCAGTCAGAGCCTCTAAAACACATCTGATGGATGTGACTGTCAGTGAAGTGACACTGGCATCCAACTTGTGACTTTGGCTATCAGCCCTGGGTAACATCTGCCAGCCCAGCTCATTCATACACCTCTGAGAAGACCTAAGCAGCTCCTCCTCCTTCCATTCAACAAAAACCTCCCAGTAACAGTCCCAGTCATCCAAGGATTAACAGCTTTTATCAGGTTTTATAATCCTGCAAGATAATACAAGCTATTTCTCCAGTGCAATGGCAGATTCCACAGAATCCCCAGTAACCTTGGGAGGAGTGGCACCTGACCCCATCTCATGACCTCTCCTGCTCCAGTTCACACAAGAAAGACTAATTTAGATGAATATGCATCCAGGCACAGGTCAAACAACTATAAATTGAACTGTGTGCTTTGAAACCTTCAAGATTTAATTAATAATTCCACTTTAGCAAGGACACCCCACACTGCGACACCACTTGTGTCATTAGGTACTGATGCTACAAGCACCCTTCCCGTCCCAGATTTTTCCACTCCTCATAAATTTTTAGAACGTAGTATCCAACAGAAATGTAGTCCTGTCCCTCACACTCACCTTGTCGTATCCAGGAGACAAAAGGGGTGGGGTCAGCAGCTGCCATACACTCCATCACCACGCTCTCGCCAGCCACCACCGTGGTGTTCTCCGGAGCAGCGACAATGGTGACATCTCCTCCTGCTGGCTGGGAACCTAACGCCAAAAATTAAAAAAAATAGAAGTCTGTCCTTCCAAGATACAAAGTTCCCAGAAAAAAACAGCATGTAAAGCCCTGGCTCCCCAGCTGTGCTTCCCTGGGCATTCTCGTGTGGAAATGGTTCAGGTCCACCTGGGGGAGAAAAACAGGTCTTGCTTTTATGTGACTACAGAATTTTTACTAAAGAAACAACCCGGCCAGTAAAATTTTCTCTAATCATGTGGGTCTTAATAACAGGATTCTCACTTGGAAAAGAAGTAGAATTTCAATCCAGCACCTTCATGAACTGTTCCTACACAGATGTTTGTTCATTAGATGAAACAAGACACTGCTGTCTTCAAACAGAGCAACACCAACACTCGCCCTCCACCAAGGCACTGGAGCAGCTCAGAAAGAATCCAGGCACTTGGCTAAAGAAATTCTAATAGCCAGATGCTGGACTGTAAACTGCAACACAGAGAGGTCATGGCTGTGTCCTGGCCTTCACCTGACAGCACAAAGACTGATCAGTCATCCCACATCTGGAGGAGACTGTGCTGTGTAGCTTGTACGTGCACAGAGCAAGAGCCAACACTTAAATCAAGCAAGGTTTACAGGAAGGTCTCCAGGCTGCATTGCACAATGCCTTGAGAATGGGATGGGGATATTCTGCTTGAAATGAACCTTCTGCCTGTGTCTGCCCACTGCTGAGCAGAGGTTAAGGGAAGGTCAAGGAAATGCCTTTGCAGCGGCCAAATTTCTGTTGTCAGATGAAAACAACCGGAGCACTCTTGAGCAGACCAGACCGTTCATGACCCTCACCAGTTCCTCCAGCTCTCTCAAATACCTTTCAATCTGGGGGACACTTTTGTTGTTCTCCTTATGAAGGGAGAAATAATTGTAGAGGAGTCACGTAGTACCAGTAACATTTAGGCCTGCAATGAAAGTTATTGGCAGCAGGTCTCAAACAAATAAAAGCAGGATCTTTCTGAACTCAGTGTATCAAGACACTGCAGAGTTCAAAACCCAAGAAATCCAGATGAGCTCATAAAGAACAAATTGTTAAATATGGTGTCATTACAGTCCCCAGCCCAAAATGTTCCTGACTGGGATAATCTGACTGGGACCCTGATTGTCAGATGCTGTGAGATGTCCAAGGAAAGCACCATGTCCTCCCTGCCCAGTTTCTTTACATGCTGTCCTCTAGCACCTGCCCTGGTCACTTCTGGAGACTCACACTGGCCATTCATGTGGCATCCAAACAACTCACTCACATTTGAATTCTTTGGGGATATAAACCAGAGGAGCTTCAGCCTCACAGGCTGAGCTGCCTGCATGGCAGGAGGCCACACAGGGCTGCACTGAATGTGCTGTGCTCAGCCCAGGCTCGATGCCAGTCAATCCAAGCAGGGCAGTCTTGCCAAAGCATCGGTTCCACGCTGAAATGTTCTCGCAGTCCATACGTGCGTGAAAGGGATTTCCATCTCCACTACTACGTGAGCACGGCCAAAAGGAGCCAGCAGAATCCCTGAGGCACCAAGGGAAACCAGGAGCAAGCAGGAGCCAGTGCTTGTCCAGCAGATGGAAGCAGAGACCGAGGAGCGCCCACAGTGCCTGACCTGGGGCCGTGGCCGGACCATGCTGACCTGCAATGCCAGCCCTGAGCAAACACCAGCAAAAGGAGTTGCCCTGTGGCAGGAAAGAGCCAGGCCAGCCATCCTCCTCCCAGTGGAATGAGTACCCCACACAGAGGGGTTGGTGTGGACAGGCAAACCCAGTCTCCTTCTGGGCTGGCCAGGGCTTTGCTCTGTCACATTGCTGCTGTTCCCATTGGCCACATCCACAGACACCTTGAGCCTCACAGCCAGCACACCTGGCTGCAGCAGGACAACTTGGGGGACAGCACAGGGAAGAAAACTCAGCAGATATGGATTCTTAAAACTCACTGACAATCAGATCAAAATCCTGGTCACTCTGAACTACTGAGACAGAAAATGGATTTAATGCAAAAACCAGCACAAGAGCTTCCATCCCAGGCACATAATCTACAGGATCAGAGAAACTCAAGGCTCTCTGCAACAGCAGCTTTGTTTTAACTCCAGCTCTAGTTCAACAAAGCACTAAAATCCACAAGTAATCATTAGTCCTGCACAAGAACTGAGCACAGGTACTCCAGTGAGGCCTTGTTGATGGCTTAGGCTGCTCTGCACATTGTTAATGTGAGGTCTCTACCCCATACAGCACGGAGGGATGAGAAAACATCAGAGTGAAAACAAGGAGAAGGAGCTTTCCTGCCAGGATTTGGAAGGAAACACATGGAGAAGCATCAGAAACAAAGGCAAAGGGTTTTAAGCAGCCATTGCAGGGAAAGCCACAGTGCTGGAAAGACAATGGAAAACCCAATGAGTTGTGATGAGTGTACTGGAGAAAGTGGTGAAAGGAGCCAGGGGAGGAGCTGCTCTGTGCTGAGCAGGGCTGGATGTGGTCACATCTTCACTCAGCCCAGGCCCAGGCCCAGCTCACCCTGCACAGAGCTCAGCAAGCCCAATTTGCCCACCCTGGACACCAATCACTGCCTGCAGGGCCATGGCAGCTTCTGATGAAAATGAGCAGGGCAGCAGCAGACACCACACATCCTGGGAGCAGGAATATCCATGGTAGGACCTCCAGCCTGCCCTGGAACTGAAATTCTTTACCCAACACCACCAGCTGCCACGTACCTGCTGATCAGGACATGGCTGAGACATGTCTGAGTGCAAAAAGCTGTCCTTTTCTGCACTGCTGGGGGAAAAAATAAATCTAGAGTAAAAAATAACACCAGCCAGATGGTAATATATTCCCTGCCAGATTTACAAGCAGCTTTCTCTACCAAGCTTAGAGCAGAGAAATAGAGAAAGCTGCTCAAACCTGACTTACACACTCATCTGTTCCATCAGGTGCATGGCCCCAGGTGCTGACTGGCAATGGCACTTTACAGGTTATAGAAGCTTCACCTGAAGGCACTTGTCCTGTGTCACTTGGTCCCTGACAGCTGCCTGGTAGTGCTGTCAGTCACTAGTAGAGGGGTTTCACCTTAGTTTCAGCCTTGAAAAACTATTAAGAAAACATATTAGTCCAGGCTCCATATCTGATTATTACTGAAAATTATATTACAAACATAAACAGTTCTGCTTGCTTTCCCAGTGCATTCCTGGGTGTGTGAATGGATGAATGCCCCCTACACTTCTTGCAAACACAAATACATTTCTCTCCAGCTTTGTATTCTATTGTGGGTCTCTCAGAGCAAGTATACAAGTCAAGTTTCTTCAAACTGAACCCCTTTGGAGCACATTTTTCCCTTGCCACCTCTCCAGTCCGGTGGGACACAATGGATTGCAAGTTCACCCCTACAAACTGTGTTCCATTGAGGAGTTCCCAAGAACAGTACTCAGCTAACCAGGGAAATTTCCACACAGGGGATTCCAACACACATCAAAGAGTAAAACCAACGTGAGCTTTTTGTGTCCGCTGCCATTAAGACAATTTCAGGTCAAGAGGGAATATTGTCAGAACCAAAGGGAAAAAAGAGCTGCAGTTTCCAAGACATCTTTCACTGCCTGAACAAAACAGGTCACTGAATGCACCTGCGCCATGCTGGCTGCTCTGGGGCATTAAAAGCTTTCACAGAGCTGCTATTTAAAACATGGGCTTTGAGATTTCTCCCCGTCTGCCAGCTTTGTTTTGTCTCTCCAAGCAGCAGAGATGCTCCAGGCAAAAGCTTTGCACAGCCCAAGGCACAACCCGTGGATTCACATCAAAACTCTCCATTACTGAGGCCTTTGTGGACTTTCGCCCTTCTCAATCAGATGGATCAATTTTACCCTCTTTTACTGGAAAAAACATTCTGGAGTGCCAGGAATGGCTGTGGGATCACTGGGAGTAGTGCACAGAACTGAGGGAAATTCTCAGGGCACTGAAAGAGTTTGAGAAGGCAGCTCTCTTCCTGCACAGTTAACCCCTGCACAGATGACAACAAAGGTGCTACCACAGACCAAGAGCTCAGACTTACCGATCAGCTGCAGAAACATTTCAAAATATTGTCTGCAGTTTACTGCTTCCAAATGACTCACTACAAAGGACTTCTCAGTTTTCTGAAAGACAGTCTTCTGTCTTTCTACTTTCCTGTTATGAGATAGAGGAGTCAAGCCAAACTTGGGTGCTCCACTTTGTTGTACCACTGCTCTCACAGGCATCCCTCAGTGCCTGGAGCTGGGTTCAGGCAGGCACAGAGGAAATATAACAAAGCATTTATGATGATGTGTGCTGTAAATTGAAAAGGAGGTGGGGAGGGGGAGCACAGGGAACCTGTGAGTGAGCAGCCAGACATACCTCAGCACACCCCTGAGGCTGCCCAACGTCCACAAATTCAATTGTGTCATTTCACAGCGAAGGTGAATTCTGAGCAGCAATGTCAAGGGAGGCATCAAGGGGAGCTGCTTGGGACAAAGCTCAAAATGTTTATTTGAGCTTATGGCTTGAGTTATAACATCCATCAGTGATTTCCAGCTCCAAGAGTTCATAACTTGGCTCTGCCTCTAATGCATCCATAATTCAAGAGCGATCCTCTCCCGCCTCCCTCCTCTTGTTAGTGCAGAGTCTCAGCAAAGAATTCGGCAGTGCAACAGGAGGAAAATGCTTTTTGTTCAGCCAATTTGTGATGGTCGTTTGCAGTGACAAGAGGATGACTTCTTGGATGGGAACTAACACCTCTCTCCCGATTCCATGAACACCCTGCCTTGGCTAAAGTGCTGGAAGGTTAAACATGACTTGCATGGCGACACATTCAGCCTTCAGCTGTCAGCAGGTCAAGATTTGGAGATCTCTGACAATCAAGCAACAATCTTCTGTTCTGCGAACTTTCTCACCCTCTCTGGAGGAGGAGCATGAAACCTTATTCATCCCTGCGAGCCTCCTCCGGGAATAGATCCTAGCACTGAGCAGCTGTTCATTAGAGAAAGTCAATGCTGTCACTGCTGTTATTCTGCAGACAATAAAGGAGCAAATTACCCATTGCAAAGCACACACCTTCAAAAATGCAGGCGCTGTGTTTGCAGAACATGTCCTACTCCCACTCCTCAACTCTCTCCCTTTTCTTGGATAACTCACAGACCTCCTGGACTGCTAGGGAAGAAGCTGACAGCAACTGTGGAGGAGAAAAACATCCTCCAGACTGCCTTTCTCCTCCCTTTATACTGCCTTGGAAATTTATCTGTAATTTATTTCTACTTCAGGACAGGATAACTAGCATGTAAAATCTCTAGGCAAGACTCTTAACTGGTTGTATCCAAACACATGGAATATTTGCTTTGGGGGCAATATAAACACTGCCAGACTCACACCTCAGCATGTTTAGCAATAGGCATTTCTTCTTTTCTAACTGCTCTCACTTGAAAATGGCAAGGCACAGCTTGGGAAAGCAAAATGGGCTGGCACATGGGACTTTTCATAAGTGACTAGAGAAGGTGAGTTGTGCCCTTTTAACACCCTAAATCAGGCATCCCAAGGGTCCTAAGTAAAAAACTGCCTCCTCTTATCCCCAGATGAAAGTACATATCCTTTCTGAAACTTACCTTTTACTTTTTGGGGTTTTTCTCTTACCTTTGCTATACCGGTGCCTGTGGCAGTTTGGATCCAAGTTCTGTTATCCTGTCATAGAAGGATGGGATGACTTTTGCTTACAAGATTATGGACCCAATTCCCCAGCTTTACTGCTCTCAGAACTCCTCCTCTGCAGCCTTTGGTTCCCAAGCCTTGCAGATCTTTTAGGTGTGTGCCTCAGCACAAACCACACCACGGACAGTGCTTTGGTACTGGGACTGCAGAGGCTGTCCCAGTACAATGTGTCAGCACCAGTGCTCACAGAAATTTTCCTTTCCCTTCCCAGGCACCTGTGGAGTGTCTGGGTCAGCGGTTGAGAAGGAACTCGGCTTCCATTGCTCAGTGTATTGGAGTAAAAGGTTATTTCTGCCCTATAATACAGGTAAGCTCAATAAATCAGTTTTGTATTGTCTTTTTACCTCATGCCTTCCAAACATTTTGTAAGCAATTATGCATTTGTCAATGCAAACACTGAACTGAAAAGCTGAACAGGGAAGAATTTATCTCCATGTTTTGGAGTCTCTCTTCCTCCTTACAAAGATGGTGCTGCAGCAGAGCAGTGACATATCCTGTCGTCTTTAAAGCAGCACACAAAGAAACATATGCAAGTGATTAAAACACAGAAGTTCAATCACTTTTTAGTGCTATTAAAAGACCTTCACACACAGCAATTGTATGTCAGACTATGATCCCAAAATCCCCAACAAAGAAGTCAGCAAAGAGATCCTAAAATATATGGTCCAACCTATACCTCACAAAACCTCTGCTGTTTGCACATACATGAAAAATGGAGAATTGAACAGAATAAATACATTTCTCTGATTAAATAAGATGCAGAGAGATTAATTGGTTTGGAAGGGCAGTGTCATTTACTGGCTGGACCAGCACCAGCCACAGCTTTGGGGTCTCTCCACTGAGTGTGGCAGGAGAAGCTTCTCTAGAGGAACAGCTTCTCATTTGGCTTGAGAAACATCCTGCCCAACATTTTCCCCCAGTTCCACGTCTGTGTCTGGAAGCCCTGGGAGCACATGGATCCCAGTCCAGACAGGCAAAGGGGCCATCAGGCACTCCTCTTTCATTCCTCTCAACTTTTTTATACAGCTGACAGATTTCAGCTCAGAAATTAAATCCTTTAATGTACTAGCTCAGCCACAAGCTGACACCCTGAACTCTCTGTAACCAGAAGCCCAGAAAGAGTGGCAGGTTTCCAGGAACTGCTTTGGATTTTAGGGGGGCTCTTCCCCCACTCCTCAAACCCTCGATCCTTCAGCCTATGGAGTTTTGTACATCCAGGGTACATTTAGCTCTGCTGCAAAGCAATCAGTGTGCTTTGCCCACCACTCCAGCTCCTGCAAAGCTGTCAACATTGGCTCTCTGTTTGCGTACATGCATTTGGAACTGCTCCTCATCACGCCAAAAGGGACGGGAGCCAGCCAGACTGCAGGACGCATTCCTGCTCGCTTCCCCAGAGCGCTTGGAAGCGCCTCCATTTGCACCGCCCCGAGCCGGAGCCAGGCAAAATAAACAGGAGCGGCTGTGCCGGCAGCTGCGGCCAGGCGGCCCCACTGCCCGCAGCTCAGAGAACCGCTCCTCTGCCTTCTCCACAGGCCAAAGGCTTGGACAGCTCAGGCCTGCAGGCATCTCACTCCTCACAAGCCTGAAGATACATCTCAGAGAGTTTCTGGGAGGCAGAAGCAGCAGCCCATGGAGATGGAATGTGGCAGAGGCAATAGGAAACCCCAGCTCAGGGCACAGAGGATGCTGAGCCCTAACAGAAGGTCTGTGTTGGAGCAGCATTGATAGTGTCATCATTTTAGATAATAACTAATGATTAATAAGCCTGTCTTGGCACATTTCCATGGACTTTTGTGCAAACAAATTCCCTATAAGAAAGTCATTCAGTGTACAGAGGGAGTTGAGCCTCTAGATCAGGTGAGAGGCCAACAAGGAGGAGCAGACATAGCTCAGTGTCTCCATGTGGAGAGCAGCACAGCAGCCTCCTTGCCCTAACCCCAAGACCCAGACAGCTTATTTTTCTCAAGCTGAGCCATTAAAGCACTGCAAGCTCCAGCCATTCCCAGGCAGCTGCCAAAACCAGGGGCTAGAAAAACAGGACTACAAGAGGATGTTTTGTAATGTCACCACTGCAACAGGAACCTCCACAGCACACCAGGAATGTCTCACAGCTGACAACCCGTCAGGATGATGTCCCAGCTTCCCTGCTGGGCCAGGCTCTGGTCCAGCAGTTCAAGACAGTCCTCCATGGTCTGTCACTGACTCCCTGGGCTGCTCTGGGCACATGTCTCAGCATCTCTGGGACTCCATCTGCTCACAGTTCATAACACAGCTATTCACAGAAGTGAAGGTGCAAAAGTAATAGCCAGGGAGCATCAGAAGACCCTTAACAAAAGCCACATCTGTGACTAAAATATAAACACCCCCCAAATCAGTAAACATGAAATGGCCCTGGGGACATAAGCTTGCCTGCCACTGGGATTCAGTGGGAACATCCTCATGTCTTTTTAACCATCATTACACCAGCCCTTTGTCATTGTCCTAAGGCAGCACACCACCTTCCAGGATGAGGAACCTTCAAGAAAAAGCTGTAAGGCTTTTATTTTTTTTACCTCTTGCAGAGAAATGACACAGACATGGTCAACAGAAGACCATTCTGGCTCACAAGTCACCCTGAAACTCCTTACTCACCTTGCCTCAGTGACTGGAGCCATTTCACTCCAGTCACTTCCTCCTTGTGCTCTGAGGCTGATGTTTCCCAGGGGCTGACACCTATTTCATCAGCTCTATTTGCAATTCAGATTTATTTGTAACATCAGATCCATTTGCAATTCAGGCACATGCAGCGACAGCAGAGAGGGACGTGGCTGGAGTCCCTGGACTGTACAGGAAGGCACAATCTGTTTTTCTCTGTGACCACAGCTTCTGCTCTGCCCCATTCCCTCTGCCAGAGCAGCCATCCACTGTCTCAAGCAGTTTTGAAGAGGAACATTTTGGGAAGGGATCTTGCAGTGGGGTGTCCCTGATGCCAGGTACACAGAATGCTTCCCACAAGCGATGCTGTGAACACACAACACACTGGGAGCCCACAGTAACACAGTCTGGCAAAAACTGAGACTGCCAACTTGGAAGAGAGAATTAAAAGCAGATGGATGCATCTGCATTCACTCAGGACAATGCAAATCTGCTTTTCTAGGAAAAGTCTGGAAGAAAAGCAGGCTTTCCATGAGGAAAAACCATCACTGATATCCACAGATTTTGTCAAAGCCCTTTGGCTGGACACTTGCTGGGTGCCACAGAGAGGGCTGTGCATTAAGACAGTATTTGATGACACCACCTGCCCCTCCTTGTCACATCCCTCCTCTCTTTTCCTGCTCCTCATTCTTGTCCACAATCCACTTGGCATTGCCCCCTGGCTTCACCAGAAACAGAGTTGGGCAAGAACATCTCTGATACTGAAGACAAACTCCCAGCTGTGTTCTGAGCCATCCCTGGCATCCAAGATATCCAAGTGAGGGCTCAGAGCAGCCCAGCTCTGCTCCTGACAGCCTCCCCTGTGATCCAGGTCCACTCCTCCCACCCCTGTAGGTGCTGGTGGGTCTTGGAGACAGGGACATGTCTGTCCCATGTCAGAAGCAATGGGATTAGACACCACCCTGAGCTTTGCTATGCTCCAGACACTTACAACATCCTCACTCCAGCTGCTGGATGCTGTCAGTGCTGGAGGGCACCGCCAGCCCTCGACCTCAGAGAGCTGCTGAGGCACAGCTGTAATACCAATGATTAATAATTAACTAGTGTCATCAGGAGCCCAACCACATCAACCTTCCTGCCCTGCAGCCCACTGCAAGCTGCTGACCTAATTATGGTCTCAATTCCTAGCTCCCTTCCAGCCTCCCCATGCAGCATAACCTGTCCCACACACCCTCCAGGACAGGCTAGGTGTGATCTCTGCAGTGCAGATGTGCTGATGCTCCACAGTATTGCAGCACCACCAAGGGACTCTGAGGAGCCTACTGCTTAAACCCTGCTTCAGTCTGAGCCTTACAAAACACCAGCTGTTATTTCAGGAAGCCTCACAAATGCAGCAGACCTGAACTGGTGAGAGGTGCATGCGGAGAACATCAGAGGACCACAAACCGTGCCTGAATCCAGCTCGTCTTCAGGAGCTGGAGTCAGAGTAACACACAAGCCTGGCCACATCTGACAGCTCTGAACATCATGCACAGCTACCACTGCATGTGGATTAGACCAGTTTCCCCTTAGGACCTGGAAACAGCTCACCTATTCCCAGCTGTACATCCCTTGTTCTGCTCTATTATCCTTGACACCTCTGTTGCCACTCACTTCAGTGCCATCCCCAGGCTTAGCTGTTGTGCTTAATGGGAGGTGAGGGCTCTGCATTTTGTATCAAACCCTCTGTCACTGTGGGCTGCTGGAGCTGTCAGGAGTGTGGCATGTCATAGCCCCACACAACTTCACAGACAGCTGAGCTGGAACTCCCCTTGGGCTCCCAGATCAGGCTGCTGACACTGGAGCTACGAGCAGCTTTCCCCTGGCGATGTGAAGGGTGTGATGTATCTTGGCCCTGCAGGAACCCCAGCCAAGCAGAGCTGGGTGGTTGGATGAGTGCCTGACACATATCTGCACCAGCCTTTCATAAGTTTCACCCAATATCTCTGGGCTCAATCCTGTTCCACATGTGCTTGAAGCCCACCAGCAGTGACAGGCTCAGTAAAGTGAGATGGAGTTAAAGTTTACAGCTTGTTAGGCAGAAAGTCACTTCTAGCTTTAAAGATATATTTATTAAGCAAGAAATGTTGTGTACCTCCTCCTTGATCTCGCCATCCTCTGAATTCACACTTGCCATGGCTTGCTTAGCACCTTCTGCCACAGGCAGGAGCAACAGTATTACAGAATCCATCAGATGCATTATGCAAACAGCTTCAGATACCTGCTCCCCAGGAAACCAGAGCTGCGAAACACTCGTAAACAGAGTCCTCTTGGCTGAGCTTTCGGGATGGCAAGCAAAGAGCAGTTCCCTACTTAACTGCTAGTGAAGTGAGAGACCAGAGGGCAAAGAAAAACGGGATGCTAAAAGGAGAGAGGAAAAGGTGACAGCTCTGTGTCCAGCACACGAGACACAGGGAACAGGAACATGGCAATTGCAGCTGGAACAGGGATGTCTCCTTCTCCAGAGGTGATGCATCCCTTCCTGGTTATGCCAACAACTCACAGCAAAAATGCAACTGTGTTACCCCACCCCATACCCTCTCTCCCTACACATTCCCACAACTCACGCCTCCCAGAAGAAGTGTGCCATGCCCACACACAGCTGTGGAAGCTCTGCCCCCACAACCACACAGGGCCCTGCTGCCCCTGCAATGGGTTCTTGCTGGAGAAGACCACCCCAGTCCAGGTGGGACCATGTTTCCACTCTGGTCCATGCTGCCCTTCACTGCTGATAGCAGCACACACAGGATCAACTCCCAGCTGTGGTCAGGGTGGTCAGCCCGGAGCAGCACTGACCAAAATCCAAAGTCCCCTGTCCCCTGACCGGCCAGTACCTGTGTTGGAAGCTGCGAGGGGAGCAGAGCACGTGGCCAGGGCTCAGGCTGGGTGCCAAGCCAGCATCCAGCACGTCATTCACACATGCAGGGACTGAAAATCCACTTGTGGTAACAGCACGTCTGTTTCTGCGAGGTGGTGGCCAACTGTGAGTGTTGCTCACTTCATCACCACCTTCCCCTCCATCCCTAAAGCTCATCCCAGTCAAGAGCTGCATTTTCCTACACCTCTTTGGAGCAGGTACACCCCCATCGCAGGCTCTGTATTGGTACTTGCAAGGCACTGCAACACAAACACCAAAAGAACAAAAATCCTGAAGGTGCTTCAGCTGCCTCCAAGCTCTGTCCCTGTTATCACATTCATACAAATATTTGGCTGAAAAATCCATTTCCTGGGACACTGCTGCAGCAAGCTGCTACAACTGTCAGTGTAAATGATGTTCTGCCAACGGCAATCTCACAGTGTCATCTCTAATAACACGGCACTAAATCCCAGCTCGCGGGGGATGTGCTCAGCTGCTGGGAGACTCCTCCGTGGCTCACTCAGCCCAGACCTCACCCATCACCCTGCTCTGTTCTCCAATTCTTGCATTATTGCAGCACAGGGAGATTCTGATTCCTGCCAGTGTGGTTTGAGGCAAAGGTTTTTCCCACAAATGTCACAGCAGTCATGGCCACCCCATACACAGACCAGGAACAGGGTACAGAGAGCACAAGGAGGGGAAATCCCACACCCACACTGAGGTATATGTCCACACCTCTCTCTGTATGTGCCCCTAAATGCCCTCCAGCACCAAATGCCCATAATCACTCTCCAGACTAACCCATCCTTTCCAAAAGGGCAACTCTAAGGGTATTTATTACATTATCCCTATTTACAGAAATTTAAACATCAAGGAACTGATTCTCCTCTGCAGCCCAACAACAGAGAGGGACAGACAAGTCTGGAGTCCTGGCTCCCAGCACCACGCTTTGACAACCCTTCTGCAATAACCAATAAATACAAAGACACAAACACTGAGATCTACATGAAAGAGCTCTGGGGTCAGAATCTCAAACTTGTTTCTCCCACTCCAGTGTGAGAAAACTATTCTATTCTAAAATTGCCAACGTTTTCAACTTTCTTTAACCTGTGGGACACCACACTGCTTATAAACAGTCAAAGGGATTAAAAAGTAAGGAGGAATGACAATTTTTCAAGATTCCCAATGCTTTGCAACTAAAACTAATAAGATGAATTGCAGGGAAGTGAAATTTGGGTTAGCTGTAGAGAAAGAGATCCCAGCATTCATTCAGTGGGGAAGATGCAATGGAAATTAGGGGGAGCCACACTACATGTGACATTTAAAAACAGAATAGATCAAATCTTTGTAAAAGTTTACTGTTCTTGCAGCAGCACAGCTTCTGACTGTTATTTGTGCTACATTATGCCAGATGTGGGGCACACACACAGCAAGAGGGAGTCCCTATTGCCATGAAAACACACAAAGAGCAGGCGGGTGCAGGACACGGAGGGGGAACACAAAGTGACAGGCAAGTGACCTGCTGAGACCACGTGTCATGTTCCCCAAGCCCTTCTGCTACTTTTTTTTGAGAGCTGCTTTATGAAGCATGGCATATACTTCCATGTATATGTCAAGAACCTGGGAACATGATCAGGACACACAGGGAATTAGGTCTTTATCTGCAAGTTCGGAGTAGGGCTCCAGAGCCTGCTTCCAGAAAAAGGAGCTACGAGAAACAAGACACAGCTGACCCCAAGGAGCCTGGGAAAGCATCCCACAGCCAGCTCCTAATGCCCTTTTTGGCAGAGAGAGCCACAGTGTTCATTCATCACCTGTCCAGGTGAGGGCTGAAGGGACAGAGCTGCCAGATGCGCTTGGCACTCTGTCCACTGGGGAGCAGTGGAGATCCAAGGGGAAAATCCAAGCTCTCCCTGTCTCAGCAGCAGGCTCTGTTTCAGGGCTGTGTGACTGTATCCTGCTGTCTTGTCTGCTCTCTTCCCTTCCAACTCCAAATGCCGCTTCCCCAGGGAAGGTCTGGAAATTTGCACCATGAAGTCTGCACAGCCAAAACATCTGCAGCCCTGCCCTGCCCTGCCCTGCCTGGGGACAGCCAGCATGTGCTCAGCCACAGACACACAGCACAGCCCCAACTCCCCTCAGCACAGGGAAGCCCAGGAAAACACTTTGGGGTTTTTAGGCTGTGCAGATATGACACAGAGCAGCCATGTTAATTGCTGTTTCTACTGGGAAAAGGCCTTTAATAAGGGAGATGGGACAATTCCCAGCCATCCTATAAGGATCAGGGAGGAAGGGAGGAAGAAAAGGGCAAATGGGCAGAAGAGCTATAAGGAAATGGATTCTTCTGCTATGCACAGCCTGTTCAAACCCAGCCCTGGCTGGAAGGCAGAGGCATGAATACAAAAAGCTCTCAGGCCTGATCCTTGGAAGCATTTGCTTTACCACCAGCAAGACTCCAAAATCTGCCAGGAACCCAGCCTCCAGCATAACAACACAGCACTGCCAGCAGGTAAAGAGACAAGAGGTCCCACTGCACAAACCTTTTCTGGGGCCCTGGCAGTGCAGTGGGACTGAAAGGGACTGTCACCTTATCTTGGCACAAAGGAGTCCCTAGCCAGGAGCAGGGAGGGAAGAAGCAGTTTAGTGGCTCCTGTCTGCAGACACATAGGAGTTTGGTCCCTGAAATTTCCAAATAAGCAACACTAAATAGCTGTATTTCAGTATATTGTTCTTTCGTTGTCTGTTTTTCAGTTTATTTTGTTTTTTTTCCCTAGAATTCTTTGTTTTGGTTTAGTTTGGTTTTGTTTTTCACAGTCAGGAAAGGATTTTGCCTGACTAGTTCACTCCAACTATTATCAGCTGCTTCTGAACAGGGAGGAAAAGACTTCCCAAGCCAGTGCAAGCATCCAAAAATGTGCTCTGATGGTGAAGTGCTGAAACAAAAAAGGATCAATACCATGCCAGTCACTCGTGGAGGAGTTTACAGCCTGCACAGGTCACTGCAGTTTCCCATCTGTCTCAGAGATACTTCTCCCCAATTATAAAAAACCCCAGAGATTTAACAGGCATGTTTTTCATCACTATCAGCTCAATCTGGTGAAAAACTCAACCTCACATATTTGTTTTAGCAGCCAGCGGGTGGTGTGGTGCTGCAGAAGAGAGATTTGGGTGAGAACTCCAGGCAGAAATCTGCTCAGGCCGGCTGGTGCTCCAGAAGGAACGCTTCCCATTTAACCTCTTCCATTGCCTCCATTTGCAAAGCAGATTAAACATTGCAGAGCTACAAGATGCAATTACGGAGAATGAGTTATGATGCCAAGGACATCAAATTCACCTTTGCAGCTTGATCGATATTAGTTATCAATAGCACACCAGAGCCAACACAGGAGCTATCTCTGGAGCCTGGAACTGCCCATTGGAATTGCTCCCCTCAGCTCTGTGCTTCATTAAACACACAGAGGATCTGGCAGGGGCTGGCAATTAGATACAGAGCATTCAACCGCTCACAAATTCTCTGCAGATTCCACCCAGATTACCTCCACGACACAATCCATTGATCAGAGGTGTGTTCTCAGGCTCCACAGTTAATTACACTCCCTGCTGATGGATGAACAGCAAAGCCATCGCTGGGAAAATACACTGGGAGCAGAATGCCAAGCAACCCAATCCTAAACAAAGACAAAAGGGGCTGGGAAGGATTTCAAGGTTAAAGCTGCCTGCAAGATACACCAGGGTCAGCACAAACAGGAGACAGATGTGGCAGGGGGCACTGTCCTGAGAGAAGGGACAGCTCAGCCAGCCCTGGAGAATGTGTCCACTTGCAGGACAGGGATGATACAAAGCTGGGGAGGCAGCCAGGCCTGCTGGGAAGGATGCTGAAGCCTGGGGACCCTCACTGCACTCATGCTCTCAGCTATGGCCTCATGTCCAGACTTGCCCGTTGCACTCTTGACTTACAAAGGAAAATGCACTCACAGAGGCTGAGGCCCAGACTGGGAGGTGAAGGACAGCTCACACCCAAAGCCTTGCTCCAAAGGCCTGTATCACCAGGAGAAATCCCAGCTGGGCTGTTCCCAAATACCACACAAACATCTCTGGAGCCCAGCAGAGCACCAGCAATATGGAAACAGAACACAAGCTGGATTTCACTGTGCTTGGCCTCTTTTGTGCTGGGCAACCTGGCTAGACACAGTCCTGCCAGCTACTCCAGCCTCCAACTATTTCTCTTGCTTGCTTGGGTAGCACCTTCATCTGTCCATGCCAGCCCTTGCTTCTCCTGCCATCCAAGGCCACTGCAGAGAACATCACCAAAAATGCTGCCCTCTCCAAAGAGCAAATGAGCTGCCTTATCTCTTCTAATCACCCCAGAGCACAAAGGAGTCCTCCCAACAAAATCTCCTTATCCCATCACAACAAAAACAAACCTTTCATGAAATGCCTTCTCTGCAAGTTTTAACCAAAGCTGGACATGCACAGAGCCACACCAGGAGGGGAGATGGTCACTGGTATTTGAGCCCAGCTCCCCCCAACACACAATGATCAGCTGGCAGACCTGTGCCCAGCCCAAGAGGCAGCTGGCAGCACCTCACCTTTCACCACGCTGAGGGTGGCATCATTGCTGTAGCGCTTTCGGGCGGCGTTGGTTGCCACGCAGTGATAAATCCCGGCATCGCTCTCCTGCACATCCACGATTTGCAGGACACCATTGGGCAGAGTTATAAACCTGAGTGACCAAAAGGAAGAGTGTGAGACAGGCAATGCCTTACCTCAGATACTCATCATCCCAAAGCCTTTTTATCCCTCCCTTTTCCCTGGAAAACCTCTCATGTGCAGGTCGTGGTAATGACAGCAGAATGGGATCAGGGAACCTCCGAGCAACCCAACCCGTGTCTCTCAAAAAGCAGCAGGTACAGACCTATCCATCACCTCAGAGCCTTCCAAATGCAAAAGCTGCTTTTGGGAGACCAGACTAACAGGACTTTGCTGACACAAACCAACTGGACAGTGCAAACCAATTCCATACAATCACTCTTCTACATACACATTGGTAGATGTCCCCAAGCTTGAGCACATGCTACAGCCATTTTCAGCACTTGCTTTTTACAAAGGTTTGGTTGTTGGACAAAAAACACACTGCAAAGAAGTCTGAACATCATCTTTTTCTTGCTGCACCTCAAAAGGAATCAAGTGATACACGGCTGCACCTCCATGGGCCAAAGCTGCCATGACACAGCCACCTGAACCTGCACCATTTCTGGGCTGTAGTAAGTCCTTTCATTCTTCCACAAGTTTCAGGCTTTCACAAGGTGACAAACTCACAGCTGGGCCTTCAGTATCCCCTGATTTGCCCATGGGATGCTACTGGGAAAGACTTCCACAGAGTGAAATGGCTACACTGCTCACAACATGAACACAATCCTTGCTGCATTACACTGAACAAAGCAGATGATTAGCAATTAGCATAAAAGTAGGAGCAGGCTGTCAGCATCTCCATTTTCTGCCTGGATTCCTAGATGGCAGCCTCTTTATTCTTGAATGCAAGGCGCAAAGCCTACGTGATCCTTTTTAATTATATATGAGATCCATTTTTAATTGCAAGTCTCTATAAACAGAGCTGCCGAGGTTTGACAGGCAGCTCTGGGTTATCAGTCTTCATTATGAAGAGGACACATTCAAAGGCAATTGCTAAGGGGAGGGATAGCAGCTATTCCACAGGAACAGCACAAAGACAAGTTATAACCATGAACACCAGTTCTGCCATCCACAAAGATCACAGTAAGTCAAACTGTGGTTCTCCAGGTGCTGAAACAGCGAGGATCTTGGAGCCAGGAAGACCTTAACATGTCACTCATCCTGCATTCAAGCCATGGTCACCAACAGCACACCTGCTCTTGCAGACATTTATCCTAAATCTGCACTCATGGAAACACCTCCTGTGCCCTAAGCTGTCTATTCCAGAGACAAATATCCCTGCTGTCAGTCTTGCATCAATCCTGGATCTCAGCTACTGCAGTTGAACTCATCATGTCTTGTCCTCTTCATAGCTGATGAAGAAAGGAGAGCTACCAGAGCTTGTCAGTCACCACTCTGTTTGCACTGAAACAATCCTACAGCCTGGTTCAGGGACAGAGACTGGCTGTAGCTTCCCACATACACAAATGCAATGCCTTACATCCCTAAAGCCACGTTCCTACTACTTACAAAGACATTTTGCCAAGGATCAAGCTCCAAAAGACCTCAGAGGAGGTGATACCCAAAAGCCCTCATCAGGATGCCTCATCAGGACCCAGGAGAAAGATGACAAATATTTGCATCCTCTCAGCTCCGTGGAGGGAAAGCCTCCCACTGCGATAATATTTATTTTTGTCGTGCATCTGCTATTTGAGTCTGTAATTAATATCAACAGATTTCAAACACCAGGCAAGGCATCTCCCAGCCACAAAAAGACGCTTCAGTGATGCATCACAGATTCACTGAGCTTGGGACAGACCTCTGCTCTGTGGCCCTTCTTCTCTCAGAGCAGGGCCACTAGACCAGGGCATTCAGGACCCAGCTTCTCTTGAAGGCACAAAACAAGCCACTATGTCTCTAAAGAGAGCAGGAGCTGGAAACAAGGGGTTTGAATGGGGAGACCTCATCAAAAGAGCTCGAGACAATCCCTTCAGCACCACTGGCAGAGATCTACTCAGTGCAGTACATTGTGTTGGGACAACATGGCAGCAGTGAGGACTGCTCTGCTGGGGAAGCAAGGAGGGAAGGAAAGCAGGATTTCTCTATCCACCATTTTTCCCAGCTGCTCACAAAGCCTCCAGCTCTTTAGGGTCCCAGTAGCCCTGAACTAGAAGCCTTCAGGCAGCCTGCAAGGGCATTTGCTCCATCCCCAGGCTCCCTGCAAGGAAATTTTCCTGATGACTCAGAGCAGACAGTTGTCAGAGCTTTTCTTCCACACAAAGGGCAAATCCTTCTGTCTGCTCACCTTCACCAAGAATTAAGCAGGAAACAAAAATTAAAGGACACACAGATAAAGGCCCTGGAAGCAACAGAAACACTAGAACCTTGGCAGTTCCGGGACTTGCTGTTGATAGCTGCAGTATCTGGATCTCAGAGAAGCTTGCCTGGATGGGGGCAAAAACCTGGATTACACTGAAGGACAGCACACTCAGAGCAGGGCCAAATACCACAGAGCTCTTCCCCTCCCTGACAGTTCTGAGGGGCTCAGGGCTGCTCACCAGGGTAGTAGTGCTCACAAACTGAAATCAAGCACCACTGCCTCCTGTCCAAACCCTGCAACCCTACAGCTCAGAGAATATCCTAGCATTAACTCCTATTCCCTTTCTTACCTTCTTCCCAGTAAATTGCCAGCACACCCTCCCTTCAGCTTTTTGAAGGTGCCTAGGACAGCCCAAAGCACCAGTCCTGAGCACAGTGAGGAACCTGCAGCTCTGTTGCAGGCTCAGTTTGGATGCCCTTTTGCTCACAGCTCCAGAGTCCTGCACATGAATATGAACCACATCAAGGCACGCCTGACACAGCACAGAAATAAACTCTACACACAGATAAAACCCTCACTTAGCCAAAATGTGGAAAAATACACTGTGATTGCAGAGTATGTGGTCTGTAGATTATGATTTGATGTGCAGACCTCCAAAGACCTCCAGTTCCCAGCAAGTGCTCATCTTGGCTCTAGAGAAAATAAACAGCAATTTGGAGCCTGATGTGAAACTCAGCCAGCACCTCAACCAGAGAGTAAGCCAAGAGATGTTACACACACCCCAAAGCAACTGCAATCTAGAGAAATCCTGTGAGCCACCTTTCAGCAGCTGCTGCAGATTTAAGACTGTGTTTATTCAATGTACTTCAGAGCCAGAATTGCAAAACAATCTGTGCCTTACTCACATATGGAATTTAGATTTTTGTCCTGAAGAGGGACAGGAAAGGTATTCCAAAAACGCCTATCAGCACTTTGGTAATTTTTGTTTAACTGCTTTTTTAAGCTCAGCTTTCAGTATCTTTGAGGTGGCATCATGCTACAACCTGCATTAAGGGGCAAAGGCTGAAAAGTGCCCAAAGGCAAAAATGACAAAGAAAAGTAGAGGGAGAAGAGGAAAAAAAGAGGGAAAAAGAGGAAATAAAAGGAAGAAAGGAGAGGGGGAAAAAAGAAAAGGAAGAAAAGGGAAAAGCGACATGAGTTTAACATGATTATTGTATCCCTCTTAAATCACACCGATGTAGCAGCACTACCCCAGGGCTGTATCTCCAGTCCCCAAAGCTGATTTTTACCCTCCCAGCCCTGCTGCTCTGGAATATGAAATCATCACCCTGACACCTGCCCAGCCAAAGGGTTGCATTTTCACAGGCTCATCTGATGTGTGCACAGGAGGGAGCCCACAGTAATCAGGCCAGCCTGAGATCCCATCCTTAGGCACGATGCAGGGAGGATAACAGAGCTCTGGTTGGCAGCCAACATTTCCTGGAATTCACTTAATTCCTTCGAAAGCCAGTTCTATTAAATCCAACAACAACTAGACAACAACAAAAAAAGCAAATCCTTCTGAAAAAGCATATTAGCTAGAACATGATTTAAAAAGCAAGATCTGCAGACAGAGATTATGGCCTGGCTTTTACAAGGAAAACAATTTTCAGGCTGCTCGTGATGAAAGCAATCTCTGAGCAAGTAATTTCACAATATCCATCGAGCTGTCTCATTAAAAAGCCATTGTATCTATGACACACTTCTCCCTGCAATCCCTCCTTTTTTGTTTTTTTTCTTCCTTTTTTATTAATTTTCTTCTCATTATAAAGCAACAGCCTCCTATGAACTTTTAGATGCCACACTCCAGATGTAAGGATTTAAGTGGGTATTCTTCTAGAAACAGTTACTGCTGCAAAAAGTATTTCTGAACTTCCCCTCCTCTTTCTTTTCCCTCTTCTGCCACCTGAATTAACTTCCCCAGGAGGAAAAAAGCTCCTTCTGAAGAACAGAAAAGGAGTTTTTAAGAACTAAAGGACAATTCAGTCACTGATCCCCTGCAGAAGTGATGTCTACAGACAAACAGACAATTAATTGTTTATCCCCTCCTCTGTAACTGACTTTCATAAAGGCAAAAGTATCATACTGCAGGACTCTCCTTTTTTCTCCAGAAAAAGAAAATTCAGCCTCATTTACTAGACAGTGACTAAACATGGAAGTAAGACAAAGGGAAAAGCCTCTCATTAAAACCACAACCAAAACCAAGGAAAATCCACATCATGGAGCCCAGTAGGGTATGCTCAGGTCAACACTCCTCACCCCAGTCCCAATTCCCCAAAGAATTCCACGTCATTTCACACTAGAGGACAAGCCAAAGCAGTCCATGCCTTGCCATGGCCCATCCCAGGCACACACAGGCCTTTGCAGGGTGCAGGCTCTGCACTGTAATAACTAGCACAATATCAAGGATTGTTTTTCCTTTGTGGTTTGAATATTTGGGGTGAAGTTCATTTTATTTAGGTGTTTATGGATCTTTTTTCCTCAGCTCCTTGATTACCTCCTCTTACATCACTTAGTTATCAGGTCATTCTCTGGTCATTCTACCATTTTACAGAATGATTTCCACATCCTAAATGATCAGATTTTGCTTTGCTCTTTTTCAAGCTGACCCAAGAAAGCAACCAGGGAGTCAGTCACCTGGGTTCTGCTGGAACAGCTTCATGGTCCTTCTCCCAGGTGATGACAGGGGAGGGCAGCCCCTCGATGCGGCACTCAAACCTGGCCATGCCATTTTCCTCCACTGTCTGCGACTCTGGCTGCTGGAAAAAGCGTGATAATGCTGGGGAAAGAAGAAGGCAAGGAAAGTTAATAACTCAGGGTGTCTGCTGAGAAATGCAAACTTGTTAGCATGTATGAGCTAAGAGAAAGGCTCTATTCTCCTGAAGATAACCTGAAATGTAATTCCTCCCTTTCTCGTGCTCCTACAGACCCTCAGCAAACCTAACAACAGTTTCAGTATATATTTGTATAAATTTGTTTCTTGCCTCATTTTCTCCCTTAAGGGCAACAGTGTGAGAGAAAGACAGGCAATTTGGTAGTTTCAGCAGTTACCTTCCTAAATTGTTTCCTTGACCGTTCACTTGCTCCATTTGGGATGGACACAGAATAAGAAACGGGAAATGCCACAAGCCCAGAGAGGAGTTTCCCCCTTGCTTTGTAGCATTCCTGCAGCCACAGGAAATTAAAACAAGGCAAGAGGAAGAACAAGCCAGATGTCAAGGTACCCAAAACAACTGCCCACAGGCTGGGCAGTGCTGGAGACCAGAGGCAGAGCCCATAAGGGTTTTCATCCTCCTTCTCCTCCCTGCAAAAACCAACTTCATCCTATTCAAGCAGATGGGAGGCAGCCAAGGGGATCCAGACACCCTGCTAAGAGGAGGATGGATTTTATACACGCCAGGACACTTGTTTGCTGTCCAAGGCTCACCTCTCTCTGTAGATGTCTTTCCACAGTAAAGAGGCTGGACTGCTTTGGAGACAAAGCACTAAGGTTTGGAATTGCTCACAGTCCACAGCTGCCTCATCTTCCAACCCCACGCACACAGCAAAACCCTGGAGCAGAAATCTTCCCCCAGGGCTGTCAGCATCTGTCCTACCAAGAGCATAACTAGAAGGCATCTCAGTGCCAGGTGGAGATCTGAATATTCATGGAGGCTCCTGGATGGGGGCAGAAAGCCTGGGCTCTTCTTCACCAGAAAAACTGGCTTCTGCTTTATCCATCTCTGTTAAACTGTCTTTGCTGTGAAATTCACCCTGCTGGACAAATCCATCCAACAATGCTCTAACACAGGGGCCAGAAACCCACAAATGTGGAACAATAAACATAAATTTCAGCCAAAAAACACACTTGGATACTGGGCCAAGCACAGCACTGTGCTCGAAGGAGCCCAAGTGACCTCCTGGCCCTCCAACACAATTATGTGCTTGTCCTGCCATTGCTTTCCAAGAACATCCATCATTGCTTTGGATTTTGTAGGACTCCAAAGTTTTTCTTTGCATCTCTCACACACACAAACATCCATGCACACACATACATGCTTTATTGCAGTGTGAGCTTGAGCAAGTATGTACAGTTTGGAAAATGAAATGCTTTTGCATGACCTATTTTAACCTCGGCATATTCTCAGCTGTCATTAGTGTTTTTCTTTAATTTAAATAGTTATCACATGTTTCAAGCAACTCATTGCTCTCCCCAGCAGCTACAGACCAAATTCTCCCACCAGCTGTCCACCACGTTTAGTTTTTCAATTCAATACAAATGAAATGAAAAATGTTTTCCTGGAAAAAGTTGAAAAATACATTAATATGCAAGGCTTTAATTCAGCCAACTGCTTTAGTATTCTCAAATATACACTGCAGACCACTTTACCACAGAGTAAATTCTACAAATTACAAAACCTTTTAAGTTCATGTTTATAAAACTTGCTGAATCTGAGTTTAAAAGAAAATCCATCAAATTCCAGCTCATGTTCAGGATAGCACCATCAAAACAACTTTCTCTTGACAGCAAATACCCTTAATCCTCTTTCCCATTATTCTCTTCTCATCATACAGGTGTCAATGAGAATATTTTGGCAGGCTCTGGAGGGTCATGTACCCATGAAGATCTTGATGGGAGGCAGGAATCCTTCTAAAAAAATGAAATTTGTTGGTATTTCTGTTTTCTCCATTTCACACAGGGTCACCTGTGTCTCTGCTGTCATTAAGTGGAACCATCTTGGTGTACAAAAGGTGACAAGAGCCTCCCTGGGCTCCCTAGGCAATAACCTGTCCTGGTTATTCCTGGCTATCACTTGCCAGACCTGGTCCTGCAAGGTGGAAATTCCCAGCTGAGAACCAAATCCTGCCCTTCACTTCCACCCAGCCCCATCTGCCCACAGGGCTGGAATAGCTCTTCAAAAGTCATGAAAAGCACCTCTGACAGAGCCTCATCAGGGTGCAGAGGAGTGCAACCAAACAGTGACCCTGATCAGGGAGAAGAGCAGTCCCCCAAGGTTCCTGTGGCCCCAGGGTGAGCGGTGTGCTGAGCCTGTCCTGCACTTGCTGTGACCTGTGCACACATCTGTGCAGTGTGTCCAAGTGGCAGGACCTGCTCTCCAGTCCTCTCCTCCCTTCCCTGATTCTTTTTCCTCCCAGCACCAGCTGTTTGCAGCACAGCTCTGAGTTGCACTAGAGCTGCTGTACATGTCCTGCCTCATCCATTCCATCCTGGGGGTGAGAGAGGGAGGAGCACAAGGGATCACACCGTGCTGCAGTGTTGGCCCCAAGCTCGTGCAGATGCTTGTGGAGCAAAAAAGAGCCCAAACACAACTCTGTCCTGATCCTTTCAGGGCTGGCATCCAGGGGTCTTGCTCAGTCTTGCATTAAACAAACTTTTTCACTTTTCTTGCCTTGATTTAGTGTTACTTTCTGTGCTCCAAAGTTGAAGTTCCCTGTCTTCTCCTACACAGAGGAGGCTGGAGGCAGCGATAGGGGATGCTTGAGGTGAAAAGGCAAACGAAGAGGACACATACTCAACATTATTTTCAACTCCTCAGTTAAGGTTTAGCTCGCAAAGCCATCCTGAGCCACAAAACCTCCCAGCCCCGTTGCACTGATTATCCTGAACACGTTTAATAGTCCACTCAGTAAAAATTACCCACTGCAGGTGAGAAGGTGAAGAGCATTCCAGCAAATTGCCCTCAGCGACAGCCGAAGTACCGCACCGGGCTCTGGCCTGCAGGAGTGGGGCAGGCAGCTCCCTCCCCGCTGACATGTTAAACCCAGCTGGAGCCAAGCCGTGTGTGCCAAAGCTTTTAGCCCTGAGCCCAGGGGTGACTGCAGGATGGTGAAACACAGCACCCTCCCCCTCTCCCAGCAGCGTGATCCGTGCAGGAGGCTGTGGGCTTGGAAAGGCTGCCAGCCAGCAACACTACACCCCAGGCAGAAAATGCAGTCTATGCAAGGAATTCAGCCTTCTGAAAGGGGCTCGATGCTCTCTCCCACAGCGCTTTGCCCTCAGACTCTCCGCGTGCTCGTCCTCTTTTGTACCTTCTACAATTATCAGGAGGTATTTCCAAGGTGGGGGCAACATCAGCCCCCACTGAGATCACAGACACCACCCAGGCCACCCCTCTCTGAACGACTCACCTCTGAAGAGCTGGGGGTGGAAGGGGAGCAGGCAAAGAAACTCGTGGGAGCAATTTGCCACAGCCCCCCTGGCACGGCGCAGCACAGCGCTCCGTCTGCAGGGCCATATGGCAGCACGGGACTGCTCCTGCTCTCCCCAGGAGCCAGCTCCCCACCCAACCCAAACAGCATCTAAAGACACATCTGCAGTCATGGATGGTCCAGAGCCTGTGCATTCATCTGCAGGAAGTTTTTCTGCCCAGCGTGGCTCTGCCTACAGTCCCTGGCCTTCACTCACCTATGCCCATAATTCACAAAATAATTAGGATAAAATCTATGAAATAAATCTTTAAAGTCGTAACAAATCCTAGTCTGCTGTTCCTCCAATCCCAGATACACAGGGCACCACAGAGAAGACATACAGTCCATGTGGAGAGAGGATGATGTGAGAACCTGTGTGTTGATTCCTGCTGTGGCCTCTCCCTCCAAACCTCTCCTGTGCTCCCTGCCAGCAGCCACAGCAAATGTCTTCATCTGACAGTCACAATTACTGTAATTTTCTACAACCTCCCTTGCACAAAATGTTTAAGCTAAATTAAAAGCTTTAACAAATCTTCATCAATGTAGTTATTAACAGGTAGAAAGCTACACCTTCCCACACCTACAATAACGCCCCTGGTACTTCCATGTGGGAGCACGTGGGGCTCAGGAAAACCTGCAAACCCAATTTATCAGCCTGAGCAGCTGCTCATTTAACAGTCAACCACACACACGAGCCTTCTCAGCCTTGTTCCTCCCCATTTGCCATGGCCACCACTGCCTCAAGGCGTGGATGGGGACCATGGCATGGGACCCTTGGTGGCACACAGGGCACCAGGGAACACTGAGGCAGTGAGCCATCCAGCAAAATGCCAACAAGCAACTCCTGGACCACGGTGGAAGGATGGAAGTCATCACACTGTCACAGCCTTCACACAACATTCAACCTCTACCACTCTAGCCTGACTGCTTTGAAAGCCTCCTCCAGCCTCTGGGCTCACTGCTGCCTGGAGCATCCCCTCCCTCCACTGGGAATCCTTACACAGAGGTGCCAGAGCTGCTCTTGGAGCTGTCAGGGGGAGAAACAGACTCCCATAAGCCTGAAAAACAGCAGGTGACACCAACAGCACCAAAACAGTGCTGAGCAAGGCAAGTGCTATGAGTATCCAATGCTCCTACTTGTTACTGCAATAGTCAGTGGCACAGAGAATCCTACAGCCCTGCATGGGAGCCCCATCCCATGGGGAAGGAAAGGAGATGCAGGTCAGAAGGACAAACTCATGGCAGGAATAACACATCCCACCTGCTGAACAGGTTTTCTTCTACTGCCCCATCCTGATTAGCAAGCCCCAGGGCAATCAGCACAAAGAATAAGCCCATCTACTCCATCCAGTTTTGGATAGACTGTGTTCAGTGGCAGAGGAAAAAATGGAAAAAACCAAGCCTTTACAATTCTCACTTGCTCCAGCTGAATGCTAATGGAGCAAGTGCTTTTGCCCAACCCTTGGAACAAATCGAAGCGAGAGATGCATTTCATTAATCAATTCCCTCGCTGCTCCCTGCTCAGAAATGGTTATGTCAGGTGCATGTGTGTGCCCTGGAAGCAGCATTTTCCCTGGGCACATGCTAATAAAAGGAGACATATGAGTACACACAAGGAAAGAGTTCACCTGAAATTTCCCATTTCTATGAGAAACACAGAAGGGGATGGAGAGAGGCACCACCCATGTACTTTTCTCTGGAAAAATTCAGGAGGGGAAAAAAGCAATTTAAGTCAGCCTTTCCATTCTGAGATGTCTCCATTGTTTTAACTTGTACACAGCCCATTGCCACTGGGCAAGAGACACAGCACACACTTCCACATAAGTCATCCCTAAAAGTGAACAAATATATCCTAACCCAGGTTGTCTGGGACTGAGGCAGGAGCAGCTAAATAAATCCAGCTGGACTAATGACAGCTTTTCAACTCCAGGACTTCCACCTCCTCCCAAACAATACCTGTGTGCAGGACATGCTGATTGCATGCTTAACATTTTCTGAGCAGAAAAGGAGGATTTTCCCCTCATCTGGCAAAGCTTCGCCAGCAGTTCTGGTTTCTACAGCACAGTGCTCACAGATTGAAACACTCACTTGGCCAGACCTGGATGGCCCCGTCTGGGGTACCAGAGCCTAAAAACATCCCAGTGTAAAGGAGATGTCAGGACATTCTCTCTGCATCACACTACCACGGTGTGCTATGCAGCTGTTTTCAAGAACATTTACACAAGTCACTGTACTAGAGAGAGGTGTAACTGTATTTGCATTATTTTCTAGCCTCACCTATATGGCAGTTAATAATAGCCTCACCTATTTATTTGCACTCACTTAAAATAGCCCCAGGAGCCAAACCTGAATACAAAGGAATTTTATTGTTGAACTCTGTGCAGAGATTCAGCAGTTCAGATCTTGGAGTGTCCTTCTCATCCAAACAAAAACTGCCCTGAAGAGCCCTTTCATCTCTTCCATACAAAGAGATATTCACCTCACAAGCTGCCACAGCCAGACCCCACCACAGCCACCTCTCCAAGCACAGGGTGCTGCACTCAGGGCTCTGAAGTTCTCTGCAAAAACAAGCACTGTCTTTTGGAGAGAAGGGTCTTGTTTTTAATCCATAGCTGATGGCACCTACCTGGGGGAGTTACACAGGATGTTAACATTGGGATAACAGGAAGACATCACTGCTTGTTTGTGGACTATCCACAATCCTACCTATACATCATTATTACAATTTTATTTCACTGACATTTCAAGCTCCTGGGGAAGCAGATTTCTGTATAAATAGCAGGAGGGGAAGGAAACAAAATCAACAAAACCCCCAGAACACTTACTTGAAAATCTGACTGCAGCTGTTTGACTGGTGACAGTCCCTAGGGAGGTGTGAGACACACAGGAATAATTGCCCTCAGCACCAGCCCTCTCAGGGTATTTACTGTCCTTTGCCACAGCCTGGGATGAGATGAAGAGCGATCCATTTGGAAGCACATGGAGATGTTCCTGTTCCACTAATGGAAACCCATTCTTCTTCCATGTGATATTGATCACTTGCTCAACAGGAGTCAGGTTACAATCCAAAATCACCACTTGGTTTGGCTCCAATATCACCTTTGCAGGACCAGCACTACAGCTCAGCTCCAGAGAATCCCCTTCTGACAGCCTCCCTGCAAAGAAAAAACAGAATTACAGTGGGAGTTACTTTCCTTGAGTTAATCACATCCCAGTTTTACACAGCAAAGGAACCATGGCTGGAGGTACCAGGTGAAATTCAGCCCTGTTGGGTGACCAGCACAGCCCATGACTCCTGTTCACTGCATGGTCCATGCCCCATCCCTATGGCCGTGCAACCTGCACCACTTCTGCCATTCTCAATGAGCCTAGCAGCCACCCCTCCTGCCCACATTTATTTCCAAGCTGGATTCAAGCAGAGAGCAGCTGGAGGAAGGTGAAGAGGTGTTAACAATAGAAGCAAGCACAGAAGATGCAGTAAGGGCCTCAACATGCCACGGCTGCCCTTGGCAGGCTCCCCTCTCACCTGCACATCAGAGCTTCCTCTGAGGCTGATCAACCCTCACAAAACAATGTAGTGCATAGTAAAGTATCCAAGCCCCATGTGGCACTCCAATGCCAATGACCACAACTTAGTAAGAGCAGCTCCCCCTCTTACTGGCAGTAAGAGCTCAAGTGCCGCTGGGTAAGCAGCAACTTCCACTGATGTTCATGTTCTGGGAAACACATTTCAAAGGAAAGACAATAAAAGAATGGCTAAAAAAATGACCTGCTCTCTCTGAGCATTTTATCCCATATAGGCGAATCCAGAGTGAGAATGGATGGATGCATTTTCCTCACTAGAAAAGGATATTCCAATTGTTAGCAGGCAGTACCCAGCACATGCCCTTAGGCAACCTTCCTGCTGCAGCCAGGGGCCAGAGCAGTGACCAGCAACAAGCTCAGCTGAACAGATCTTGGTCTGGCTGACTTCCAAACCCACGTACTCGAGGGGGCTCCACCTCTGAAACAATGCTCAGCATTTCCTAAAAGAATATTGCCATTAATAAAATGCATTTGCCGTTAGAGTTCTCCAGAGACACTAAGTCAATGTTAGCTGGCAGCACTGCTTCCACACACCAGCAATTTCAATCTCTGCTGTGCTCAAACCATCACCATCCACTCTTTTTATGGCTCTGCTCCAAATTATTTTGTCACTGCTCCAATCAGAAATGTTTCCTGCCTCTATAACAAGTTTATCAACACTGGATATGAACCACATGGCTCCCTGCCCGTCTCCTATCGCAGAAGGCTACAGATTAATTTTATAGGAATTCAAACACCCTATTAAACCTGCTACTACCTACTGCTGATAAAAGGGCTGCACTTTAAAAGAGTGTGTGTTAAGCATGCAATTAGGGGCAATGACACGCAAAATTACATATGCAGGGAGATGGAATTATTTCAAGGCGTGTGCTGGAAACCGCAGGTGCCCTTGGAAGGAAGGGCCTAACCCTGTCCCCACATGTGGCCAATTCACTGCCCATGGGGACAGGAACTTGTCAGGTTTGTCATCACTGCTGGGTTGTACAATGACCACTGAGGACTTGGTGCTGGCCAGCTCTGTCCCTTCAGTGATGAGAAGGCCACACAAGAACCCTGCCTGTTGTCATTGTTATGGGACAGAACAGACCCTGTCACCTTCACTAGCACATCCAGGGGACAATCTCCCAGTCCCCAAGGATGAAGTCCAGCAGGATACAGAGATGCCCGTGTCACAGCCAGGCACTGTACTCCATGACAAAGGGGCAGCCACTGCTACAGAGCTACCTGCAAGTCCTTGGATTTAGGGTTTTCCCACATGGATGCTTCCACCATGCTGCTATCTCACACTCTGCAGGGAGAAAGCACAGGCAGAAGCAGCAGACAGTGAGCTCCCAGTGTGTACACATCACAATGAAACTCCTGGATTTGTCAGCCAGCACAGCCCTGGCAAATGTCACCAAGTGCCCTCCTGTAGGACAATCCTGCCCATTCATGTCTCCTAGGGCAGATTGGTCCTTTGAGGATCACAGCAAGCTACAGAACTGAGTGGCTCCCCAGAAGGACAGAAACAGGGGAACATGAAGCTGAAAGGCTGCCCCAGATGTACTGGAAAGACACTGCCTCTGGAAGACTTCCATGCAAGACAGCAGGTACCAAAAAAAATTTGAAGCAGTGAGAAATTTAGCACACTGAATACCTGTGCAGGTGATATGGACAAGCACAGGAGAGGGTTAACAGCAGGAGAAAACTCAGCTGAGCTCAGGACAGGAGGCACACTCAGATGCTGTCATGAGAACCCTCATCCATGGAGGAGCAGTGACACACACTTCTCTGAAGGGATGTCCCTGCAGCAGCTGCTGCTGTCACCGGTGCTCAGGCAGCCTGTGTGTACACAGCACCTCTGTGGAGGCAGGGCTGCTATGGCAAAGGCTGCGTGCAGAGCTTATTCCTAAAGACCTGAAACTTTGCTGGGTAAAGCATTCATTCTTTGCCTTTCCTTACATTTGTCATCTTAGGAAGCTCCTGTTCATTGCTTGGGGAAACAACATGTGTATCCTATTTTGTAGTTTCTTCAGACAGCAATTAGAATGGCATTTTTCTGAAAATACTCCTCCTCTTCCAAAGGTGAAATGCGAGGGGACAGCCAGGAATAGAGAAGGGATCTGCCGTGCAGCTTCCCACAGTAAGAAGCAATTATCGGCCTCTTAAACTTCAATTCCTTAAAAAGTCAACTCAACCTGCTTGTAGCAGAATAAGAACAGAACATACTTTCCATCACAAAAAAAAAAAAGTACTTGCTTTTCAAAATCGTGTGGTGATGTTTCTATATCCCTAAATCAACTGTCTCTTTTCCCCAAAGTCAAAACCTACCTGGATCCAACCTTTGACTAGGTTGGTCAAACGTGTGTGACCACCCCTCTTTGTTTGTTATTGAATACAGCCTGCTGGGAAGGCCTCCAGCTGGGCAAATGAAGTTCCTACCCATCATCAGACTGCTCTGACCTGCCCAGAATCATCCAGCCCTCCTTCCTGCCCTTTTGGCCCCAAAATACTGCAAGCTTTTGGTGACAAGCCATTTGCACATACAGAGGTTGAGCAGCAGGGTCCAGAGTGCAGACTTTGCACTGCAAGAAGCCCCAGCCCTTTTGTCCCAAGATGTTCAAAGAACTGCATAAACACATCCTGATTAAGGAAAAAATACCTTCCAGGCTCTGGAGGTCTGGTTCAAAACACCACACTAAATTAGCAAGCCTGACAATGAGATAAAAGCCCCTTCAAGGGAAGGGATCAGAAGAGAGTAAAATTAGTCCAAGTGAGATCAAAGACAAATGAAATCAGGAATGTTAAGTGCTTACAGAAGCTGCTGACTATTCCCAACCTCCATTCTTCATCCTATAGTGACAGAAATGGATAGGATCCTGGTTAAGCACAGAGCCATGTGCTTGTGCAGCCTCCTGCTCACCTCCACCCCCTTACCTGCCAGAGGTGATGCTGTCATCTATGCAGTCAAGACAGCTTAAAAGACAGCAGCCAGAAGGGCTTTTTACACCTCAGTCCTAGGCAGGTGTTTCAGCTGCAGAACTGTGCTTTGGAGCTGAACACCTTTTGGCTTTTGACTCCTCCTGGAAGTAGTTTCAGCTGCTGAGCTATTCCAAAGTGGGCAGTGACAGCTCTCAGATCATAAATGTATGTACAAGTACACACTCACATGTAGATACACACCACACTTGTGCATTCACACACAGAGTTCTGGGGGAATGCAGATGCATTCAAACGCAGAGCATGCCCTGGAATGGAGGGTCTTTGATGTAGCAAGTTAAAAGCAGTTTGTTCCCCATGAAAATTATATTTTCTGACCCAGGCTCTGCAGGGCTTTTTCACTCTCCCCTGTGTTGCTAACCCCTAGGCTATATTGTGCATAAAAACAGTCCAGGAGAAAACGTTCTTTTTCTCCCATCTATTTCCTCACTTCCATCAGCCATCCATCCACCTCCGGCATCCAGGCCCAGTGAAGTAAATTAAAACGTCTCCTGTTGAGTGGAGTGAAAAAACAGGGCGTTTCAAATGAACAAGGGTCATCAAATCTTCAAGGCACAAAGCTGTCCTCTGCCCTCCAAGGGAGCACAGCCCCTGCCAGCCTGAGTTCAGATCCAAGGCAGGCATCTGAAAATCCACATTAAACCAACAGCCCTTCTCCACTCACACATCTCAGCGTCCAGCCAAACCCCACTCCTATCATCTCCTCTTCCTAACATCAAAGGGAGGGAGGAATAGCCACACGTACCACTGAGTAAAGGTGAAAAGAATGGATTCTGTTGGGTTTTAATTTCAAATCTATAACTAAGCAGGTGAAGTGTGAGTGAGCAACACAGAAAGGTCTGACAGATTGCTGACAATGCAATTAGTTGGACAGAGGTGAGACCCTCACAGCAGTGTTTTTACATCCAGGACATGCAATACTCCAAGCCCACAGAGTTGGGAGCTTTCACTCCATGACTAAGAACAGCACAAATCCCCACCTGTATCCTTGCACACAGGGCCATTTCCCTTCCCCTCCCCTGAGGTTTAACCACTTAAATCAAGGTGGAAAAACCTAGACAAGGCAGATGCTTGTTCTGGTGAAATTTTGGCTATCAGCAGTAAACATGCCCTTGAGCTCTGCTACTCAGCACAAGCAAATAAAAGGTTACTGTTCAACAGGATACAAATGTCTTTGTGCAGAGGAGAATGAGCCGTGGTTTAGTAACTACTGTGAAAACAAAACATTCAGGAATAAACCAAAAAGGATTCAGTGCACAGGCATATCTGTGTTTCTTTTCTAGCACAGCTGAAATCACCTGATCCACAGCCCCTGAGTAAGGCCCATAAGCCTGACAGCACATCTCCATCAATTCTGTCTCCTCTTCGAGAAACTCATTCAGCTGAGGAAAGCCAAAGACATTTAGGCACACACAAGATCCCAAGGCACAACCACTCCTAAAACCTCAGCCCACTCAGCAATTCCAAGGCTCAGACCTTCACTTCAAGGCAGGGGAGGCCCATCTTTAGCACAGCTAAGTGAGGCCCCGAGAGCAGCTCAAGGACACCCAGCCCAAAGCAGCCAAACCACTGACAGCCTCCAGTGCCTTCCTGAGAAACCCCTCCAACACTCCCAGCCCAAAACAAAGAGAGCTAAGCCAAGCCAGACAGGACCCATTACAGCACAGGCCTTGGGAGATTAATACTTCACAGGGAGCAAAGTACAAGGGTTTCTAATCTGACACACTTCCAGAGCTGACATCACTTCTAGTTCTTGGCAGCCAGAGATTTTCCTGGGGAGCCGCTGTTGTGCTGCAGGTCCCACAGCCTGGAGCCTGGCCAGCACATTTCCTATTCCACACACATCTGGCACTTTGAAACTGGCTTGTGCACCTTGCAGAGATCCAGCCAAAGAAAACCTTCCCAGGAGCAAGAAAGTGGCTCAGGCGAGGAGAACAGAGCGCTCGGTCATCGTGTGTGTTCTGTGGGATATCAGGAGCTAAGAGGAAAGGGCTCCTCTCTCCCCTCCACATCCCACAGGAGGTGGCAGGAATTCAAACTGCATTCGAGCCTCTGCACTGTTGCCTGCCTTAATTTATGTATTTATTTTGGATGTTGAACTCGTGGAACTCAACAGCACAATTAATCTTGTTTAATTGGGAGTGAACAGCACTGAAGAAAAGTGAAGTTACTCCTTCCAAAGGGTTTTCCTACCTCTCAGCAAGCCAACTACTGTGCCATTGTTCTGCTTAATGTAACCTTCTGCCGATGCTCTTCAGAGGTTCTTGGAGCTGTAGAAAATCTTTACGTTCCCATTGTCTAACTCAAAGAGTGACTATACTTCAGTGTGTCCCCATTAAAGCAACACAAAGCTCTCTTTCTTCTTGGAAACTTTATGCATTGACAATTACAAGTCAATAGCTTGGTCTCAGTCTGTTTTTAGGGCAATTGCACTTGGCAAGTGGTGACCCAGAAAGAAATCTGGAGGAAGGTCTCCGACAGTCTGCATGCTGGGTGCTCGGCAACACCAGTGCTGAAAGCAGAGCCCGAGGAACTCTGGGCTTGGAGCACTCCACTCCCATGATCTCTGCAGAATGGGAGGCTGAAAGAGGAGCTGGACACCTAAATCCCCTCGTGCATCACTTGTTCAGCCTCCCCACAGCACAATAAAATAGAAAACATTCTTCCATTAAACTGTAAGGAGGCCTGTGAGACAGAAGGGTCAAGATCCCTACATTCCCTACTTAGTTACCAGATGTTACTGGAACTTTCCACCTTGTAACAGCAACAGGAATAAGAAAGTTACACCTTCAACACCCATTAAGCCTCTCTGGAACAGAAGGCTCCTAAAATTAATCTCCAGAGCTGCTGAAAAGACCATTTTATTAACACTTGATATCCAGGCAGAGCAGAGCAGCTCCAGTGCTGAGCAGTGCTCACCAGTGGGAAGCCAAGCTTATCCTAATTCTGCATATAAGCAACCTGGATAGCTTATTTAATAATGCAGCATCTCCCACTGCTGCAGGAGTATTTACCCAGCTGGCAGCAAGGGACTCTCAGATCATTCCCTGTCACTGAGCTGATCCCAGCCTTTCATGAGCAGCTGGGTGCCAGCCCGGCACAGCAGGCAGCAAGAGGCAGCATGTGGAGAGTGTCACATTGTCCCCACGTCAAGGGGCCGGGCAGGAGGCCGTGCCAAGAGCAATCCCCTCACACCCTGCACAGATCCACTTGCAGCCATGGGGTATGTACAGTGTCCTGGTCACTCCCCAGCTCGGGCTGGGTGCACACTGGTGCTCCTCAAGTCCTGGCACACATCCGGACCCAGGATGGGCACTGGCACGGAAAATCAGAGCGTGTAACTCTCCCCAAAGAACAGGGCTGGGCATGAGCCTCTGGCCTTTGTGCTATTCAAATCCCCAGTTCAAAACAAAGAGCAGAAGGCATGGCATGAAAGAAACATCTACAACACATGCAACTGCTATTTATGGGCCATACCTGGAAAGAATGATATCATCTAAAGCTGTAATTACTGTAAATAGATGTGCTGTTTGGGCTGGGGTTGAATTAATTTTCTTCACACGGGGAAGTGAATACCTTTGTGTATAAATGTAACATTCACCAAGGAAAACACCAAGGAAATAGAACAGCTAAAAGGTCTCCATGGATGTATTTTTGAAGATACTCCTAATGCTGAAATCAGCTGAAGCTGTTCACTTCAGCCACCCAAGATCATGAAAGCCACCAACCCACACAGCCCTGGAAACTCTAACCTAGTACAATGCCAACCAATTTCTAGAAAGATCTAAGTGCCCTCCTGCTTCCACAGAAGCATCAGATTTGCCCAAATATCTGTGTTTACAGATGATGTCTAACAGACAGGAACAAGCACCACACCAGCTCTCAAGATCAAGTTCCATGATGTGTGTTATTCTGATGTATCCTCTGCAACAAATGGTCCAGAAAGATGAAACAGATCAATAGCAGTAATAATTTATTCATTGTGTTGCATTGTCAATGGCAATTATAACAGTAAAGTGCTTGACTTCCACAAAGGTTAAGCATTTGTATTTCCCCCCTCTGACCCCAGAAGGGTTTCTGAAGGCAGAGGGAGCCTAGAATTTCAAAATCCAGATTTGCTAAACTCAGCCTTTTTCAGGTCTTCTCCCCAAGATGTCTCACAGCAGAACAGGGAGAGATGTCCCCATGCAGAGCCTCCCTTGCACTGAAGGATGCTCAAAGTGACTTAAACACTAAAATCCCTGCAAGCCTCTCCACAATCCCCTCACTAGATCCAGGGAGGACTGAGCTGTTCCTGTGCCTTTCCCAGCCACTCCATGCCCACCACACAGAGCACTAAACCTCAGGCTTCACTCCACAAACATCTCCAAGGCAATGTCCATCTCCTGGCCCTCATCTTCCCTTACTTAAAAAGCCAATGAGGAACAGTTGAGACAATCCCTGCAGAAGCTGCTGCAAGCACAGGATGCATGGGGAGCTCAGGACAGAGCCCTGGCTTTGCATTCAGAGATTTACAGTGTGGAGGCACATTAAAATTACAAGCTTGAACAAGCGCACTGGAACAATAACACATCAGAGTCCTGTAATTGGGCCCTGAAATACACTTAGTGCAAAATACAGACCAGCTGCAATGCTGGAAATGCTCCTAATGCAATCCAAGGTAATTATTGGTAACAGACCATCAAACAAGTGCATTAATATGCTCTGATCAGAGAGAGAATCAGATGGACAGTCTGGCACAGCAGCTTGTACCTGCAAATTATGTAAATGATTTGAAAGAGCAAAGCCCCAAAGCCCTAGAAACACTAACTCTAATGAAAGTTATTAAATGCTATTTTTGTTATCTGCTGGTGTTAACATCAGAAGGGCCATTTGCTGCAGTGACTGTAATTGTGCTGCTGAGGGTCCAGGCTGAATGAGCCTGAGATTTGCAGACTAAAACAACTGCGTTGGATTTGCATGATCTCACCCACACCCGTTTAAACACATAATGACTTCCTGCTTTTTTCACTCATGTTGGAAAGGAAACACAGTTAATTCGCTTTTGTGAGATACATAAGTTCCTGATTTTACTTCATCATATATGTACTTTGCATGTAAAGGACTCAGAGGAGTCTGAAAGATCTCCTGTTACAACATTACCTATTTTTATACTTCAACTGTTTCAGTTTAGCATACTTTTAGGATATACTTTCATCTCTTCATGCCTGAGAAAGCTAAAAGTATGCAGTATGACACAAGCTTCAGTATAATTTCTCTTGAGAATAGTCACTTAACCAGAAACTAATATTGCCAAATAAATACACAAAATCCCTCACATGTGGGTTACAGTTTTAGAGTATTTTGCAGTTCTTTCCCCCTGGGTTAATGACTTTGCATATTCCAAAGATACAAATACATTAAATTAAAAAATGTTCAGCTCCAACAGTGAATATTTTATCAGTCAAGTTCTCACCACCCTAAGTATTTAAAAAAAAAAAAAAAAGGCAGCATACCCAATGCCAGACCTTGGGCAATGTCGAAGAGTAATGAAACAGTGTCCCCACTCCAAGTCCGAATCCAGCCGCCAAACTTCCCAGCTAATACATCCTGTCCTCTCCACCAGACAATTCTTTAGCCTTTGTAACTCAAAATTTTACACACAAATGCAGTGTAAAGCTGTGGAGCAAGCAGACAGAGCCCATCCTTCTTCTCTCCCATTTTAAAGACCTTCAGAAACTTGGGTTATACTTTACAATTTCAAAAGAAACACACCACCTGTAATCTTATTTTCTTTTTTCCCACACTGCAAGACAGGCACACTTCCAGCTTCCATGGTGGACCCAGAGACACATCCACCTCCAGTAAGGCAGAGGCACCTGCAGTGAGTTTCATGGCCTGGTTCACTGTCCATCTTACTTCCCAGCATGTCACATGTGTTGCATGTCACCAAGGCCAGCAAGAAAGCTCGGCAGCACAGGACAGAGTGTCACGGAGAAAGGACACAAGCCCTTTGACTGCACCTGCTTGGGTGTACAAGGCTGGTGCTTGGAGTGCCAGCTCGGCCCCAGAGCCCCAGCTCGCCCACCCTGGCTCTCTGCAAAGGAGGCAGGAGTGACAACAGCTGCTGTCATTTATTAGTTGTGTCTGCTCACGCTCAACAACCCTCCCCAGGACGCACCGCTCCGCTCGCAGCCAGACGGAAACGGCGAGCGTGACTCGAGCAGCAGGACAAACACTTCTAATCACGTGGGCTTCCCCTTCACAGGCTCCACTTCCAGTTGTCTTGCCTGTCATTAAAAGGAACTTACAACCTGCTGCTGAATGATATACTGTAATCAATACAGCCACAAGATCCCCTGGAAAGGATGTGGGAGCACTGCTCAGCAGCGATATTTATGAGTGCAGGATCCCACAGACCAGAGCAGTTCCAACTCTCCTGGGTATTTCCACTATTTACACTGAGATCAGAAAATTAAAATGATATTTTACGCTTAATGGTTTGAGCAAGACCTGTGAAGTCCTTCTCTCAGTCCCATTTACAACACAAACGCCAATGACAGAGCAGCAGATGGTCAGAAACACTCCCCTAGAATATTCAGGCGATTCAACTTGAATCTGTGCCCAAATCATTTAACTTTAATGGATTCTTTCATTAACAACCAAAGAAAGGGAATATGGTTGCCAGGACATTAAAATCACTTTTTCAATTATACTGTTATAAAATCGAACAAATTAGCTGTAATTCTTAGCTGAAGCTTAAATGGAAGCACGACTTTATGAAAGAAATTAAAATTGATTTGGATTAGTGGGCATCAAGGGCTTTTTAAAAATTAACAAGATTCTTATGACTTCATAGCATGGATGGATTAGCTGGAGGTTTTGCTGCCCTGTGCTTGCTACCTGCCAAAGCATGGCAGCTGGCTTCACAGCATTCGTTACAGCAGGGCTTAATTAGACTGAGGAGAGAGAACACAAGGATTGAAGCTGGAAACAAAGTTCTAGAAAAGCTGGGTGGTGTCTGGATTCACCTTTTGGACCCAGCCCAGCAGGGTCTTGGCAAAATTCAGGGAAATCATAACCTCTAAGCTTTAGCAGGACAAGATGTACAGGCTGTAGTGTTTAGCTCGGGATGGTCTTGCAAAACTGTACTGGATGCTTCACAAATACCCAAAAAAAAAAATCAAGTCCAAGATGTCTGCTGTAAAGAGCACACAATTTTAATGCAGGCCACTGAAAAAAAAAAATCCAACATATCACAGAAACCCAAAACAGATAAGGATTAACAATGGGAGCAGTGGAAAGAGCAATTCATAAAGGAAACAAGAACTATAACACAGGACACAGGCAAGTTACCTACAACACAGAGCAGTGGGGTCACACTAGGAAGAAAAATGTCCTTTATATTGTATAATATGAACTTAATGAAAGAGACCTTCTCTGAACACAACTTGCATCAATCCTAAAGCCCAGGAACCCTAAGATGTACTTTAGAGAGCCATCCCCCTACCAGGGAAGGGAGCGATTTGGAACTGCTGCCCAGAAAACAGAGACTGAAACCAAGCTGGAGACTTTTATACCTGCACTGGACAAAGCCTTTTAAAATTTATTTATTAAAAAAAAAAAAGAAAAAAAAAAAGATAAGAAAAAAAGGCACCAGTGGGAACAATCCTGTCTGACCCCTGTGAGCTGGACGGGATGTTCCAGTGCTCAGGCTCCACCCCAAACAGCTCCAGGATGATGCACTGCTGAGAGCACCTGCCAGCTGGCACAACTGGCCTCTCTGCAAGGTAAATGCAGCAGAACATTTCAAAATCATTTTCATGAAATCTTGCAACACAAAGCACTTTAGATGACTCCCCTTTACGAGTCAGCATTTCATATTTAGTTATTTCTGCTCTTTATTGCAACACAGCGGGTGGCAATTTGCATCAGTAAAAGCTGGCTGGAAAAGTTAATCTTTCTTTGGACAATCCTGAATATTACTGCTTTGCCATAATCCTGCTGGTTTGTCACCCTGCATCTGGCTTTCAGATATGCCACAGAGTAATGTTCTCCAATAAATCAAGAAGAGCTTTACCCTTTGAACCAAGCTTTGAATTGTAATCACCGTGGGTCTCCGTGTGCTTGTTAGCTGGTCTTACATTTAAGAAAACAGAAGAACACATTTTAATCCAGAATCTTTCAAGATCCATGTGTCTTTGAGTTCTTTTAATGATTTAAAAATCAGGGCACCCTCTGGTTTTCTGTTAGAACTAATGGCAAGATTTGGCCTAGTAGGGTGGCAACTATGCACACATAACACACATAACCAAGACCTTTATCTCATCTGGGGTGGGGATCTGAAAAGCCTGGAGTTGGTAAGAAAGGAGACCCCTGGATGTGACTGTCACTGACAGTGATCCCTTTGCAAGGCAAAGCAGAATGGGCTTCTGCAAACCAATGTTTTAGGCTGAAGGTGACTTTTACTTTTGTACTACTGCAATGGCACAAGAGCAGGCACATCAAATTCAGGTGCTCCTACTGAACAGCAGCAAATGCCAGGGTAGGGAATGGTAATTTCCAGCCAGGAGCACAGGAACTTCCTGACCCACACTGCCTGACCCAACCAAGCAGCACAGACAGCAACTGTACCTGTGAAATCTGGCCTCCAGGCTCACATTACCCCCACAAAGGAGCAGGGAAAGGAACTGGCATTTCTCACCACACTGTGGGCACCAGCACCTCTGTCCATCAGCTGTGGGTTAGAAGCACCTACAGGGACTTCTCAATACCCATTTTGACTTGTCTACCAGTAGAAGCTTATTATTATCATAATTATTAGTAACAATTATACAACTATTATATATGTTAATATATGTCAACAGAATAAGAATATTAATATATTCTCTACAGGGTATTTCACAGAATTAATGAGTTCTCATAATGAGCCTAACCTCTCTGACATCTTGCTGATACTTATTTCTAAGCAAGCTACTAAATTCCGTGTGCATCTGCTCCAGCATTGAACTAGCTTGCAACTCAACTTGTTACCCATAGGTGAAAAGGACATGAATGCTGATGAAGGGAGGTTTCTGCCTTGCTGGGGGCAGTGATGGAAGGGGCAGATGCACATTTACTCCTGCTGCCTGTATTATTAATCTGGTTCTCTCTACTACAGGCAGCTCTGAGCAGCCAAGTCTTAAACCATCCCAGCTCCTCCTGCAGTGAATGGCAGTGTCCCCAAGAGCTCTTTGCCATTGACACATCAATTCAAGCAGATCACAGGGCTGTCTCCATCTCCAGTCCCAACTCCTCCCCAAGGCCTTCAAAGTGAACTCCAGCGAGGCTGCTCACAACACTGTTTTGCTAGTGGTCTTAGCTGGCATGCAGGGCTTCCCACCCTCTGACACCTTCCCAGCACGCTCAGGTGCCACAGAAAGGGAAGTAAGCACTCTTCCATGCACTGAGAAACACACCACAGTGCAGTCCTACAGCCAGTGAAACTCCTTCAGCATCCTCAGAGCCACACACAGTGCTACATCCAGGGGCACACAAGGCACCTCTTGTGCTCGTTTGCATCCTGCCTCCTGTACAAGCTGAGATTAGGTAACTCATTTCAGCACCAGATCCTAAAAGCCCTAATTCTCTGCTAGTGAATTCAGCAGCAAAATTCCCACAGAGAGGTGGATTTAGCCCTTGAGAAGTCCAAAACAAAAGCAGGATCTGTGACTCACCCATGAGACCCACAGTAACAACAGTGTAAAAATTACATTCACATGGACTTGATGCTACTCGTGGAAAACAACTCTGGAGCCTTTCCGCTGGCAGACCCCATCTCTGAACACTCTTCTCCCCCCTTTTGTTCTTTATAGGATACTTGCATGGAAACAAGAGCCCCGTCTCTCAGCTGCTCATCTCGTCCTGCTGTCTGCCCTTCCTTAACAGAAGACAGACTTTTCAGAGAGGCTGTTTCCCGGCAAACAGCCTGCAATGACAGAAGAGCAGAGCACACGAGCACCTCCCAGAGCCAGAGTGGCAGTACCAAGCCAGGGGTACCCCTGTGCACAGACAGCCTCTCACCCCTTTAGTGATGAAAGCTGCTGGGTGCACAGGAAGAGTTCACTGAGAGACTTTCAGAGCCTCGTGCATGGAAAACAAATCTCTTACTTCAAGACCATGCTGAGAAGGTCAGTTGTGTGGAATATAACACCAATCACCAGCCAGAAAAAGCCCTGCTAGCCCAAGGTACCCCCAAACTCAGCACTGACATGTGGCACTATCAATATTGAGACTCAGACTCCTTCAAAAGAAACAACTCAACATTAGAGCAGGTTCAGGTTCTGCTCTTGCCCCTGAATCTTCCTGTAATTTTTGCTCTTTTGTAAGCATATTATTGTTGTTCCAGGGGGGTTGGCTATGTGGAAAGTCTAACCAAAGTGGGGGGGAAGCTGACAGGACCTGCTCCGTGTATCTAACTCGGAGTGTGAGCCAGACAGCGCTGTCAAAGGGCAAAGAATACACTCTGGAAACAAAACCTCTTTGTTCCTCTAATTTTGTTCCAGTTAAGTCAGTTCAGCTGTTCCATATAACCAGTCAAAAACATTCAGCATTTCCCAAAGTATTTTAAGACTTCAAAGTTGTAGGTTTTATTTTGACAGTTTTAAAGCGCATAGCTTTTTTTTTCTTTACAGATTTTTTTTTGCATTAAAAACAAGGCTGTTTAATAAATTAAGCTTTACAACAACCGCTGCCGCTCTGCTTTTATCATGGCTTCAATTAAAATATTGTTTCTTGCAGACAGCTAACGACTTCTGAGAAAAGAGGGTCTTTCACTGAGAATGTTTTCAATACACTCAATTTGTTAAAACTTGTGATTAAAACCAAACTCCAAGTAGGGCAGGCTTAAAACCAGGCAGGTTTAAAGCTGTCCAAGTTGCTGATACGAAATCAAAACTTCACAGCCTCAAATGAGCATACCTAAAAAGTAAATTCTTCAACAACCAACAATGGACTATTTAGGAAAATGTGACCTCTCCAACATTCACTGATGAGGAAAATGTAGGAAAAACACTGTTTAGAGCAGGGCATGGCAGCTCAGCAGAGATAGGAATTCATCAGGAGCAGGCTGTTCCAGAACAAAACCTTTCTACATAACCCAGGCAACAGATCTGACCTTTTCATCTACAAAAAACAGTCAGCCCACTACAGAACTCATTACTGGGGGAGATCTGCACCTCAAACCCATTTTTTTTTCATAGTCTCAGGGCCAAACCTGTTCTGACGCCCACTGCCTCCTGTCAGGAAAGTGCTGGAACAGCTCAGGGACAAGACCTGTGCTGAAACCAAACCTGTCTGAACTCTCCCCGGGTAACCTGAGCTTCACACACCCGCGCTGACATTGTCACCGCACTGAACGGGAGCCAGGCAAGCAAACGAAGGACTCATGTCTTCAAGAGCAAACAAAAGAGGGTTATAAAAACTAATTAGCTGTTTGTGCTCGCTGCTGCTCCTCTCTGCAAAGCTGTAACCACAGCGAGTACATCTCTGCGGGCTCCTCAACAGCAGCTCTGCGAGGGCCCGGGCTGGGCCAGCTTCACGGTGCCAGCAGCAAAGGCCCTAATCCCACAGTTTTGAGGTCAAAGCTCCCCTCACACAGTTCACAGTACAGCCCACAACCAGCTGTGTCAGCACAACTGAGAAAGCAGGATCAAGCAGCCGTGGGGACGAAGCTTTTAAGCCTGCGATGCTGCCAAATGCTTCGTATCACAGCCCTGCCTATTTGCATTTCTGCCTTGGGCCCCATCTGTAGCTTCCCATCCATGTAAAAGCTGTCCCCAGGGAGAAGAAAGGCTACTGTCCATTTGTTCAACACATCTCCAGTGCATCCAGCTTCAAATGAAATAGGTGGTAAAACTCTTTTCCATGCAGTTCTGACTCTCTTGCTGTCTGGGGGCAGGGAAGGGCAGAAATGGAAGCAGCAGGTCCAGTGGTACCAGTGCAGCTCCCAAGCCTTCCATGCCAGCAGCACATCCTCAGCATCAAAATCACACACACACACACACACTCTCAATTCTTAATTCAACTTCCTCTTCAGATAAAGAATCCTACAAAGTAGGTCTCCAAATGCAATATCAGTTAAATCACTTTGTGAATACCTTTAAGTATCTTTAAAAACACTGTTATATCCTGTTCAAGAAGTCTTAATAAGCCATATTTTTAGCCCAGGAATAACCTGAAAACCAGCAGAGACACACTGCAGCACTAAAACTGCATCACTGTAAAGCTATTTCATTACAAGCCACGGCTCCCTTTGCACAGATAATTTCTTCCAAGAGCCCAACTAAGCTGTTACAAAGTTTTCCAGCAGGCACATGTGTAGAGCAGCCAGAAATAAGCCTAACATACCAGGCAAAAGTTGAGAAGCAGGAGACAGAAAGGAATAAACACAGGAGATGGGTCCCTTTCAACACACGTGTCTCAGCAGAGGTCACTGCAATGACTGGGAGCTGGAGGAGGGCCAGGGCACCATGCATGCATCTGTCAGGATCCCACCCAGGCATCCTCACACACACGGGAACTGCAGGGCTGGAGAAAGCAGGAGCTGCAGCTGGGACCACCCAGCCTCTGGTGCCTCACACTCACTACCTGCAGTGACAACGTGACTGACACAGCCACAGCTGGCACAGCTGGCACAGGGACCATCCTCCAACATCCCGAGGTGACAGACACGTGGAAGACAGAGGCAAGGCCAGGCATCTGGCACCCCAGCTTGCTCAAGCTTCATGTAAGAAGCAAGGAGTAGATGAAGCGCAAACAGGATCCAGACATACAGTGGCAGGCACTCCATGGACATTCTGCTCATGTGCAGGGGTTTGAACAATTCAGCAGCAGCACTCACAGCATTCCCAAAGCCCCTGGCATGAATGCTGCCTGGGAGTCCTGCAGGGCCTGTGACTCAGACAGGGCTGAGGAGAGGAAACAACACAGCCCCCATCATCCACAGTTCTGGGGAGAATGCATCGCTCCCCTGTTCCCTGTAAAGAGAAAACAACCACAAAGACACCCCAAGCAAATGCTGGTGGAGTGACATCCTGTCTCTCAGAGGGACAATATGAAACTCCAGTGGCTCTTAGGCTCTAGAGAGAAACTCTGAATTGCTTTTCTGGAAGCTGCATCTTCCCTGATCCTTGGAAGAAAGCTGGGGTAAGGGAATATACTCTTTATCTCCTTAAACTGAGGAATCTAAAATGGGCTTTTCCTCTGAATCAGCTCCAAAGCTATCTCAGAAGCACCACGTTATCTCCCAGCAGCCCAAACCACTCCTATTTGTTACAGAATAATAAAACCATTACTACTGAGCAATCACACTATTACATTGTTGTTTTACATGGCTATAATTTAACAGTTCCTCACTGTTTGCTTTAGAAAATCTATTCTTGTAAGGTCTATAAAATTATGAACTCTTGCTCCAGTTTGAAAACATAGGCACGAGCAGGGATTTCTGTTTTCTAATAAATCACATACCCCTACTAGTAAACACCAGCTTATAAGAAACATCTTTTGTTTATTGAAAGTAAATAGCATGTGGACATTTTAAACAAAAAGAAGGTGGGAGGCGGAGGGGGACAGACAGATTATGTTTTTCACTTTCATTTTGCCTTGTGTCTAAACAAACAGTTCCTAACAGCTTTGTTTTCCAAACCAACTTTCTCCCAGCTGCTATCAGGAACCACAGAAAGGGAAAGCAATACTCAAGATGTACAAGGATTACTTGACTTTGCACACTCATTTTACTCAGCAATCAGTGGTCTGGCTACACAAGCCACAGGGAGGGATGCCAGGAATGAGCAGTAGCCTTGGAGAGACTGGTTGGCTTCACAACAGATCAGTACTGAGAGGGTTCACTCAGACCCTCACACCATGCCAGGGAGAACCAGCATTTTGCCAAGCTTTTGTGACAGGTCCCAATTTTGCCACAGGAACTGATTCGCTGCTTTCCACTGAGCCATAATAGCACAGAAACTTGGAAAATGACTCAGAACAACAGCTTAGAAAGGAGGCCAGAGAAAACAGCTCTTACAGACCCCTCAGGGACAGCTACCTGTAGCATCTGAAAACAAACTAACCCTGATCCTTTCTAGCCATGGTTTTTACTGTTTCCATAAGGTACAGGAAGCACAGAGATACTGACCCAAAAAGACACAAGAAATTATACCAGGATGGAGAACACTCTAATGTTTCTGAATTTTTCATCATCTTCAAGATCAAAGATATTAATCATCAAAGATCTTTCTCATTCCTCTGCCTTCAACTGATGATCAAGGCACCAAATATTCCCACACTCCTTTTTTCTTGCCTCCTTGCTACAGTTTAATGTTACTTAGACCACTTCTACTTCATAAGTCCCCTGCCCACAAGAGATGTAGCAACACTTGACTAAAGTTGCAGGGTGGGAATAGCTAGAGTTAATATTTTCACTCAGACAGCAGAAAATTCCTTATATCCAAGCATAAACACAGCGACACAACTCTAAGAGAGTCTCAGAAATACCTGGCTCTATCACAGCTCTCACACACCAATGAAACTTGATACATTTAACCCATCACTTTCTTAACTGCACATCATGCCATAGCTGAACAGCCCCTCCACAGACAATAGTCCAGCCCCTTCTGAGCTGGACCTTCATGAACATTACCCAAAAAAGGCATTGAAAGGCCTCAGATGGAGTCCAGAATGTAATAATTTCTCACTTACACCTCATTCACCCCACCCAGGTCTTGCAGGAAAACACCTGTTCAGCTGGGAATGTGCAGCAGCCTGAGCCAGCCTGCACTGTGGGAAGCAAACCCTCTGCATGAGCGCTTTTTACGTGGCTTTTTTCTCCCATCCCTGCATTGCTGCCACAACAGCAAAGTCTCCCTGACAGCACATGGATTTTACTGCTACTCGCAGTGCAAATGAGATAATTAGGTCAGAAATCTTCAAAAGCCCTGCCACTGCTGTGGAAATGAGATTCTGCACTTTACCTCAAAATAAAAATGGAAGGAGAAGGGCAGGTAAAGCCTCCCTCTCTACCAACAGCCTCAAGTCTAGCTGTGAAGCCATCCAGGAAGAAGCTTAGTCCAGCTTCCATCCAGAAGTCCTTCCTTGCAGCTGGGAAGTCAATGCATGAATACAACCCATAAAAAAGAGGAGCATTCATATGGGAAAACCAGGGCAAACAGATTTTACAATGAAACTCAAGGTACAAGAAGCCAAACTGCCAAAATTTAATCAGTGACAACCTTCTTATCTGCTGTGTGATGGCTTTCTCCTTGCAAAAACAGACCAGATCACATATCTGTTCTTACCTGAAATACTGTCTTCAAAGAAAAGGGACAAAGAACCCTTCTGCAGGGGTGCCACTTCAGTGACAACTCAAGACACACACACTCATCAGACTGATCTGAAAGATTTCACAACAAACGAAATCCCCTGGCACGTATTTAGAACTATTTATTGTACAATTCTGTCTTCTGAAGTTAAGCAAAGAGCCTCTCTTGTTTGTTCGTGATAGGCTGGGGTTCAAGTCTGGAGTGTGTCTTCAGGGCAGGGTGTAAAGTGCCGTAATGCAGAGCAGCTACAGAATGTCAAAGAACAGCTCTGGTTTCAATCCTACCAGGCACACAAGGAAATACACATATAAACCCTCTCCTGCTTCCCGTGCTTTCCAGCTCTCTCCAAACAGCCAACCTGTCCTGCAGAGTCCCTGTGGAAAGGCCTGGATGTGCAATTTGACACTCAGGACAAGAAGCAACCCTCCCATGCTGCATCAGAAGAAAATCATCTACTCCCAAGAAGAAAAGTCAGGCTCGTCAAATTCCTGCCAACTCTCCTGCATTTCGCAGATAATTGCACAAACCATGAATTAATAAGAAATAATGAGCCAGCACACAGGGGAAGAGAAGACAATTCAGAACAGCAACAAAGAGAACTAATGGAAAAGTACATTTTAATAGCTCAGTGCAGACAACTGTCACTGCAAGCCTGCTTTGCCCAAGAGAGGTGTCACTTCCCTGGGAGGACACAAGGACACACATGTCACCCACACAGCACAGGAACAAGGCACAAGGCAAAGGTGAGGGAGGATTAGGACAGGAGTTAATTTTGCAGAGGACAGACAGCGTGGGAAGTCCTGACAAAGCACCAGCCTGCCCAGGGATGGCCTTGTCACCACCCAGCACATGTCCTTCGGGAAGTCACAAAACCCATCTGGGCTTCACTGCCTGGCTGCAGCTGCAGGGGCTGACACCAGCTCCCTGCATGGGCGTGGGCCACCCCTGCTTTATCTAGACCTGCTCTGCTTCTTTCTGTTATCACCTAACCCCACAGGTATGTTATCAATGCAGCCAGCCGGCCTTGCTGGGACAATAGCAGATAAAAGGGCAGGTTTGACAGAGAAAATAATAAAATGGAGGATGATAAACTGTTAAGTCAAAGGGGTGCTCACAGCTAGACATGAATGATCTTACCAAGGACTTGACCGCCTTGGGATTTTAATCCTCCTGGCTTAACTTCTTACCTAGTCCTGTTTGAAAAGACAGTATCTGGTTGAGATCTGAAAACTCAGTTATCACTGTAAGAGCAGAGTGACCTCTTGCAGCTCAGGGATGGTGTTAGGAAAAATAGCAACATGACAGCCATGTCTGTGGCTACAGGGATGCACGTGAAAGTGGAGGAAAACAAGGAGCGGTACAAACTTTTGAACATGGCTAGGACAGAGGGTCAGGATGGGTGGAAATCTGCCCTCCTGTTTCCAAACTTAAATTTACATCTATCATAACAACAGGAGGTAAATATATTTCACAATCTATTTTAAAAATGCTTCACACTTACTTGGCTGTTTAACTTTCCAGCATCTAGAATGCATTTACCCACTGTCAGTGCAAGTTTCTCTTCAGAGCACATAAATCTTTCTGTTTTCCAAAGCTGCAGCCAGCTGAAACCTGACAGTTTGAGGACAAAGCAGTAAAAAGGCCCGGGTCTGCTTCCAAATGGTGAAGGACACGCTTTGGACACACAGGATCCGAGCAGCAGAATTCCTGCGGGACTGTCACACCACTCTGGGGCCTCCAGGATCAGTGGGGGTCCAGGCTTGGCTGTGATGCTTCTCCCTGACTGTCTCTGGGATTCTGCTTATCTCACCAAAACACATCTAAAAACAACACCTGGACTTACACTGAGATTTCAACAAAAACACCTCAGACTTTTCTCAATACAGACTTTTCTTTGCCTCTGTGCATCCGACTGCTAGATGAGCACTGTAAATGGCAGCTGCTCTGGACCAAGGAATCCAGCCTCATTTATTACTAAAACCAGATTTATTTCCATTCATCTAGACTAATTACTGCTGCTCCTCCTTTAATGAGATCTGTTGTGCCTCAGCATGTAACACCAGTACAGGAGAAACCCTCATGTTCATAACCAGGCAACTTTGGGCCACTCTGAATAGCTCCTTCTCTACTGTTGGAACAAATGATGAGAATGATGTCTCTTCCAGGGAGGCAGTTTTATTTCAGGGAATGTTGTGTGATTATTCTCACATTCAGGTCAACAACAGCCTTGCAAAAGCTCCTTTATCCAACTTTTACTACTGTTGAGCAGGGATTAACATTAATTGAGCCCAGCCTGTATTAGCCAAGGATTATTTGTTAGTCACCAGCCTGTAATCACTTGCATTTCCCAGCAGAAACCTTCACATCGCTCAGATAACTTGCAGGATAATCCAAGTCACCTTTTTAATGAAATCTGTATAAAAACGCACATCCACATCATTGTCTTCCTCCTTCTAAAACACACCATTAGTTCAGCATAGAAAATGCTAAAAAAATTAGTTCTGTCAAATTTTCAGTCCAGCAAGTTTCTGGTGTGAAGAAAATACTCCCTATGAGGGCAGTATTTTTTTAAACCTCACAAACTTTAAAATACACAGAAAAGTATTCAGGAATTTTCATTTACAGGCCTGCACTTACCACATACCAAATACCAACATAGCCTTTCTGTTTGAAATCTAAATGGAAGTTACACAAATGTGCTCCATCCTGATGCTTTCTCTGGTTTCCTGCATGTGAGCATCCTGCTGCAACACCCCAAATCTGCCTCAGCAACAGCTCTGCAAAGAGATACTCTTGGAGCTGAAAGTTTCTTTACTTTTCCCTTGGCTGGCTCTAATCACATCTGGAAAGCCACATCCAGCTGTCTGAGCTGTATGGCAGCTCTGCACTGAGCTGGGGGGAACTGATGCCCTAGGGATCTGCATGGTCCAGATCCAAGAAATCAGGCTCTGAACTGAGCAGTAAAAGATTTCCCCAGCTGAGCAAACACCTGACTGCTGAGAAAAGCAAGGCTTACTTACTACTGTTACTACAGGAGGCTGAGATTATGGATGGAAAACAGGTGAAAGAATTGAGGACCTGCATTTACTTGGCTAAGTAAAGAGCAGGTTATCAGGAAATTTGAGTGTACACATCCTCACAGCAGGCTCTTCATACCAGTACCTGTCTTCACACACCCCTACAAACCCCAAAAAGCTGGGTGAACTCACACTGAAGGTGCTCATCACTGAGTGAGGATGTCAAACCAGCCTCCCAAGGGGCTGTGATGGACAAGCACCCAGAGCAAATGTTCAAATCAGAAGTGGGTGCTGCTTTTTAAGAGATGCTCTTTTTCAAGCACAACCATTAAACCTAGAACAAGAAACATCTCAGCTTCTCACAATACACAAGAAGGCAGCACAATCTACTGCCTGCCTTAAACATACTGAACTATCCAAGTGCCTTCACTGGTGCAAGAAACAAAGAATGATGTGACAGCTCAGCCTCGTGCCCGGATGCTGAAGTGTTGCTGAAGCCTTTCACCCCTCACTTAACTCCTCTACTGCTATAACAGCAAATCCTGGCAGCAGCCACAAGCACGAAGTAAATGGGAAGCTCTTCTCTGCCAGCAGCTGGGAGAAACTTCCATCTCTCCCCACTTTGCATGTAAAGAAAACTCCACAATAGTACTTGTGGTAATGCTGCTCGCCAGATTCTCCACTGACAGACTCTTGAGGAAAGCCTCCAGATAGGAAGTCTGCTCCTAAGGATCCTCTTCAAGTGGATGACTTTTGACTTTGGAAATGTATGGTTCATCTTCCTGAGGAACGGTTCCTTTTGTTTTCAGTACAGAGAAAGAGAAAAAGAATACAAAGGAAAAGAGAGAAAAGTTGCACTTACGGTGACCTAGGGAACACAGAGCTAAATACATTTGATCAATATTTTGATTTCTTTGACAAAAGGCACAATCAGCACAGACACAAACAACTGGTTAGCAAGCTGGGGGGCAGGAGGGGTAAATCAAACCAGAGTTTCAAGACACTTATCTTTCCATCACAACAATTGCCACCAATGACAGTAATTTACATGGCTAATAGGCAGTATTATGTTTACAAAGCCATTCTTGGGAGGGAAAATCTAAACAATTTTTGCCAGCCCAGCAAAGGAGCTGGTGTTGGATCAGATCCTGGGATTCTTTTTCCCCTTTTTATCTTATCTGAGGGTGTTTTGCCAAGATGCCTTGCTATGGAACAACACAAAGTGCCTTCAGAAATGTCTTTGCAAGCCACACAGACCCGTGGAGGATATGATCACCCTCCTGTCACAGCCTGAATTCTCCAACAGCAGGGCTGCCCTAGCCTCAGTGACAAGGGGAAATACCTATAAAGCAGAAAAACAATGGAGCCAAGCCAGCAACCCCAGCTCCTCCACTCCATCCCACACTCCACAGGCATGAAGATAATCCCCAATGAGCCCCTTGTCTCCCACACAGGGGCAGGTCCCATCCCCAAACCCCACACTGACTCCCTGACATCAGCCTGAACACCTCTTAATTCTCTGCCCTCCCCATCCTTGGTTTGGTTTTTCTTTCCATGAAAAGCTCACTGTCCCTTTGTTACAAGCTCTTCCAAGGCTGTGCCACAGACAGACAGACAGACAGGTGGGACTGCCAGGGCATAGAAATGGGCTCAAACTGGCTCAGTCCTGCTGGGCCTGTGTAATTAAGAGAACTATGCTCCTCATTCCTTTAAAGCAGCACAGATAACCCCAGAAAGGTAAGAGCACATTTTCACTAGACCAACAGCTAAAAAACGACTAAGATTTCCAAAAGAACATAAAGCCTTTTCACATGCACAGAAAAAAATAATCACTAAACTCTTGACTAGTTTTAATATCAGGGGAAATTCCACTTTTGTCTGGAAAATACATGCACCCATTCTGCAGTTGTATCCAACAGCCAGCCAAGAGCCACGGAGAGGACAGTCCTGCCTTAAGTGCAAAACCTCAGGTACTTTTGGAACCTGTAAGCACTGATGATACTTGTGAAAAAAAGAGGATTTACCGAAGTCCTGAGTGCATGAACAGTCAGATTTTGCCAAAATTCTCTGTGTATTGACAGGGAAATCCATTTCATTAAGTAATGACCTTTTGGTCACACCAATTAACTTGATGGTCTATCGACAGTCAATTTAGAAACGATCAAGGATGCACATTTCCCAGATGAAATGGACTTTATCACATCCCTGCTGGCAGCCTGGCATCACTTCTGCATCCCAGGTTTGCTCCACCAAGTTCTGCCATGCCAGCACCATTTCAACTGTTTGATTTCCCAAAGTCTTACATTTAACAAGGTGCTAAGCCATCCCAGCTCCAAAGAGAACGTGGTTCAAGGACCTGAGTAGAAGCGAGACCAGGGAAGTCCATTGGAACAAGGGAAAGAGACACAGCAGACTGAGCACAAATGCAGTATTTCACATGCTAGATTTTAATTCTCCCACCAATCTAGGCTGAGAGCAAACCTTGGGGATGCTCACATTTCATTAACACACCTTTAATATTAATGAACTGTCCCCAAGAACTCCATGACGGATCTGGAAAAAAAATCAAAAAACAAGAAAAGATAGAATAAACCAGGTTATTCCACAGCTCAGCTGAATTTCATACAGCAATAACAGGCAATTGTGTTTCAAATGCTGATAAAGATTTTTAAATAATTTGAGAACATCTGATACGAAAGTTTCCCTGGAACACAGTAATTGCTTATCAAAACCACCACAAAGTATGTTTATTACCCATGGAGATAAGACACAGCAGTTGCTGGACTTCTCAGATAAAACAAGCCCGTATCACAACAGCAGGATCACATGGATTAGGAGCAGGAGAGGATCTGACTCAAACAGAGACACCAAAGGGCATCAGGGACATGAACAAAAACACGTCCAGGGAGAAGCTCCATGACCTACACCCTCACAAAGTGTCCTGACACCTGCAAACAGGACACTGTTAGATAGACTCAGATATCTGGTTTGGCTCTCCTATGGAATTTCCCTTCTCAGCAGCTGCAACTCCAGCAGATTTTTACCTTCCTGCAAGTAAACACTGACCAGCTCTTCCTCTTTCTCAAAGCCTCCATTACTCTCCATAATCAGGAAATTCAATGGTGTTTCAAGGACGACTTCAGCACACTAGTGACAGTCAGACAAATTAGCTCTTCAGACTTCTCCCCATGTCTGGTGGACGGCTTGTCAGCTCTAGAAGGGTTTGTGAAAACACAGCTCATTGCTGCTTTCTATGAAGGTGGCAGATTCAGTTTTAACAACTGTGGATCCTCTCACCAACAAGCTGTTAAGTCAGAAAAGCACAAGCAGCACTTGGAGGTCATCTACTCAAGGGATTAATAAATGCAAGAAGGGTACTTAGAGTGATGGTGTGCTTCATGTTTACAGTGTGTAACAGCATCCTCTGCTCAGTGGCAACAAGTGGGGAAACTGAGGCAGAGGAGGACAATGAAAAGAGCCAAAGTCACAGCAGCTCCAAACCCTGTGTTTGGAAGTGCTTTCCCAAAAAGAGAGGAAAGCAAAACAGACACCAAGCCCCATAACGTGAACGCTGGTGTAATCATAAGTCATGTTTTACAGAAAAACTTCAAAAATAAACAAGTGAATACAAGGACTTGGGATTGTGATTTCCTGCAGTTTTGTGTCTTGTGTGTGGATTGCCCAATACTATACAAACAAGGTTCATGATCTGCTCAAAGCTCTTCCTGCCATTGAGGCACCTCATGTAGGTTGGTATGGGTAGGTTTTCCAATGCCTCTCCTTCAGTCCATGCAGAAACTGCATCTCCCTCCTCTACTTGGTCACTCATTTTCAAAAACTCTGAATTCTGCATGTCCTAACTAGTTATGACTGACAAGCAGTCTGGGAATTGTTGGGAAAAAGAAAAGGGAGATGGACAGACAACTGGATGGGATGATTACACCTCCACCTTCAAAAGCCAGCTAGAAATACTGTAGACAAGTAGATCCAGTTCTTCTTCAGAAAGTAACAAAATTGCACCAGAGTTGATTTTGGCCCAACCTGTACTTGGCAAATACTGATAACAAGGATTTACCATATCCCCTCTAGTATTACAGCTGACTATAAAACAAACATTTGCTTCCTACTGATAACAAAATGACTATGATCACTCAGGCTTTGTAAAGGTTAGGGTTTCTCTGTCACCCAAGGCAGACCTGTAACTCCCAGTGTCCATGCAAAAAATACCCTGCATGTAACACTGCCCTGAGTTTTCCCTCAGGTACCCACTCACCTCACACAGAAATACAGTTTGGGATGGATTCCAGCAACAAATTACAATCAGATTAAATATTAATTCCCATCTTAATTATATAACCATGACTAGGTTTAATGGCCTTGAAGCCATTTAACCAGGAGAAGAGCGTGTAAATAGTGCAAGCAGCATCTCTTACACTGCAAATGCCCAGACTGGTTCACAAGCACCTGGATTTTTTCCCTGGGAGAACAGCCAGCCTTTAGAAAAGCAGCTCCAAGGGAGGTAAGAATTCAAATCATCTGGCAAAGCAATATGGTATCAGGAGTCACAAACCCGTGGGACAACACAGCACTCTGCCCTCAGGATAGCTGAGCACTAGAGTGAAAAAGATCATACACGAGGTGAATACTTATTGATGGATTTCATCCTCACCTTTGACTGGCTGAAGTGGCCATGAGGTTGTCAGACCAGACAAAAGTAACTGGTCCAGCTACTGGTCCAGTAACTGCCCACTGGTCACAGTGGGCACTCAGGAGAGATGCCCTGTGTGCCACAGCCAGCACTTCACAAACACAGGGGACCTGGTGCCCCCAGTGCAGAGACACCTGTGCTGTCCCACAGAAGCTGCCTCCATCTCCAAAACAGGCTGCATGCAGGGAAAATCATCTCCCTTCATCCCCAGGGAAAGGCAGATTGCTGAATATTTTCTAATTCTTACTTGTGTCACTCTGAAGTGTCTCATGTACCACCAGTCACCCACCCCCACAGGGCTCCCACAGCAGAGCAAACCTGCTAGAGCTGCCAGGAGAGAGTCTGCTGCAAAAGATGGGGATATGCCCAAAATGAGCCTGTTCTGCTTCACTTTGGACTTCAAGGCACTGAAGGCACAAATAAATACATAAAGGAAAAAGCTAGGGAAAACAGGAGAGACAAAACCAGAACCAAGGCTGAGCAGCTTCTCCTTCAGCTTCACAAACAAGAAGAGAAACAGAGAAATGCCAGCAAAAGCATCCCCCACGCCAGAGCAGCCCCTGCCTGGCTGCCACAACAGGCACGGCACATCGGCAGCGAGCTCCGAGCGAACGCTGCCCCTGGAAACGGGATACAGGTGAAGCCCCGGCAGCGCTGTGTGAGCGATGCTCGGCTCTGTCAGCGCCCCCCGTTTCTCGGGGTGGAGGGAACATCCCTTCCCTGCACCGCCCGCCCCGGTGACACCGCAAAGCCACGGTCACAGCACCCGCGGCAGGTGACATCCTGCGGCAGGGACACGCGATTCCTGACAATGGGAACGCCGGCCTGCCCGGCACAGGCTCGCACAGCAGGCAGCGGCGGCGGGGTCACGCCGCCAAGGCGAACGCGACAGGAAGGATAAAACAAATCACAGCTCAAGCGAGGTGATGTCGAAAAAGGAAATGTGTTCTGTAGCAGGAGAACTCAACCACAAAACCAAACTACACAAAACCAGATGGATTTCAGCTGATCCCTCGGATGGAAAGCTAAGCACACTTCCCATCAACACATCCCCTGTAGAGAGCCCCAAGGAATGGAACCAGCACAGCCCCCTTGCTGGAGTCGACTGAAAAGAGGTTGTTTAGTGCTTGTTTTTTTTCCTTAAACCTCTTTCCTGCTACTGCAGGGAAAACAGGCTCAAACTCAGACAGCAGAAGGCTTTCAAAAACACTGGATCACATCCCCAGCAAGTGTACACTGGCACTGCTTCCATCAAGTCCAGAGGGGGAAGGCTTTCCACTCTACTTCTCTCCTAGGTACTTACTTCATACCCAGCGAGGCTTGACCTTTGGATCAAAACACATGCGGCTTTGGGATCAAACACAGACTTTCCCAAAACCATTTCAACCCTCTGCCAAATTAATTTCAGATTGAAATAAGTCCATGTTTTTCTTTTCAGAATCAAACCCACCTGTTGGAAAGCACATCCACACGTACCCAGCGGCACGTCCAAGGACTGTGCTGACACACTCACTGCCTTTCTGAGATGTGGCCCATTGTTAGAAAACAAACAGCAACAATTTTCACTAGTTGCCTAATTGCTTGCAAGAAACTCCACGAAGCCACAACTGCAAATTCTCGCAAAGCATCTGAAGTTTTCTTGTTGAAGTGGGTTTGGAAAAACAACATCGACTCCACCATCCCCGTTTTTTCTGTGTTTTTTTTTCTTTCTTTCTTTTTAAATCATTGTTCTCTACTACAAGCCTTGGATTCCACTTAGCTGCTTGCTCAAACACACAGGGGGCACAGCTCCCACTAAGTCCAGCCTACCTGCTCAGCTGCTGGTGGGGTCACAGCCTGTCACCCGTCTAGGAAAACCCACACTCACTGGTGACAATGGGCCACTTACGTGGCCCTTTATTCACTTCCATAACAGCTTCCATAAAGCTGCACCTATGTTGAATCATAACCTACCCCTAACGGGAGCTCACAGTGTTCTGAGGAAAAAGAAAAACAACCCTGCAGCCGTCCACGTGCTGTTATTATGCTCTGCTGAACCTGAATGCATCATAAAAGGAATAAAAATGTACAATGACATAGGGATGGCTCCTCCACCACAATACCCTGTTTAGAGGAGATTTTAAATGAGAGCACGTCCCTGGCACACGCTCAAGTTTTCTGATGCGGTCCTGCCAGTCTAAACCTTTCCAAACCCTTCTCAGGGATGAGACCAAAACCTTTTGTGGGTTGTGCCTACACAGAGAAGGAACCCCACACCCCAAGGTCCGACAGTTCAGCCGACCCTCAATACAAACTCCGATGGCAATCACAGAAAGCACCAACTCGTCCGGCGGCCGTGTACGTGTGCCCTCGCACGGCGCCGTTTGCGTAACCATTGCAAAACACGAGTGCGAGGAGCATGGCTATTCCTGGGTCGCTTCCTTGACCAACGGGACACCTGCCTACCCGTGTGTCCCATGCCAGCAGGAGCAGGGAAGGGAGGCGAGAGGCCCCTCCACAGCCTTGCTGGACACCTGGGCCTGCTCTGGGCCACCCTGTGCTGGACAAGCGCTCCATTCCCCGCCACTCTGGCACAGCCACTGTCCCTCTGGCAGAAACTTGCCACTGTCAAGGCAGAGGCTGTGGAATGCTGCTGCTGCTGGTTTGCTGTTACCCCCAGTCCATTCCTGTGGGGAGTGTCACCCCCAATGTCACCCCCCAGATGAAGACCCCAAAGGAAGCTCCATCTAGGCATGGGCCATGAGCACAGCTATCGTCCGACTTGAAGGAAAGAAGGGGATGGGGAGAGGCGGGGAATGGCCACGGAGGGACGGGACGGCTACTAAGAGGAGAAAGAACGACTGGGCTAAATGGCCACTAAAGGGGAAGGAGGGCTGGTACAGCGGGTGACCGGCCAGGAAGCGCATCCCCGCGGAGCCGCCCGCTGCCCGTGTGAGGGCAGGTGGCACCGCGGCCGCCCGCGGGCTGGGGGGCACCGACCCATTCCCTCCCTCCTCTCCTTCCTCACCCACCTTGCACGGCCAGGACAGCGAGGGCGGAGAAGCAGAGACAAAGCAGCAGGTCCTCCAGCGCCATGTAAGCCCCGCCGGGCGCCGGGAGCAGGGGCCGCCGCGGCCGCATCTACGAGGGGAGCGCGCTCTCCCGCCGCCCCACCGCCATCTTGTGCGAGCGCCCCGGCCCCAGCCCCAGCCCCGCGCTGCCCGCCGGGCCCCGCTGCCGGGGGCGGCCCTGGGCTGTCGCTGCTCCGCCTTTGTCAGCGGCCCGGCCGCCCCTCCGAGGGGTCCTCCTGCCGCCCGGCAGCGCCCGCACCAACAGGTTGCTGCCAGCCCGCGGCGGGGGGAGCGGCCGCGCTCCCTCAGGGTGGGGGACGGCAGGTGCCGGGCTTCTCCGCCCGCCGGCGGCTCCGCAAGCCACAAACATTTATAACATTTTATGTGGGTTTTTAAGATAATTTTTTCTTCAATCTCTTTAGTATTTTTTCCCGGTTTTGCCACGGGTGAGCGTGAAGGGTGCCGGGCCGCCTTCACCCGCCGCGCTCCCCTCACGGTGCTGCCGGGGACGCCTCAGCCGGCCCCGGGAATGGCCCCGCTCCCTGAGGGGGTGACGGCAGGTGCGAGACTCCTCCACCCGCCAGCACCTCCACAAGCCACAAACATCTATAACATGTTATGTGGCTTTTAAAATTAAAATTCTCCCCGAGAAAAAATGAGATTTTTTTTCCCCGGTTTTCCACGGGTGAGCACGGGGAGCTCCCGCCGCCGCGCTCCCCTCACGGCGATGCCGGGGACGCCTGCCCGGCCCCGCTGCCCGTCGAGGCTGCCGGAGCTCAGCGCGCCGAGCTCGGCTGGGCAGCGGAGGAAAACGGACACCAGTGACCGCATCGCCATGGCTTTGTTGGGGTTCAGTTTCGAGGCACAGCTCCTTCAGGTGTACATGGTTCACTGGTAGTCAAAGCCTAGCCTGTGCTTCTCAGCCGACTGTAAAAATAAAGCAAATAAAATACATGGTGTGGCATGTCTGCACCCCATCACTGAGGAGAGAGGAAGGACTTATCCACCAGCTGAGCCAAGTAGTGGAAATGAGGCAAGGACATGAGAGATGGAGTCCAAAGTCACTGCCTCCCAGTTTGGCTTGGCTGGGTCCCAGACACAAACTCACACCATGCGTGTGCATAAAGCCGCAGGTGCAGGTTCAATCCTGAGGGCAAGTGACACCAAGTCCTTCTTTTAGCAGTGGTACCTGGCACCAAACACGAGGGCAGCCACATCCAGGCTGGGTTTGCTTTGCCCTCCAAAAGGTTATGAAGATGCCCAGCACACAGGCACGTTTTATCACAGCGGTGTGGAATACGGAGGGGGCTTCAGTTATGCAGAATATGAAAAAAAGAAACCTTTTAAATCCAGACCCTCGTATTTATTAGCTTGTATAATGAACTGTAAAAACTTAAATGAAACCAGAAAGGCTGTGTGGTGGGAAGCAGGTTTCCCATGAATGTGAGTTATGCAATTGGAAGTTCATACTTGGCACTGCCAGTACAGACAAGCCCTGGCAGGCAGCAGCTCCCTACTCTGAAGGGATGTGCAGGTGGGCTTTGCCCAGCATCAGCTGCACACTCACTGTGCATCTTGCTGGGAAGGAGTGTGTAATAAGGCCATTCCACTGGCCCCATTCCTGCACCATCTCACTTCCCTATGCAGAGTTGGTACTAATATCCACATCCTCTTCTGCATGGAGGTAAAATTAACAACATCCACAAACTCTTCTTTCTGTCTGAGTCTTTTCCACCCGCTCCTTTATGTGTGAGATGGTTTTAAGGGTGCTGTCAAATTGCTTTAACTAGGCTGTAAAAGAATATTTACTTGTGTCTGCTAGTGGTTTCTTTCAGACACAGCTCTGCCCTTTTTTCTTCAAATCCCAGACATTTCTCCCTCCCTTTAAGCAAGAAAATATCTTTACCTTGCAGTCAGGCAAGTCTGGCATTAATATAAAAATGGAAAATTGCTAGTGGTCTACAAAACACTGCACATTCTGGCTAAGAGCACCTGCCTGTGCTAAAGCATTGACCGAGCTCCATGTCAGCAGGCCAGGGTTGGACCAGGCTTTGAAAAACCCAGGTCTAACCCAGTCTAAGTTATCTACCTGATCTTAGTGTTACTTGATTCTTCTGTGGCACCTCTTTGACTTCCTGCATGTCTATGGAAACAGGAATGAAATCAGCATTTCAACAAACTCAAGTTTGCAACACATATTCCTTGAATATCTGTCCCTGGGGAAAAGGAAAAAACGGCGACTTGGCAAACAGCCCCTGAACTGAGAAAGCGGCAGAAACGTCACCTGGAGCACCAGCTCCTTCACACTGACAACATCTGTGCTCTGCAGGAGCAACACCCAGTCCCAGCGTCTGCTCACGGAGGTGAAATGATTCCCTGTGGCACTTACAGAGGGAGAAAGTGGCTAAAGAGCCATTTAGTAGATTTGGGAGGGATGAGGTAACTCCCTGGCTGTCAGTCCCATGCCAACAGAAGGGACATTCCTTCCCAAAAAATGGCACTTCTGCCCCAATACTTAGGGCAGCTAACCATTTACGTGCTGTGGAATCCCCAGCGTTCCTGTTCCGGTCAATGAGGTATTTCTGCCTTTCAATAGCTGCAAAACTCTGTCACTTTGAGAGAAGAAAGTGTGGCAGGTGGGCAGCAGCAGTGAGTGGCAGGTGTTTGTAGTTCAATTTTTTGTTCCCCCTTTGAGAGACATTATTTCTGTGCTACAAATTTTTTTGGTGGTCAGGTGTATGGAGAGTATCATACACATATCTTGGTTTGTACGAGATCCCAGGAATAACAGCCCACTAGGGAAATCCAGCAAGAGATGCTAGGAATTCATCTAGCTCTGCAATAATTTTGAACATCCGAAGACACATTTTTAGGGTGTAAAGTCCCATTTTAGGGTCAAAAGCCTCATTTTTAGGGTTTCTCCCGTGCAGGCAGCCTGTAGCCAAGGGGCATCCATGCTTCTGAAAGGCTGTAGTAGTGCAAGACACCTTGGAGCACAGCAACAAATTGCAGAGGGTTCTGAATCAGAACTTCTCCAGTCTCTGAATCCAAACCCACATGAAGCAGCCCATGTTCATGTCCATCTGGCAGCTCTGGGATTCAGACTACCAGGATCTAGTTGTATGAGTTACTGATCAAATCCAGATAAAGAAAACGCCTGTTTTACAGAAGACACCCTAAAATAAAAGAAACCTGAACAACAGGGAGAAGCTATTTCAGAGAGAAAGCAGTGAAGAGCGTGAAGATTCACAGCTTAGATCCTTTCTCTCCCAAGCAGGATTAAATTTCCCAGTCTCAAATACAGCCTTGCTCTGTTTTCTGACCATGCCTGACTCCAGAGGTGTCTGCAGTGCTGAGGTTGACATTTTATGACGGATTTAAGCAGCTCTAATTACCAGAAGAGTTGGCTGCTCTTTCCTTTGTGACGGCATTAGTGCTTGAATGAGCCTGGAGCTGGACAGAGGAAAGGATGGTGCTGAAAACTTAATTGGCAACAACATCAACAACAAAATCAGGGCCCTGCTCCAGCTCCCTGTGCAATCACTCAGGAATTAGTGCCAACACAAGGAAAGCAATGGGAATAGACACACATACATGAGGAAGTTTTCAACAGCACTACAAAGCTGGATCAGCTCAAACTCCTTGCAAGACTTCAACCTTGGTCTTCCCAGAAAAGGAATCTCTTAGGGACCTTTACCACCAGGACTCACTTTGTTCCCAGACTTCTTCTGGTCTGGCAGCAACTTCAGTGCTGGAGGGAACACTGACTTCCAGAAGAGGAAAGTGACGGTAGCCTCCTGTTCCGTATGCGTGAGCAATGCCAAACAGGAGCAGCTGGTTGCACATAATAACATGCATGGTGTAAGTGAGCAACACAATGAGCAATTTGCTCAACAACCCAGGGACATCAGGACAATTCTGTATCAGAGGGAAGAAAGAAAAGAGGGAAAAAACATGTGATGACCAAACCCTAAGGGAGACTCAGCATCCTACACATCCATTTCATTACGCTTGCTCTTATAAATATTTATTACACAGCCTATCTCATCATTCTTCCAAGAATGGGTGTTGTGTTATTGTTATACCCAGAGAGGGCTTTCCTTCTTCCTCTGGTCCTGCTGCAGGCAGTCAGCAGTTGCCAAAGATAGATTGGGAGCAAGAGTGTGACATTAACTATGGAAAATGCTGCTTAAAATGGAGCTCAGGGGCAGATATTGGCAGGTGCATTGTTAGGAGGAAAACGAATGGAAAAGGCAGCACATAATGAGATTCGGAAGCTTGTATTTAAAATGTGTTCATGGCAAAAGGGATTTCTGCATGCAAAGACTCTGGTCCTACAGCCAGAGCCAAGGGTGAGGAGGAACTCACACCCTGAAAAAACCTGCACTCATCCAGGATGGGGGAGTTATGATGTAGACAATGTCAGGTTATGGAGCAGGAATGAGAGTAGGGTGGATTCTGAGTACCAACATCATCCCTCTGGAAATATATCATATTAAAGTAAGGTACAAAACCTCCAGTATTCACAAGCTTTGCACATCAAACTTGAAGTGGGTTTTTGTGTGTCTTTGATTTGTATTGCTGCCTGGACATCCCGGCACCCTGCTTCTTGCTCTTCCTGGGGCTTAGGACCCAGGTGAGGCTTTGCTAAATCAAATGTGAATTTGCCTTACACAGAGACACATCAACTGATTCTGAAGGGAGCTGACAAGAAAGATGGAGAGGGACTTTTAACAAGAGCATGGAGTGACAGGACAAGGGACAATGGTTTCACACTAAAAGAGAGTTGGTTTAGATTAGATATTTGGAAAAAAATTTTTCCATGTGAGGGTGGTGAGCCCTGACATACGTTATCCAGGGAAGCTGTGGTTGCCCCATCCCTGGAAGTGCCAAAGACCAGGGTGGGTGGATGGAGATTTGAGCAACCTGGAAGGTGTTCCCATGGCAGGAATGAGATGATCTTTAAGGTCCTTTCCAACCCAAACCATTCTGGGATTCTGTGATCATCGAAGACAAGTGACTTGGATTGCTGACAGTCCAATTCAGAAAAAAAACCATACCAAGACAATTCCGGCAGAGATTTTAGATTAAATAAATCTGTTTCATGTCAGTTATTCTCCCTTGCTGTCACAGATTTTGTATTTGTTAACCAGCTCATTCACTGTCAGCTACAACCAAATAAAAATCCACTAGAACCATCCCAATGAGCCATAAAGCAGTCGTGTGGAACATCGCTGTCTTGTAAACATAGACGACTAGGAAAAATAATATTTGCTCATAAACAACACCTGTGGAGTTCTCCCTACAGCAGTTACCAAGAACCAATAAAAGGATCAATAAAAGTTTTGATCCTAAATAGTCTAAATTTTATTTGCTGCTACGGTACCCACTAAGTGAGGCTGGGTTTAGGCATAAAGAACACGTGTAACATCAAGGAATGCTCTCAGTCAGGGCTGCCATCAGAAACACCCGGCAGGCTCATTTGTAGTGGGAAATGTGCTCATGTGCCAAAAATAAGGATCTGTTCTGAAGTTTTATTGGATCTACAGAGCTGGCTGTAAAATGCCAAGCGGCAAAGCAGGGAGGCTGCCTGGTGCACATCCTCATGCCACCCTCTTGTGGCTAATCCCAGAAAATATAGTGGTGTACACCCAAGGACATGGACTAAGTGCCACCATGGCATTTTCAGGGTGCCTAGCCCCCCCAGTCATGAGCTCATTTTAGGGGCAAGCAGGAAAGTCCAGCCTGGTGACACTTGAAACCAGCTTAGGAGCAAGGTTGAAATAAAAGCCTTCCTGCACTTTAAAAACCTTGAGATCTGGATCTGATCTGAGGATGGGATTTCTGCCAGTCCAACATGCTGAAGGCCTGCAGATGTTCATGGATGTTTGGACAGATGTTTGATTTCCACAACCCTGGCTGTTCTCTGCTCAGAAATTGGGACTGTATACCTGTCCAGTAAGATACTTCTTGCTATAAAATTCTGTTCTTGCTAATATTCCACACAGAGAACTTGATGCTTTTATGCATTTCTAAACCCTATTTCCTTTTACCTTGCAGAGAGTCCCCCTGATGAGCACCAGACTGGGCAGCTCTCACACCAAGAATTTACTCAGAAACGGCCAATCTGCCCCAAAAGCAGGTGGTGGCTTTCACAAGGTCCTTGGTGCCCTCGTTGTATAATGCAGGCTATTCGCATCCATCAGACAGTTCTGCAAACCTAAATAGATGATGTATTTATTTATGGATTACTGACCACAAGAAAGAGAAGCTTTTCACTATTGTGAACCTCACAGCCTTCGGTCTCCTATAAATAATGCATCATTGTTCGGTGTTGGTTTATGGTTTAAGTTCCAATGAGCGGCGCGGACCAGCAGACTCAGCAAAGATGAAGGCAGCACAGGGTATTAGGAAGAGAAATGGGACCATCTGACCAAGAGTGTTAGAAAAACAAAGCAAAAATGTAATGTTCTCTGAGTTATTGTAACATCAACTTCAGCAGACCTGCTTTTACCACTAACTGAGAACGGCACAAATCTCTGCTTATCCCTTGCTTTTCACTCTGCTTTCTCCCAATTGTGAGATAATTCGATTTCAGATAAACACTAATTAACACAAGAGGTCACTGCTGTGGCCAGCAGGCACCGTTGCAACGTGGCATTCAAACACACCAAGGGATCAAAAGAGCCTCTGCTTCTTCCTTTGAACTACCCAATTAAAACTTGCACAAATAAAGCTATTGTTTTACATCTGCCTCATCCAGGCGGGAGAGAGGGCAGAGAGCTAAGAGATCATTGCCTTTAATTGGGCTGCTTTCCCTCTCTTCTTACAGGTTTCCTCCATGTGGGTTTTTTCTTCAGACCAGTAGAAGAAAATGATGGCCAGACCCTTTGCGATGCAGCGATTACACGGCAAGGCTACAGCAGACTGAAAGCAAAGCCGTGGGGAATCCAATTTCCCTCTTGTGAGCAAAAGGGCATCAGTGCCTTTCTTGGAAGGTTTGATTGATAGCCCTTAAGAAGGACTCATAAAATGTGCCTCTCTCTGGCTATTTAGGCAATTCTCTTTTGAAGATGAAGGAGAATATTAGATTAATCCAACTGCTGTAACAGCATTATCTCCTGCTTTTAAAGAAAACATATTTTATGGCGTCCGCACTCTAGCGGAAACAACCTGCGGCTGCACGAGCCCTGGGCTGGTGCTCTGCTGCTAAACATACCATGGGAGCCTTGGGAACCTTTTCATCCAGATCCTGGGGAGATGCTGTAAATACCAAGCTTGTACCTCCATCCCACATGGACAGCTTGTGGATAACAGAGGAGCCCAGGCTAGAGTGGACACAGGGTCCAAATTTCACTCCTGTCCATAGGGGAGCTCACTTAGACTAAGGCAAATTAGCAGGAGTGAAGAGAACAGACTGCACAGCAAAAGCCTGGGCTCTACAGACTTGGAACATCAATCTGAAAAGCTGGGAGATTAGGACACCCCAAAACCAGAGCTGTTGCCATGAATTTGTGAAGGTCAGGCCCTCCTCAGGTCCAGAAGCTGCAATGAGCTCTGCCCAGCTTCCAGGTCTCAGGGCAAAGCCAGTGTCTCTTTTTTGGGTTGCATCTTCTGTAGTTCCATTCCTGTCCCCTGATTCACCAGCTGAACAATACTGACCCTGCAGCGAAGAAGCTGCTTTACCTTAAAATACTCCTTTTCCTTGTGATGTACTCCTGGATATTGCAAACACTGCCTTGCTTGTCCCAGGATTTAATCAGATTAATTAAGCAGCACTTGTATTAATTTAAATTACAAGTATCCGAGGGCTCAGCCAAATCAAGTGATTTATGGGCCATATCAATCTAATTAATACCACCAACTCCTAAAATAAAACCTAATAAATGAGTTTATTATACATCTGTAAGATCAACTTATTAGCTTTGGGTCTCTAGTGACATAGCTGATTTGATGGAAGTTTTATATCCTTGTTGGAAAAAGGTCTTTTTTTTTTTCCTTCCCACTTGATTTATTTTTTAAAAGTATCTTCTACAAGGAGGCAAGAAAGAGAAATAACACAAGTTCAGATAGCAAAACACCAGCCAAGCCAAGAAATCCCCAAAGTCCCACTGTGCACAAATTGTGAGGGTTTTAAACCTGTGAGTGCCCACAGGAGAATAGTTTATCCGACTTCTTGCAAGCAGAACCTGCCCTGGTCTGTGCCTTCCAGCTAAGCAGCCTGGAACTGCAGTTAGCCAGGGAATGAGGATGCAAAAGGAATAAGAAGAGAACTAAAAGCTTCTCAAAGCAAATCTGAGCAGGAAGGAGCTGGGATGGTTTAGAAGGCACTGTTCATCAAGGTGACTTTGCTGGGCTGACCTTGCACTGTCTGCAGCAGTGACTAAAATGCCACTTGCACAGAGACAACTTAGAGATGCCAAAGTTCCCCTTCACTACTGTGGTGAGGGATTTCAAAATTCATCATGGGAGTTCATTGCAGGGAATGCAGGAGTGACCTCCAAGCCACAGCCCAGTGGAAGGAAGAGTGCAGTGGAGGAGCAGGGCCGTGCTCAGCCGTGCCCTTGCAGCTGGGCTGTGTGGCTTGGCTTTTCAGCCATGCTTTCCCTTCAGTCCTGGAGTTCACGCTCGATTTCCTGAGCTCTAAGGTTGTTTCCCTTGTTTTTCAAATCCCCTTGCAGCAAACAGCCACACGATGGAAACAGGAGCAGGCTCCCTCTCTTTACCCTTTGCTTACAAAGTAAGTTCTTCAAATGCATTTGCCGTATTGTCTTCAGGATAACAACATGCTCCAGCAAAGAGAAGGGACTGAGAGGCCTTTCTGGGGGAGAAAATAGGGCAATTTATGGAATAATTATATAAAGACGGCACCATCCTGTGTGTCTGTCGCTGTGATTTATTATAGTTACACAGAAAATTGGCTGCTTGGACCATAAAAGATGGCTGCAGGCAAACGTGAACCCCTTTGCTTTCCTCTTTGCCACTCCACACACACAAACCCAATGAATTAACTCAGCAAATTTGCAGTAATGACCCATCATTTCTATTTTAAAAGAGGTGCCAGAGCAAAGGTGCTGTGTGGAGCAGTTCCTCAGGCACAGCCACATTTGCTGTCCCTGCTGCTAAGCCCTGGGCTGGCTGTCGACCTGGGAAACCTCTGCAGCCCCCCTGGCTCCTTTCCTGAGGTGCAGCAGGGGCTGGGGGCACTTTGTCCCATTCCATCCAGGGTTATCTGGATCAGGCTGAAGGATTTTTGCAGGTCCTCTTGCTTCCTCTCTGGCTGTTCCACCTTTGATGTTCTCCTGCTGTTTTCCACTCTCTTTCCATTTGCTGCCCATAATGATCACTTTGTATTTGTCTACATCCAGCTGCATTTTCCATTTACCACTTCACTTGGCTAAAAAAAAAAACCCAATCCCTTTTGTATCAGACCAGGTGGCTTCTACTGCTTTTCCCACACTACTCTCTTTTGAGTCACTTCTATTTATGCTAAAATAACTTTGGCAAACAAAGGTGCCATTAGTTGCAAGGGTAGGGACTCTGCTTAGTAGAGAACCAGAATGGAGGAAATTTAACTTCCAGCTGCAAGGATGAGAGGATTTGGGCATTTTCGTTCTACCTCAACACCTAAGACTGTAGGTCACCCAGGGCTGGGAATTCATTCTCCAGAGATGTTTCATCATGGGAAAATCTTCCAGTTGCTGTTGGGCAGCTCTGTCAACTCTATACTAACACTTAACACTCATCTTTTTACATGGCTCCATGCTCATACCCTAACAGCCTCTCTGGTCCAACAGCTACAAGCTCAACATAATTTTCTCATTCTGAATCTCAGCAAGAGCTTGTAAAAGTTTATCCCTCTGGTCCGTGGGCAACTTACATTGTATCCCACCCTCACAGCCCCTTGTGCAAGTAAAGAACAGCTTGTGTTCAAAGGATGGGGCACAGGGAGGCACAGCAGCATGGAAAGAAGGGGGTTGCAGTGGGACCTGGAAAAGGAGGTTGATCCTTAACCCTACCACAGCCCACCATGGAGCCAGGAGAGTCTGAATGTCCTTGAGCTTCTGATGGCAGCTCCCACACCACCCTTCACAGGGTGAAGTCCCCTGGGTTTATGTGGGTTGAGCATCACAAGGTACCTGGACAGGCAGGCTAAAAGTGATCTGGAAGGGAAACAGCAACAGTGTATGGAAAAAACAAGCCACAGGATGATTTACAGATGATCCAGTTCCCTGCAAAGCCCAGTGGGAAAGGTTTTACCTTGTGCTTTCCAAAACATAGCTCATCTCCAATAATTCCTGCTCATCAGTTGTTAAACTGCTGCCCATCTTGCTGAAAGCAATATTAGTTGTTGCTTCAGGCTGTGGGTTGACAATCATCAGCTTCTACTCATCAAAAGAGTAAAGAAACATCTATTTTACCTAAAGCAGAAGTAATTTTTATCCTTCCCCCAGAGGAAAGTTACTCACCACCACTCCATACAGAGCAGCAGGAAGACCTCAGAGACTATAACTTGCAATGATCCAGCAAAATTAATTGTTTAATTATAAAATGCTTGGAAGAGGAAATAATTTGAGGTACAAATAGATTTTATTAAAATAATTATATGCAGGAAGAGCAGGGACAGGTTTTATCCCAGCTGTGGTTCCAGACAGCATTTCAGGGTCATCATAGCAGGGCTCTGGTAAAGCCATGTCTGAATGTGGGGCCAGTTATCACAGAGAAAATTCTGAGTAAAAGCCTGAACTAATCCAGAAATGGTGTTAAAAGCTATGAAATGGCTGAATTGCAAGGAAATGTTTAAATTTGTCCTTTGCTAATGGGGAAACTCTGAGTAATACAACCTACCTCCGGCAAGAGAGTCAGGTGTGGCCAATAAAGGATGAGAAACAAAAATAGTTGTGTACACAGAGAAAAAGTAACTTTTAGTTCAGTACAGTTTCAAGCTTCATTGGAAAGGGTTGGGGTTCCTTCTTGGATAACATGTATATAATTAAAAGACAACCACTTCAATTTAGTACAAGGTCATGGTCTGGCTGCAAAGAAAACCAAACCTTGGTGCGAAATACGATGATATTGGGATAATTTAAAACAATAATCCTGAAAATCATGGCTGAAAGCAAAACCAACCCAAGGGGCTGATGCTCCCACAGTGACACAGCACAGGTTTTGGGCGGAAATGATCCCCCCTGGAATTTAGGCTCTGCAGTGCCCTGGGGTGTGTTTGCATGTGTACATTGGGCATGAAGGTGCTCCAGCCAGAACAGAGGAGACAACCCAAGATGGAAAGCACATGGGCTGGGATCCTTCCAGGGCTGGAAAACAAGTCCTGCTGGGCTGGAAAGGCTCTGGGAATGTGTTTACTGCCCAAGGCCAGCAGCAGGGCTGGTGCTGCCTTTCCTATCCCGACTGATGCAATACCCAGCCGGAGCCCTGGACAGCTGCGGCACAGGAATGGGAATTCCTCCCGACCCAGAGAGTGCACAGCAGGGAAGAGCATAATCTCCGTGATTTACAGGCTGCAGCTCTAGTTTAAAATACATTAAACTCCAACTATTTAATTACTGGGCACTACCAAATCACAGAGACAGAGGAGTCAGTCACGTCTGCTAATGCCAACATTTATCATCCTATTTATCTACTCCAGCTTCTGAGACCCATATCGAATCACTTTCCTGTATTAGCTAATAACAGATGAGTTTATTCCTTGTACCTCTGGGCAGCCCTCGATGGATATTATCGCACTGCTGGCAGCACACATCCACCTAGGGAGAGATAAACTGGTTTAGAGCATATAAAGAATCATAATCACCAGCCAAAACTCAAATCCAAATCAAAGCCTTTTTCCCTGCTGCCTTCTGCCCCCAGATACTAATTCTCACCAGAGAGTAAATGCAAACAGTGCTCAGCCTCTCTGGCTGAAAGGCTGAAAACCTTCTGATACTTCTGAGAAATCATTAAAGACCAACATTTCATGGTTACAGATACAGAAAAATGAAGTATCTGACTGAGAGTGGGGGAGCTCCAGCAACATGCCCCTGTCCTGCTCACCTGCGCAGGGAGAATAAAAATGAGCTGGTACAGGCATGGAGACAGAATGCCCATGAAAGAAAATCAGTAAGTGAAGCAAATTTGTCCAAGGAAACATACTAGTTGTTCAAAGAACAGTGAGAGGAAAGTGAGAAACTGCCAGGTGCTCAGCAAAGCTGCTCCTCATGCTCAGCCTGTTCCCAGTAAAGTCCTGATCAACCCAGCATGATCTTCTTTCTTATTTTCCCACTGGAAATGCTATGCTTTTTATTTTGCATATGCTGTTCTTCATAAGGAAACAAAGTTTAAATTGCTCTATTTGGAAACTTTCAGCAGTCTCATTTTCAGAAGAAATACTCAGCATCCTCTCAGCTTTGCACAGTTGTCTGTCCTTAAGCTGAGGATGAAGAAGAGAAAAAAGAGGCTTTTTTTCTCCTCCCAGGGAGTCCAAAAGAAGCAGAATAAAGCATATATCTTTTTCATCCATGGCAGGTTTTGTTGCTGGTGTTTTTACTTACATCACCATGATGGTTATCTCATTATTGCTTATTTATTACAGCCTGTCACAAATACATACATATATATATAATCTGGTGGTTTGTTATTAACCCCATCACCCTCTAGCTAATTCTATTAGCCAAGCAAGTAATCCTGCCTTTTGATGCTTGAAAAACCTGAATAAGCTGAGCTCTGACCAAGCGGCTGTTATGGAAAAGGCAGCTACATAAGGAACGGAGAACTGCAGGGAAATCAGGGAAATTATCTGTGGATCTTCACAAAGTCCCCTGGAAGAGTTCAGTCATGGAGCTGTCTTAATTGATAGCATGGCCACTTAGGGGACCAGTATCCATAGAAACTCCAGGGCCTTGACAAGATGACAAACGCCGCCAGAGCCTAATAATAGGAGGAATAATGAGGTGTGGCCAAAAAAATGCAACAACAACAAACCAGGCATCTCATGGCATCGAATGGGTGGGCCCAGCTAATGAAAGCCTGGCAGATCTCCGTGACGGCGGGAGGGAGGTGAAGCACAACTGGAGGAGGGAAAAAAAGACTGGCCAAAGCCGGATGGAATTCCAGTCGCAGGGAAAAGCCCCTCGGCAGACAGTGCCACGGGTGATGTGGCTGTGGGGCTCTGCTCTCCGTGTACATCGCCTATAAATCCCAGAAATTGGGAGCAGCATCTCTGGGAGCATCTCCCAGAAGCTTGGTCGTGATTTGGAGGAGCCACCCCATTACCTTGGCCTTGGGGACGGTGTTTTGGCCACCGCGGATGGCCAGCCAGGCTGGGACCCGGGGAGCCCTTGGGAACAGCGGCGGGTGGTCTCAGCCCCTTTTCAGAGCCTCTCCCGAGCCTTAATCACCTCTTGACCCAAGCTGGGCTCTTCCTGTGCCACTCGTGGCACAACTTTCCCAGCGCAAGGCGCCGCAGCCCGGGCCTCGCCCGCCGCTCGGGGCTGCACGCACGCCACTCCTCATTGTTCGGGGAGCCTGACCTTCTTCTTAATTAGCTTAAAACCGCACAATTAAAAAAAAAGAAAAATCTAAAAAGGGAAAAAAAAAAGGAAGGAAAAAAAATAGAAGGAAAAAAAACCACTCGGTAAAAGCCAGTCGCAAATCAAAAGAGGCAACAGTGAGAGCAAGCAATGTGTCACCACAAGTGTCCGAGTCAATGGAAACCTTGTTAGGTGGGGAACAAGGGTCTGTGCTAACAAGCTCTTATCTGTGTTTTTGTTTTCTATTGAAGGTGCATGTCATTAGGAGGAGTGTTAACAAGAGCTCTCAATAGCTTCATATGGCCAATGGCCTCTGAATATTCATGAAGGTGTGAACAGAATGTGGGAAAGCGGTGGAAGAAAAGGCAAGAAAAGCGGCAAGAGGGCTGATTGTGCAGGGAAGAAAGGAGCCAGGGCTCTGTGGGAAAAAGGGATCCTGAATCCCTCAAACAAGAGCGTATTCCCCAGGCAAAACCTGCCCTTCAAGCTGTGGGATGGTATTGATGGAGCCAAGGAGGTGGGATTTTTCTGAGCAGCGCTGGCAGGGAACCAACTTCTGGCATTTGAGGTGGCAGTGCCCAGGTTTTTATTAAACTAAAATCACAGCAGCCACTGGCACCTGTTTTTGGAGATGTGAAACCCTCTCTCCAGGATTATTGTGTCACAGGAGGGATCCAGAAAGTGATTTCCCCTGGATGCCTGATATTGAAATGGGGATGAACTCACATGGAGAAGACAGGAGGCAAAGGAACAAGTCTGGATTTTGCTGCAGCACTGTGGTGCTCATCATGCCGAGGGGAACAACTCATCTACACCCAGACAAAATCACGGAACCACAGAATCAGAGACTGTTCCATTTGGAAGGAACAGATGAACATCATCTCATTCCACCCCCTGCTGTGGGCAGGGACACCTTCCACTATCCCAGCTTGTTTCAAGCCTGTCCAACCTGGCCTTGAACGCTTCCAAGGATGGGGCAGCCACAGCTTCTCTGGGCATCTCCACGGCCTCCTGTGGACTCACTGCACATCCCCCTGACGCTGGGAGCCCCAGTCAGACACTGGCCAGCACCTGCCTCCCCTCCTGCACCTCCCTGCATCCCCAGCTCCAGAGAAATACCTCTGACAAGAGCCCAGCAGGGCTTCCCAGGGGCAGGCAGGATAAGGAAAGATGCTTTTTCCTAGACACCACATCTTCAGGCTGTTCTGCCTCTGCTCCATCACAGGGCCAGGGATTTCAGCTGGGCTGGTTTAACACAGAGCTCTTGCTCTGCTTATTTTGGAGCAAAATTATGCTGCAGAGTTGCCTCTTCTTGAAAGGCTCCAATCTCACGTGTCAGTGCCAGATAAATAGTTTTCATTCAACAAATCAATGAATAGAAACAAAGTACAGCAAAATAATGTCAAGTCATTTCACTGATAACGACAGCTGCTGGGCTGCAAGGAGACAGGGAGAGCAGGAGGGGGTGCGGGGGAATAGATTAAAAAATGTAAAAAGCAATGAATCACAGCTGGGGGGAAAATCATAAAACCACAAGCCACTGCAGCTCCCACACAAATGTACACGGTATTTACTCATCTATTTCTAACGAAATTGCAAGTAGAATAGAAAGGAAAAGAGGGAGGGCAATGGTGAAGGCAAATTGTTCAAACTATCTTTGTTGGAAAAGCAAAAGGGCTTTTCTTCCAGCAGGAAGCAAACAGCATGGCTCCAAGAGCTGAAGGAGGGAATGCACTCCCTTCCTCCCACAGGTCCCTACCTTGCTGCTTTTGGGTCATCACTTCCTTGCTGCTGGTTTTCACCTTGGAGCAGTCTGTTGCTCTTTGCTTTTATGAGAGGAAATCCTGATTTGGGGAATTCCCTGGGAAACGTGCAGACCTGTAGGGGCAGCTCAGTGGTGGTGTGTGCCTGTGCCGAGGAGCTCAACTGAACCAGCTCTGGTTCTCCATAGGTCTGTTTGGCAGGAGCAGTCTGGAAAATGATTACCCTGAGAAAAGACGTGATGCTAGGGAGGAAAACACAGCACTTTAATGCCAGCTGGCATTTGCAGTTTTGTTACTAATCCCATAAGATGACAGGAGGGTTAATTGTGCTCAGGCTTTAAGTTCTTCCAGGAAAAATTTTCCTGTTATCCTGTCCCAGACCAGCACTGTGACCCCAACACTAAAAATACACCATGACTTTAGCCTGAAAAAGGACTTTGCTAAATCTTCACTCCTATCCCTCATGTCTCAGAAGCCTCCATGGATGCACACTAAGGATTGCAAACTGGGAACCTTGTATAGGAATGGGACATACAGAACCTTGTATAGGTACACACCAGTGCTTCCCCTCTTCCTGAACAGGGGGTGCTTCTCCGTGGGAGAAAAATCAGGAATGAGTAAAACCATGAATTGTATCTGCCTTGGGCCACCCCCCAGACCTTCTGGGATAGAACTACATGAACTGGGGTGCCTGCAAAGCCCATTCTGCTCAGAGAGACAAACAGGAGGCTGAGCACAAGGTGAGTGCATGAAGGGACATCTCTTCTCTTGCACTGCCCATTCCATTCACACAGGAACATGTGAATTCCTCTGCCGGGGCACAGGGGTGGCACTTGTTCCAGTCCCTGGTGCGACAGCTCCGGCTGGTGGCTGCCGAGGGCTGTGAACAGCATTCACATGGAAACACTCAGGAGAGGGAACATGCCAAGGACATGCCTCATCTTCCTGATGGCATCCATCTCCCAAAGCACAAGGGACTGGAAACATGGCAGATGCTTTTGTGGAACACCCGACGTGCATCAAACACACATCACTGCTGCTTTCCACAGCGCAACGAGGGCACAGATTTAATTACACACGAGCTCTCCTAAATCAAGGAGAGAGACAGTTGAAAATAGGGTGGAAAAAAACCCAACATTTAATTCAATTTATTTAGCAGCATCTTTATTGCAACAAAGGTTTTGTAATAAAACGCAGCAAAACTAATGTCTCCACTTTACATGATTAAAAGCCATGGAGCTTGGGAGGGGGAGGGAGGAAGCCCAATAAACCCACTGGAGTGAGACATGCAATTTTGTTAACGCAAACAGCAGGCACTTCATGTTCTCAAATTAAACACCTGAACTTCTACTGTGCAGAACAGCCAAGGAAAAACCGCAGGAAGAGTTATCTGCCCCTTCCAAAGGGGCACGTGGAAAGTCTCTGCAGGGTTCTGGCACTCAAGGAAACAGGCAGCCCAAGGCAGGGCCTCACCTGGCCCAGGTTTTGCTCACTCAGGCTCTGTTATTGCCTGGGCAGGGTGTCACAGCAGCAGCAGGACAGCTGGACACACAGACACACACAGAAGGAGCACAACCCAGGGAATATGGGTTGGAACTCAGAGTATGAGAATTCTCCTTAATTTCCTACCCAGGTTCAGGTGCAGGTGCTCCAGGGTTAAAGCATTACTACATTATCCCACTCAGAAAGCTTTTCCATAGCCTATTTCCAAACGCCACTAGTAAGTAGGGAATGCATTTTCCATTCTAATATAATGAAGTTAGCTATTTTCAAAGCTTTGCTTGGTGCTTTGAGCTCATTTTCCCATTGAATTTGTAAAAATTAAGTTTTGGATAGATACTAATTTTACTGTGTTTTGAATAAAAAGAGATCATTGAGAACAAAGGGAGGTGGGGGTGAAACCCAACAGCTTTGCACATCCCACACTCACAAGGCATCACTGGAAGCTGCACTAAAATGGGGTGAAAGAACATGCTTTCACCAGGAACAAACACAACCAAACCCAACCACCTCAAAAGACAGGAAACTGCCTGCACCAACACACAACAATTTCGGTATCTCAGCACTCAGATCCCCATATTTCATATATGTTCTTAAACACAGAAAAACATTCATCTCAAAGACACCTGTGCAACTAAATATCCACCATGCAAGAAAGGCTCAGTCCCACTCCTGTTCAGGGCACGGCTCCTGCTGGGCAGACACATCTGGAAGAGCCTCCACAGGGACGTTCCAAGCTCTGGTTTGGGAGCCTCAGCAAAGGCTCCTCCTCAAACCTTTTTGCTCCACAATCTCCCTTGCATGTGCTGCCCCAGGATCTCACCAATTCTGCTTAAAACTCACGTTAACCAGGAGATTTTTGAACATGCAGGAAGTGAGAAAGCACAATCCCAAACCTCAGCCAGGCTGGAAACCTTGAGTGACATTCCCATCTCCAGGACTGTGAGGTACAGCCTTGTCCTGGTCCTTGGCCAGACCAGCACCTCACCCTACGAGGTGCAGGAGTACCACTCCCCCCAAAAATAAGGATGCAAAGTCCCTCAACACTAACACCTTCCTACCTCTGCAGTCTTGATCACAATGGGGCCTTTCTTCACTGGGAATTTAGATAGAACCAGACTTCATCTAAGGCATCTCTTTTGCAAGAACTTACAAAACTCTGGTGATAAATCCTTCCAGCACTTCCACAGGGTAAGAGAGCACGGGGTCTTAAAGTGCTTAACTACAGAAAAAGAAAATAAAATGGTAGGAAAGAAAGAATCCATAATTTATGTTGCAAAACAGAGCAGTTACAGTATATTGTACTTTAATAGCTTTTTGAAGTATATATTTAAAAGAGTGGAAGGATGCATTGTTAAAAATTCTATGTCAGCACTTATAATCACATCCTACCTCAAATCCACACCCAGCCTGGTTTACTCACATAATGTTTAGTTCTTCAGTCCCCCAAAAAAGCACTGTTTGATGAAGGCCATTTTTGTTCTGTTTTTTAAACAAAAGGATTAATTTCATCTTAAAAATCATATACATTTACATTCAAGGGTAATCACCTCTAGAAAAAGAACAAAAACACCCCAAAAAAGCAAGTTAATTTAATATTGAACAAAATATAAACAACCTTGGAAAAGGTGAATACTATCCATGGGTAATTTTATACATACATGTATATATGAACAGATATAGATATATGTATATATAATACAGCATAAACACGTTGGGAGCAGAATGGAATTCCAGAGGAACAGCTTATTTTTGTCTCTACCCACTGTTGTGTTGCACATGTGCTCCTCTCTTGGTGCTGACTGTAGCACACTCCCAGGGACACCTTTGCTTCAGCCACAATTAACTCTGAGAGAAGACATTCCTGGAGCTGGGTTCCTTCCCAAAATCAACCCCTTACTGACCTGCTAATGGTGTTTTAACTGATCCACTTGTAATCACTGCGATCTGAAATCCAGCAAACAGCCCCAACCAAGGCTCCCCAGTGCAGAGGAACCATTCCCTGCACCCTGGTGGCTTTGGCTCCTTTGTGTATCCCAAAAATCAGAACCTGTTCTCACACACGGCTTTTACAACCCTTAACTGCCCCAGCTCCCCTCGCTTTGGTGCAGTGCCCAGGAGTTTAACTGAAAAACGATGCAGATTGATCCCATACAGCCAGACTCTGTTAAATCCCAGAGTTCTGGGATCAAGCTGAACAGTACAAAATCAAGGAAAGTACAAGGTTATAACATGTGGAGTTCTAAGAGCGTAAACACTGAGAGTGATTCCAGATTTTCAGCAGATGAAAAGAAAATCATGCTCTGCTTCTCTCTAGCACCAAGACAGAAAGAAAAGGAAATTCTTGGATTTCTAAGAAAACCATTAAAACTTATCAGAGTCCCAGAGGCAAGTCTCAAGGGGAGAACTTGTTGGATTAAAGAGACCAACATTCTATGGATTTCTATCCTAAATTACCTGTTGCCAGTTAAAAGTGCCTTCACACACTTATGCTTTTCAGCCAAGCCTGCTGCTTAGTTAAAACCTCAGTAGGAAAAACACAACTGGGACTGCAATTCCTTGAGGGTTACCTGAAGCTGTACAGAAAGGGGTTCTCAAAGACAGCATCATCACCATCATGCACAGTAGTGCTAGAAAGGATCCCAGGAACAGGGGACTGGAAAGGGCATGAGCCTGGGAAATAGCCCCTCATACTTGAGGAGATTCAACAGAACAGTGCATATTGCCTCACGTGTAAGGTCTCCTCACACATCTTCTGCAGACCTGGGAATTAGAGTATTGAATTTCTAAATTGTAATATGATGCATATGCCTATATCATGCTGATGTGAGGGTGAGGAAGGAGTATTGCAAACCCAGCTCCAGAGTGAACATCAGGAAAAAATCTCAATGCGATGCACTTGGAAGCTTGTTGGAAAGTTTACAGTTTCTGCTCTTTAACTTGTGTTAGTTTGCACCTCAGAATACAAGATTGTTATGCCCATATCACAGTAAAGTATCAATTCACTTCTCCACTGAAATCAAGTACAATCAGGATAGGTTCTCAAGCTGCTGGAAGAAGAGAAAATGATTTATCCTACGGGAGAAGGAATCAAAGAAACTGGCATCAACTGATCTGAATCCAAACTTTAAATATAGTAAGAGGCAGCTTAAAAGTCTTTCTTCTTAAAAAACAATTAACATCTAGACAGGGGATGTGTCCAACTTGTGACCACCTTCTAAGGAGTGAGACACATCCCTTTCACAAAGCATAAAAGCTATATGATAGCATTTCAAATTAATAAAAGTTGTAACCATTCAGGTAAACTCTTGCTGTGTAGTGAGTAAATCATCCAGTATAACATAATAAGATATCAAGGAACACACTGTAAAAATACATCAATTATGCCATAATGCTTTTAAAAAGTGAAGATCTGGTGCTGTAGAAGTACGTTATTTTCAGTTTCAGCTCATGTCCCAAGAGAACACCCATGGTACTGGATTATACCACAGACATTGGATTTTATTTACAGCTTAAACTTGAAATTTAATAACTAAAGTTATTAGATTGCCGTACTTTAATTTCCCGTATGGCACCAAATTTACTTTAAAAAAAGTGTCTGTGAGGGTGTGTACGTGTGTGTACGTGAGGCAGGCACCAGAAAGCAACATTCCATCCTGTTTTCTCTAGTTTTCTACACCTCCCTGTGCAGAGAGCAGCCGTGGAGCAGAGCTCTGAGGTCAGTCACATGGCCTTCATGGCAGCAATGTGAGAGCCCAGGTTCTCCTGCAGGTAATAGAGCAGGTGCAGTTCGTAGTGCTCCCCCGACTCCGGGACCCTGATGCTGTGTCTCTCCTGAGGGTAGATCTGAAATGGAAAATAACGTCATGAATATCCACGGCAGTTGAAGGTGCCAATATTTTTTTCAGTCCCAGAGCTACATTCCAAGTGTCCGTGGAATGTCCCTGCATTAACTTTGAACCTGAACTGAAACACCTCATCCTCCACTGCCTGAACCCACTGGGATCCAGCTGTGCTGGAGGGGATCAGCCAGGCTGAGCAGAGGCAGCTCCTGGCCAGAGCACATTCCCACTTCTGTGGTGTGATGTGGGATCCCTGGGCTCCACCTGCACTGTGCAGCAGGGTTTAATTAAATGCAGAACCCTGTTCCATGCTGCATGAACACTGCTGCACTGCCTTCCAGCTGCAGATCTCTCAGGAACAGCCTTAACTGCTTATTTGCCCAATTTTTCTTTTTGTTAATTCATAAAATATTAACATTTTAAAAAAAGCTTGGCTCAAATGCTACAATTTTATCCAAGAATTCCAAGGTGTCCAGCACAGCCATGGTACAAGCTCCAGTTCTGGACTGCTCCAAGACACACACATTATCTTTACATCCTGGTTCTGGCCTCACCTGTAGGTCATAAGGTTTCCCAGCTCTCACCAAAAAGCTGAGCAAAATACTGGTGTGTGCAAAGTGAACGTTCTCATCCAGGAATCCGTGTAGCAGCAGCAAACGGTTTGGTCTGGGAAAAGCAAGAGACAAACAGTTCCAGACAGCATCCCACTCATTTCACAGTCCACACATATCCCTACAAAAACACTCCCCAGAAAAGAGTATTTGCATTGCAAGCAGTAATTGCACAGTTGCAAACTGCTCTGGACAGACACATTTCTCAAACATGTTCCTTCCTCCTCTGCAAGTTCTGCTGTGCTGAGATAGCTTCAGAAAATACAAAAACATTCCAATCAACTAATTTTTGTTTAGCTTAATGTGGGTCAAAAGTGCTAATCAAATTGAAGATATGTTTGTCATTTCTTTAGACACAAAATATAATATAAAAGGGCTTATGTGGAACGGTCTGTAATTATGTAAAAGTTTATTAGTGTTGAGTATTGGTTTGGGTTTTTTTTAGTATTATTTAAGGTGATCATTTGTGATTAGAGAAATACCAAGAACAGGGAGATAAAAATGTGTCTATGTGGCTTAAACTTTCCTGGTAGGAAAAAGAAGACAAGAGCCAGAAGCAAACTTACTCAGAAGGAAACTTCTCTGCCTGCATGGCCACAGATCCCAGGTAGTAGCCCTGCTCGTTGTGCTCCGGGTGGCCCATGTAGCGCT
>VRYO01000100.1:2110905-2281818 GCA_009812075.1 Sialia sialis | reverse complement strand
CCCATGGCTTCATCCTGCTGTAGCTGTGGAAGGAGCAAAGCAATCCTTGCTGTCTCTGCCCCAGCTCACACACAGCACACCTCAGCTACAATCCACGTGCTCTGGAAACCTGTGAGAGCCTACAGGTAAATTGGAAGCGACTCTAAACATACCTCCTGCAAGGGATGCTGAGGGAAGTGCATTCTGTGAGGTTTTGTGAGTTTGGATGCATTTGCATGTCCAACAGAAACAGCTCCCTAGGACTCAGTAAATTACTCTGCATAGCTACCAAAAGCTTGCAGACAGGGTTATGAGAAAAAAAAGACACAGAAAAAAAACCCACCACAAAACCATCTAAAACCTCTTTGCAAGACAGGTGTTTGTAAAGGTAAAAATACAACAATTGTTAAGGATTGAGACAATTAATAAACATCCCAGTATTATTAAGGTTGGATTTAAAGAAAGCAAGAGTACCCACAAGGAACAAAACACACCTCAAGGGCAATAACCAGCTCTTCCCACACCTCTACTCACAGGCAGCCTGGCTGTTTATTATAGTGGTCTAAAATCAGGCAGGCACACGAACCTCTCTCCAGTACCTCTCCCCATCCCCAGGCTGTCCTGGCTGCTTCAGAACACACTGCTGTGCAGCAGCATGAGCAATTTGATCTGAGAACAGATCAGCCTGCAAAGGAGCTACTCTCTCAGGGCCAAGGAGAGGGAGAATGAGAAGGAGGTGTTGTTTTTCACCAGGATGGTTTCTCTTACCTGGTTCACAACATAAAGAGCTCAGCTGGCACAAAGTGGGCAGCAGCTGACACTACCTAAGGTACCTTCAGTGCAGGTGACCTGAGAGGTACAGGAGCACAGCTAAATCATTGCAAGCTCAACAGTCCAACAGCTGCTTGAAACGCAACTTCTCTTTGAAGTCACCCAAATAGAAGAGTCTTGAAGAAAGCAGCCATTGCACTATCCTACCTTCTCTAGAGCAAGCCCCAAGGTTTTTGTGCTGTGACCACCCATGGAAGTCACACTGTTGAAGGAAAGATTCTGTGTGCAGCACCAGAGTAAGTACTCAATGCATGAACATACCCTGAAGATATCTGACCTCTGTGTTAAAGCCATTAGGGAGAGGTAGCCTCCGTAGGACCAGCCGTGAATGCCCACACGCTCCAAGTCGATGAAGTCGTACTGCGACGCCAAATACTGCAGCCCTTCCACCTGGTCATCGATTTCTATCTGTCCCTGCCAGGGCAGAGACAAAGCTCTCTTAGTTACAGGCACAAGTTACATTCTCAACATTGCCCAAGGCAACCACCTTCAGAGCTTTGGTGCTCAGGAGTGATCCATGCTCAGAATGCAATTGTCCTGCTTCATATGAGCAGCAAATTGTATCCATGAAGAGTTACAGCCTCATTATGAACCACCCTGTGTCAGGCTGCAGCTGGTTCACAACCTCAAACCATGACATTTTACCTTCCTTCCTTCAACTCACCTATACACACTTCCCGTCCCCAAACCCCAGGAGTGTCACACAGGTAGTGCTGGGCACCTGTGGCAAACCAGTGCTTCAGCGCTGGTAACACTGGCACTCAAACCCATCTCTGGCAGAGGACAGAGCCAGACGCAGAGCCCACTTACCATTTTGTATTTAAAAGCTCCTTCAAACTTCAGCCCTCGGTGGCAGGAGCCCCTGTTGTCAATGACAACGACAACATAGCCTAAAGAGGCCAAAGTGTTCAGTCGGAAGTACTTGATTCCTTTAAACCGGTTGTTCACCAGCTGTACCTGGAATACAAGAACAGCACAGATTTCAGTCACCTCTTAATCCAATTTCAGATTTTATTTGTATTTACCTTCCTTCAAATGCTTTATACAATTTCATAATGCAAAGTTTTCAAGATCCCTACTCCCTGCTGCAGGATTCCCTCTCTCTGCTATGCAATAAACTCTTCCCCAGTAAAACAAGCCATTCTATATCACACGTATGAAGAGCTAAACTGAGGTCCAATGAGGCACCTAGAGAGGAGGAGGAGACAGAACTGGGAACCATGACTACCTGATTCCTTTTTGCACCAGTTCCAGCTCTGCTACTCTATACCTGTCCTCAGACAAGTGGCAGTGCCTGGATCCACAACCTGGGAACAGTGAATCCTTACAGCACCTTTGGCCAAGCACCTACTCACCCAACAGGCAAAATGACACCTGCTGGATTCAGCACGGAGCAGGAAGTGCTCCTGCAGGAGAGCAGTGGAGTGATCCCTGCCAGCCCATCCCACTGCTCACCAACTCACCTGAGGACCTCCATAGATGAAGAGCACTGTGGGGTACTTCTTCCCAGGCTGCAGGTTGTGGGGTTTGTACATCATTCCATACAGTGTGAACCCCGTGGAGCTCTCAAAGGAGAATACTTCAGGGGGAATGTAATCAGGAAGAGGACCTGCCATGAGAGGGAACAGACAGCCTGGTTTTAACAGGAATGGACAATTAACACAGCTCTGCTGCACCACTGTCCTGTCACCAGTCTCACTGCAATCCCTGTGGAGCTCCTCCACACTTTCCAGTGGGTGTGGGTGGATCCAGGCAGAGACTGGCAATGCCCCAGCCCTAGGTGAGCTGAGCCCTGTCACATTCCCATCCCTGCTCTCCTGTGAATAACTCTTCTCCCCTGATACAGCCATTACAGATGTCCCATCCCTCCTAATCCCACTTAGGACTGGCTACATTAACACATGGAAATCAGGACATGGAGGATGCCTCAGGTAAGAAGAAATAAAAGGCAACAGAAATCCAGTGGAAGATTATAGCCCAAGAGCTCTCCCATGAAGACACAAGTAGGCAGCAGCACACAGTATTTAAGAAGCGCACCTCCCTTCCCAGGAACACACTTTTTGGCAGGCACATCAGAGCAAGTGAATGCACTTAAATCCCTCCCTGAGCTAAAACTGGCAGGAGAAAATTGGTAATTTTCATTCTAAATTCTTTCATGGTCTGTTTATATCCATTTGTTGCTGAGCTGAAAATGTCCCTTCTGTACTTCACAGAACTCTTCACACAAGCCTGAGTTTCAGAGACAAGCCACAACAGCAAATCTCAAGCAAGCATACACTGGGATATCTCTTATCCTGTGATCCTGCTTATCCTTTTCCTGTTCCTCACCCATGGCATTACCTGCTGAATCTAAAATGGTAGCCCAAAATTCCTTAGTCCTATGAGCTGCATCATCTTCTGATCCTGTCAGCCGGTACAGTGACACACAGTGAGGGCTCTTCTGATTACTGTACTTGCTGATGAACATGTCACAGTCCTGGGGAGGAAAAGAACATGCCTTGAACTCCTTGGTGCAGAGCCACAAGCGATAATTTCTTTTGCATTTACATCTTTCAGAAGGAGCTTATGGACCAAATTAAACCAGAAATCTGAGCACTTTTGCTTCTGAAATACTACAGTCCTCAACACTCCAAAGCCAAAGATACACCTGCAAATCCAAGAGTGGCATGAGGAGCTCGTCACACACCTTCTTCTGGGCCATGAATTCCCAGCTGGATTCCTGGAACTCCACCCAATGCTGCCCAGGCTCATCTCCTCTGGTGATTGCTCTCTAGTCCACTGCAGGCAGAGAGTCAGGCTCAAAGAGTTTCAAACAATTCGCCCCGGCTCCTTTTGCCTGAAGTGAACTGGACAGCAAAGGAACCGGGAGGTCAAGTCTGGTTTCCAGGGTGGTTTTACACACTGACTGTACAATGTACAGCAGGGCACAACACAGCCTAAAATCTGCTTTTGTTGTGTATCAATCCTGCCCTGCCTGCTGAGTGACAGGATAAGCCCTGGCAGGCACAGGTACCTGGCTGACACAGCAGGCGTGTGAGTAACCGCGCTCTGTCAGACGCTTCACCTCGCCGGGGTTCTCGTAGTTAACAACGTACAAGTGATGCTCCAGAGGGGAATCTTTTGTGCCTTGAAAGTACACCAGTTTTTTGGCTTCATCCACATAGATCTGTCAGGAACAAAACATACAGCACATCCCTCAATATCCAGTTCTACCACCTCTCCCCCATGTCCCTCCTGTCCCAATTCCATAATGCTGAGTTGGAGCCCAGCAATCTGCAAGGGATAAACCAAACAACTGTTCACACTGTCTACAATTCTGTCAGGTTGATTCAAATGATCAAAGAATTCATCCAGCTCAGAGTTAGAAGAGCAGCAGTTTGGGAACCATTCCTTCCCTCCTTTTGCAAGCTCACAAGTTACACAGAACAGAAATACTATATATTTTGGCTAAAACCACACTGGATTAACAGATTTATGCTGATCCCTCCAAGGGACCATCTCCCTGCAGTGTGTGTGTGTGGCAGGATATTCAGGAAGCAAGAGCAAGACTTACATTGGATCCATGTCTGCCAAGCACTTCCCATTCCCCACTGGTAATTGCTATCTCCTCCTTGATGAGGCACTTGAAGTCACCTGCAAATAGCCAGTGTACAGAGATTTTTATTTCTAAAAATATTTTGTCACTTGCATAGAAGTAAAGGTTATATACTGGACAACAGGCAGGCAAAGAAAATATGAGGTGTCAAAAACGGAGCATTTTGCAAGAACTCTGCTTTTATAAGATGATTTAATTTCCCTTAGAATGAGGAGATTTAGCAAGAAAAAGAAGTCAGATACATTCAGAGAAATCTAATCAGCCCAAGATATAATACTATGTGGGGAGAAAACCCACAACAGTTGCATGAAACTAGGAAAATCTCTAGTAAAATTATGAGCATTTTTTGTGCATACAGAGTTCAGTAGGTGCCTTCAACACACACTAAGTAAATTAAGTATCACAGCATGAAACTGTGAATTTAAGAACACATGCTGTGGAAAAACCACTCTGGGAGCTCTGCACACAGTGATTTCCTGCATCTGAGCAAGACCGAGTTCCAGCAGTGAGGAAGAAAAGCCAACTATGTCTCAGTATCACAGGGAGCTTATTTCCCATCTGGTTTTTGGAAATTTCCCTCTAGTCCATAACGAAGGATCAGGGTTAAAACTAAGGCATGCTGAAAACAGAATAATCCCTGTACAATTTCCAAAGGAATGACTGCACACTGAAGAGCTTTCCTGGACAACAGCAGAAGTTTCCAATAAGAGAGTAATTCCTGCCATCTGGAAGGACATTTATGTCCTCACTGGTCAGCAATAAATGCCCAATTAAAGCACAAGAACAATTGCTCTTACTGGGGGCAGGAAGACCTCCACAGGAGCGTTTGTACTTGCTCTCCTTGAGGACTGAGGTGACCTTGTACAGGTGCCGGAAGCCTGTTTTGCACTCGGAGGCAAAAATGAACTCTATCTCATCTTCATGGGTTTGAGGGAAGACATGGAAAATGTCATGGATCTGAGGAGACAGAGCAGTGGATTATTGTTACCAGCAGTAACTGCAGTCACACAAATTATGCTCCTCATGCTGCTCAAAACAGACCACACAGTTCAGGCTAACTGGGCGCAGTTCTCCTTACTGGGAGAACCAGTTACACTTGGAGCCAGGGGGGTCTGCAGCCAGTGCCACCTCCCTGCTGCTCCAGCCTTCTGCCAGTCTAACTCTATATCCTGGTCATAAAATTCATGAAGTTTTTCTGCACCTGCCCTTCTAGCTTAAACACGGAGGTGGGTCCAGCTCTGCAGACCTCTGTCCTGTGCTGCCTGCAAGTGAAGGATTATTCAAAGAAGGATGAGCTGCCATCATCTTCCCACTCATCAACATGCCAGCTCTTTCTTCAAGGGACAATCTTTGGAGGACTGAGGAGCATTTATCTTCACAATATGAGCTGCCAGTCAAGAACCACTTCAGACAGTAAAAATAATGGAGAAAGGAGAACTCACTGCACCATCCTGAAACCAAACACTAAGGAGAGAATGTGGTATCATAGATAGCACTTGCTGTATAGGGACCATTCACTGGAAGGCTTTGTGCAAATACTCTGCCGAAAGATCCAACTATGTGCCAAGTGATTGATGCTCCCAGGCACACCTCCAACGGGATGTCACTGCAGAGACAGGGATCTTTATGTGCAGCAGTGTGAGGAGAGGCACATTATGCAGCAGTGACCAGGCACATCCCTGACTGCTTTCAGCACAGGCTCTGCAGTTCACCTCCCACAACATCACACCCTTAATCTGTCTCACCAGACCAGGTGTAGTTCAGGAGGAGTTCAGTGCCTGTTAGCTGAGTCTCAAGACTTTTCACCCAGTGTCACCTTGCTACATCTTTGCTGCCTGAAGAATATTTTATCTGGCACTGCTGGCACTAACAATTGGCACCAAGAAGCTGGAGAGTGCCAGTGACACAGTGGGCAAGGGGCTGCTTGGGAACACCAGGGCTCTGGTCCTGGCTCTGAGTATTGCATCAACCTAAGCCAAGCAGGTCTGTTTTCACATCCCAATTCTCTGTTTTTTACAGCAGGAAGCACTGAATGTGCACGGAACTTGCACGATGGGATCACTCTCCTTGGCAGCACAGTAACAAACGTTGTTTGAAGTGTTACAAACTGTTGGAGAAGGCTGAAATTCAAATTCTTACATTTATCCAGATGTCTGTCGTTTCTTCATAAATAATGAAAGGTGTAACAGAATCTGGTACAGCATCAATAAGTTTCTGCCTTTCCATTGCATCATCTTCTGTGGGGATGAATAATGCAGGAGGGATCAGGACTATCTGAAGCCGAGTTTGGGAGCGATCCAGCAGGATGGACCAGATGCTGTTGAGGACACAGATATTAGAGAAAATAACATGCAACCATGAGTATGACACAAGTCTGAAATCTCAGCAGACACTCAGTAGAGCACTAGGCATTTTGAGGGAGTCAAGAATATTCAATTGCAGATCAAGTCACGTGCAAAATTTCACCCACATAAACAAATCTCTTCCATAACACAAGAACCTATTTTGCTTCATTTTAATATTGCATAAGCACTGCAAGTTCAAAAGTTTAACTCATTCTGTTCTCCCCCATTTGAATTGTGCTTCAAGGGAGAAAGAGAAGAGAAAAAAATCAGAGGGAATAATGAAGCAGAAAAAATTTCAATTGAAATTTCAGGATGCTAGTGAAAATGCTACTGTCAGATATACACCTGGCAGAGAATAACATTGGCACCTAAAGGGACCAGCAGCAGCCCCTGCCATATTCTGATAGCTTTATATGTAGCTCCAACAATAATTCTGCAAAAAACAGGATAATACAGCAAATGTGTCCCTGTATTTTTTCCACATTTGGATGGGAAAGAAATTAAAAAGGTGAAAGCCATCTTTAGATTCAAAACCTGGAGGAGTGCACTTCTGGAAAACCATGGAATCTTTTGGGTTGGAAAAGACCCTTAAGATGATCGAGTCCAACCATTCCTCCAGCACTGCCAAGCCCACCACTAACCATGTCCCCAAGTGCCACATCTACACAGCTTTAAAGTCCCTCCAGGGATGGTGATTCCACCAGTGCCCTGGGCAGCCTGTGCCAGGGCTGGACAATCCTTTCAGTGAAACAGCCTTTCGGAGAAGCTTCTGGTGAGTTAGAAACACTGTACTACATCATCTACAGGGTTAAAATGACATGCAAATGTAAGTAGCACTTACAGCAGGTTTTCTGATCAGTAAGTCTGGTCAGCAAGGATGGTCCAGTGGTTAGGGCGCTAGCCTAGGGCCTGGGGGACCTGGGCTCATTTCTCTCCTCAGCCACAGACTTCCTGCGTGACCATGGCAAGGCACTTAACCTCTCTGGGCTTCAGTTCCCCATCTGTAAAATGGGGATAATAGCACTGCACTCTCTCTCACAGGGATGCTGAGAGGACACACACATCAAAGGCTGCGAGTGCCCAAACCCAAAGCAGTAGGGCCAGGGAGCAGAGAAAGACACAAGGAGGGCTCTGGTTTGGCTTTTGGAAAAATGGTCCCCTTTGCACAAACAAGTTGGTAGCAATGTAAAAGTGAAAGCAGGCTTAAGCTGGAAGAAGACAGAGACCACTACAATGTGCTTCTGACTGTAGGACCCCCGACCCTCTGAGCAGAGACAGGATTAACATACGCACTATTTTCCTTCTGGCGTCCACCCAGCTCTAGCAATGTACTCTACTCCTTCAAAGAGGATCTCGAAGGGCTGAACTAGCTCTTTATCCACAACATCTGCAATCTGTTGACAAAGCAGCAATTCAGTGACACTGAGATGAACCCCCACAACCAGTTTTTCATGCATGATGAGAGCCTGGACACAGAAGACTTTTTCTGTGCAGCTTTTGCAATTTAGACTGTTCAGCCTTTGCAACACAGGGTACTGAACCCTGTCTGTAGCCAGACCCCAGCACAGCTGGAGAGCTGCACACTCCAGCACAGTCAGGGCTGGGACCAGAGAAATCTGGATGCTGCTCACAAACCCATCATTCATCTTGCACAACTCATTTGAACTCTCAGTTCCCCCCAGTAAAGGGGAGGTGATTTGTACTGAGCTCTTCTGTAGGATTTTCATGGATAGGTGATGAACGTCCTGCATGACAATGATGTGGCTCTAATCCATGAAATGCAGTGCTGCAGTCTGTCCCTGCTGGGATTGGGAACAAGTCCAGTGGTACCCAAAGGGTCCTGAAGGCTTTCCCTGCCTTTGCTGGCTGACACCAGCATCACTATCCCAGCAGGTGACTGTTGATGGCTGAAGGAGCTCAAGAGTTGGGAGAATTCCAGTAATTTACGGCTGCTAATGTATCTGTTTGATAAGATTAATTTCCCATCTGTCCAAAGATCTTGGACTGGGCTGTGGAAATTTCTGCATCTGCATTAAAAAATCCCAGGGCAAAAGCAAAGTTAATCTCTTTCCATATGTTCATGTTTTTGTAAGGTGATATACTGTATTTGCAATCCAATTTTCCCAGTATCTGCAGCCAATCAAGAGATCAGTCGCATAAGAAGGTCTAACCATCCACACCTACAATACTCTGCTCTGCAGCTGAGTTCACACACCAGTGCTAGCAAAGCACAGCCTTGAGAAATACTGCTGCACACTGAGTATCTGCACAGGAATGAGCCAAGGGCACTGCCTCCAGAGAAGCCAGGAAGCCATCACAACCAGGAAAGTTTCTTTGTACAGGACTGCAAAATTAATTTTACCAAAATCTAAATAAAAATAACAGCAACTAGATTTATTTGGCAAATAAACAGAATATAGACTTACTCTGCCTTCTGCATTGATTGTCACTTCAGAGATCTTGAAAGTGACCTTTGGATTTGCTGTACCTATAAAAACAGATGTTAAAAGTCAGGCATCAATTGTTGGCTGTGCATTATTGTGGTGTTATTCATACAGGACTGGAAAAGGCAAACAGCAGAATGCTTTTTGATCAAATAGCCTCCCTGCAAGCCTGAGAGACAGCACAAAAAGAAACTGCAAACGTGAGGAGATTTAGAGGATGCAATTCTGCAAACAGATCAAGAGCTACGCTACTGTCCCAGTCAGACCTCTCTCTCACAACCAGTGGATGCATTTACAGGGTGGCAGTGAATGCTCAGGAGTGACTGGGATAGCAAAGCAGGCCTTGGTTCACTGCTTGACTGCTATTCCAAGGTGGTACACAGAAAGTGGTCAAGTGCTAAAGAGCATCTGTGAAAATTAAACAGCTAAAAACCTACTGCCATCACAAGTGCCATTTTGATAATAAAGCTACATATTGTTTAAGGGATTTAGGGTTTTGTTAGTTTGCTTTCTTTGCATTGAATAGAGCCATGGCAAAATACTCTCAGAAATCTGAGTGTTCCCAAGTACCAAAAAACACAGTGTTACCTCTTGCTTCCCAGCCTCACCCTGAGCCTTTCTCTATCATTGATACAAGCAGAAAATCAGCAAAAGCAGAAAGCTTTTCCAATGAATTGGGGAATCTACATGATCTGAATGAATTCTGCAGCTTGAAGAGGTCAGCCAAAGAAAGATGTTTCTCCAAAAAATGAAGATTTCAGGAGTGAGGAAAGAAAGCAAACTACTGTTACCTGAGCAGTGTGTCCTGCTGTGACAGCAGAGACAACTCTGAACTGCTCAAACTTGCCCCACAGCTGACAGTGAATCAGCCCTCAGCAGTTCTGCTTAAATCCCACTTCCCTGCTGCCAGGGGCACTCCACTTCAAGCCTGCCCTCAGCCCTTCACTGCTGAAACCTCCAGATCATCCACTGTGTGCAAATGTGACCACAGAAGTTTTCCTGGCAGGCTACAGCAGGACAGGTTTGCTGCTCAAAGTCCAAGAGATCAGAGTCCTCCAGAACTTGAACTGCCAGGGCACTGCCAGCAGCTAAACAGAAACCCTCCCAAAACCCCAAAAGGCTGTAATTCTGGAGCTCTTCCCTCAGAAACACAGGGATGTAATGAGAATCAACTCTTCAACAACTCAGGTCTTCCAGGATCCCAGAGAGTGGCTCAAACAGTGACAATGAGGGAGGATTCCTGCCAACTCCTGACACCCAGAGCCCTCAGTAACCACAAGGCTGCAGTATCAGCACAGTCACAGTGACTCACTCAGCCTCCAGAGCAGCTTTCCCAAACACATTTGCACAACTTGGACACCAATTCAAAGACTGCTCAATACCTCTCTGCTCTAGTCTTGGAGAGTCACTGCTGTCAGGCACATGGAATAAAATTGGTGTCTTCCAGAAATAGGGATGTAAGTTTTAGGGTCTCACCAGTTTTGGGGTAGCGGAAGGAATCTGTTCTTCTCGTCTCCAGCATGGGTGATGTGACATGGATAATTTCCACCTCTGACTCATCGTTTTCTTCATAAAGAATTTGAAGAACTTTACCCCCATCCAGTGCTGTAAATGAATTAACATTACAGAATTACAGAACAGAATTATCAGTTATTGCAGGCATCAGTACTCTCTCAGGAGCCTGAACTGATTGGAAGGATGAAGAAAAATCCAATAAAGCCTGTGATTCATGTTTCATTAAGCAAAACACTGAGACTCCTACAAGTCCCACCACTGTTGTGAGAAGGGAAGTTTCTCGCCCCAGTGCTCACAAGGCTCCTGTAACCTTCCCCCTGCTGCAGAGAGCTCCAAAGGAGGCCATTCCCAAATTGCACAAAGTAGGAGGAAGAGAGAGTATCCCCACACTTACTGGGCTGTGCCTTTGGGCACCACCAGTAGCCAGTGTATCTGTCAAATTCCTCCTGCAGCACAAAAGTAGCCACGCCAGCAGATTTTGGATCCTCCTCAACATTGGCCAGTTCTAAAACAAGATACCAAAGAATTAGTTCATGATGTTCTGCAGAACCAAACCAGTTCTGCATTATCCCAAACACAGCCCAAGTTCACCCCCAGGGAATAATTACACGATGATAAATCTGACTTCTCAGCAGATTTGTTTTCTGCTTCCAGCCTTCTCTGTTCACATATTTAGGGAGGATTTAATCCTGTCTGACATGGCAGCTTCTCTTAGGAAAGGAAAGCCATTCTCTCTTCTTAATTCTACTTAATCAGGCTCTCAAGTAGTCTAAGAAAGAAAACGTTCTCTCTACCTGAGTTCAGTGAATTGGAACTACAGCTTTTAAGAAAATCAAAACCCCAAACTTTTCTGAACAGCTGAACTGAAAACATGAACATTCAGAAAAATGAAAGCATCAATATTTCACTCACTGTATGAACCAAAAGTAACAGACTTACATAACATCTCAACATGATGACATATCCATAGGGCTTCAATATTTTTCCTGTTACCCTGGAGGTAACTTAGCAGCGCTCCATAAATAATTATCATCTGAGAAGGAGTCACTGCTACAGTTTATTTTTACTGTACTTACATAAGATTTTAATATTAAGCATTTAAGTAGTCTAAAGCATTATTGTGAAGTGCCAGAAATTTCAAATGACTAAAATTTAAATTACATAGTTTAAACACAAAATTAAATTGATTTTTGAAGTGGTTTATCCACAATTTCCCATTTTCTTTCTTCCAGAACAAATGTCTAAAACAGAGTTGAAGAGGGTAAGAAGTGAGAACATAAGTTTTTGAGTATGAGGGGCCAGCAGAAGCCCCAGAGCTATTCAGAAACTGCCTGAACTGTTTCTAAAAGTCTCTGCAGCCTGATTTCACTGGCAGAAACTTTCCTTCAGCTCTATTCCACCCACAGCTCCTCCACTCCTAAAAGGCTGTTCCAGTGAAAAGCAATGTGCTGTGTTTCTGGAGAAGAGCCCCTCCATATGTATCCAACAAACAACTCATTCTGCCAGATTGCACAGTGCAGGGAAAAGAATCATCCCACAGTATCTGCACTACAGGAAGTCTATAAATGTGACAAGGTGGAACAAGGTGGCCATTACTCCCCTTTCAGGAGAACCTTTAGTGCCATTGCTCAGTGCAGTCTAGCAAGAACAAGTGCAGAGGAGGTAGAGGAATTTAATTCAGGATGCATTACCATTGTGCACAAACGTGAGCCTCCTTTCTTCCCTGGATTCTATATTAGATATCCAGATGTCATTGCAATGGATAAATGCAATCCAATTTGGATCAGCAGGACAAAGCTTGGGATCCATCCGGATATTTGGACAACTGGTCTCTACCAGAATGGGTCTTAAAGGCTGTTGCTATTTGGAATTAAAAAAACAAAAAAGAAACACAGTAAGATATGATAACACTGGAATACATCCACCAAGTAACCTGGATTTCAGGAGAGCACAGTAGTGTGGGCACTGACTTCAAATACATGTTTAGAGAGGAACTGATCAACTTGACACACAGGAAAACACTATGCAGATATTTTATAGGGAAAGTTGTGCTTCTACCATGGTCCCATCAGGCTCTTTCCCCAGAGCTGAGGATCAGCCCCAAATCAGAGGGCAGCCTGTGTAGAGAAGCCTGGCACACTCTTAAAAACAGCACCCCAAAAGGGGCTGGCAGAACACACAACCTTATCCTCCAAAAGCAACTCAAGATACAATAAATTACTCCTGGCAGCAGGGCTAGACAAACACCAGGCATCTATAATAATAATAATGATAAATTATTTCAGCTTTGAAGGCCAGCTTCAACACCAGGAGAGTGAAGGCTGCTTGTTCTGCAAGTTGTACAGTCAAATGGCGTGAAAACTGTGCAATACACTCAGCACTGACCCCAGAGCAGTGACCTGGAAACTGCAGCTCAGGGACAAAAGTTGTCTCTGATGTGATGCCTGACTCCATGGAAGAGCACTGCTTTTTATGGACACTGCTAGTCATGAAAAATCAAACAAATCTGGTGTCCTGCCTTGCTGCCACAATTTTACCACTTCTTGTAGCCCTGCAGCTGAGTTTCTACAATCATGGAAACACTGCCCTGTGCGTAACCCTGTTTCCAGGGTTATCAAGGTCACTTCCTGTGCCAGTGCAATAACTGCTGATAATCTGCTCTTTGCTCTCACTCCAAGCCAAAGGAGGTCCTTGCCAGAGCAAAGTCCTGCAGAGAGGCAGAAGATGAGTAAACTCACGGTGAAGCCATGGGGGCCTCCATCTTTGACGTGATAAATGCCACTCCCTGCCTGGAACAGGAAGGTGCCGCTCTCTCTGTGGTAATCGTAGGATGCAATCCCAACGGTGCCAATCCGCTTCCTCTCCCGCAGCAACTCCTCTTCCCGGGAGTACATCCCATAGTCCAGGATGGCCTGAAAACAGGCAGAGAAGGCAAATCAATACCTCTGCTCTGCATGCCTTAGCCTGCTTCCAGAAGCAGATGGCTGAGCAGACATCCTCCTCCTCCAGAATCCTGCTGCCGGCTGGAAGCCCACTCCTGCTTTGCCTCTGCCATTAGCACTCGTAGGTGCAGGCCATGATCAGATCCCACACAACTGTAAACTGATAGCCACTCCTCCCATAGCTAGGCCAGCATTATTCCCTGGTAGAAGAAAACTCAGACTGAGGGTTTGTTATTTCTAGAATGAGCAGGAGAGACTTTGCTCACTTTCACAGACACGCAGTGACTGGGCTGGTGGGAGGAGAGCACAGCCGGAGTTTTATGTCTGGCTGACAGCTCTGGGAGATAACACAGGGAAAAATCCACCTCATTCCATGTGGGGTTTGTCCCACCTCCTCCAGCCTGCCATGGTGCATGGGATGGGATGGTGCAGGCTTGCTATGTGCAGCAGGGAAAAGGGAATCCACATCCCAGTGAGTGGGAAAGGGATCCTCTGCTCCAGCATGAGTCACAGAGCCACTGACTGATCCTCGGGGGAATCATCACTTCCCCTGCAAGACAGCAGGGAAGTGATTGGAGACTCCAGGCTCCTTCAGCAATCCCCAGGATATCACAGCACAGAACTTGATGCAAATTAGCACTTGCCATCTCTGCCAGCAAAGGAGTCATCCAGCACACAGAGAGGATGGAACTCCAAACACTGAAGAGAAAGCTGTGCTTCATTTGGGGATGGCTGCAGGATTGGCATGTACAAGGAGAATCTTTACATTTTTAAGACAATAAACTTCACATTTTCACTATGAAAACCCCAAATCCCAAGTACTTGAAGCAAGAAAGAAGTCAGGACCCACCGGAAAAAGATCCAGAAGAGGCTTCCAGGAAAGCAGCAGGACAGCAGCTTTGTTTATGGTTTTGGGAATTTCAGAGTAGAAGAGTGTGTTCTCCCTGTTCTCCCCAGACATTGCTATTGCAAAAGTGAGGTGAAAAAAAAGTATATTAGCTTTCTGCAAATAATGCAAACACTCTCAAAGGATGCCCAGGAACAGTTTCCCAGGCCCCTCCTACCAGTGGAAGTACTGATGGTCTCTGCACTGCAGGAATTCCCTACTTCACAGAGAAGGCAGAGAACACCAACACCCAGGCTCAAAGCACTCTGTGTCTTCTAACTGCCCTTTAATTCCATAAGCTTTATAAATCAGGAGAGCTTTTGTGCCAATTCTCCTCCCTGGGATACACAGCCTGTGTTTCAAAGGTAACTGAGCTTCAGGGAGGTTTGAACATCCCTGTCCTGCTCCTCTCTCTCACTGCTATTCAGATTTCTGAAGGTTCCTGCCCAGGCACATGGGGATCAGACCAGAGAGAACCAGGCGTGCTCCAGGGAAGGCCAAGCCTGATCTATAGCTCAGGAAGTGGCACTTGAGAAACCAGAATTCATCCCAGGGGAATCAACCTCAAACCACCCGTGATGTGCTTGAATTCAGCATCATCCAAGGATTATGACTTCCATCTTCTGAAAAGGGGAAAAAGAGCAGCAGTGTTCTGACTATGTCACTGCACAGCACATGCAAGACTCTGTGTATCAAAACTTGAGCTTAAGCAAGTAGCCTAAGTGGCAAGCACTGGGGCTAGAACAAGGTTCTGGCTCCTAGGCCTCTGCTCAGCCATTGTTTCTCCCCCTAATCCAGGTTTTCATGGATTTATGTTCAGCTCCAGACAAAAGCATTCTTCCACCACAAGGAGGGAAAAAAAGCCACTCAGAGAGTTGCTCACAGAATCACTCATGGTCAAATCACTTCTATCAAGTGAACAGTAATTAGTGAAACAATGCACAACTGAGGCACTGAATCCAAGAACAACAAACTACATGAAGTTTTTTATTAATAAGACCAAAAATGTTGAGAAAATTATTAACTCCCTAAGCTGCCCCTGACCCGTGCTGCTATTTATTATTATACAGGATTCCTGGAAAACATGCTCCACTGGTAGCTGAGGAACAAAGGACTTCCAGAATTACACTTAAAATCTCAGCTTTGGAAGGAAACTTAGAAGGAGAACAAGGTTCCACAGCTGTAGTAAGAGAAAGGAGATAAACCTGCACAGCTTTTGGAGAGAGTACTACTTGGAGTGACAGAAAAGGGATTGAACAGACTTCCAACTTGGGATCATGCCTCAAAGGACACTTCCCAGTTCTTTTCCAGGCCTAATGGGTCACCTCCAATCACACCACTCCCATGGGAGATTACCTCACAAGCTTTAATAAGATATTACGATCACAATCATGAGTTTTGAGCAGCCAGTGTGGCCTGGAATCCCTTTTGATTTAACTGCCAGAACAGCCAGCTGTCAGGAGCAGTCAATCCCAAACAGCCCTGCAGTGACACTGTCACTGCCAGCTCACCCAGGTAGTAGATCCTATCGGAATGAGGTCCTTCAGGATCATTTTTCTTCACAAATGTGAAGTCATGAGGGGCTTTTGCCATCATGTATCCATGATACTTCCGTGTATCTGTGAGCAGTTTCCGAAGCTGGCTCCAGGAATGCCTCTCTACATAGAAAGGTTCCAGTTTTGGCTGCTCTTCTCTTGGGACCTGCTCCTCATGACCTGCAGTCTCAAAGATTTCCAAGCCCGGCTGTTCAGTTTCCATGGCTGCTGCCATGTTGCATGTTTCTGGAAAAAACAGAACAGCAGAGCTTCAGCTCCAGCAAATCCCCACTGCACACTCCCAACACACCCCACAGCAAAAATGCTTTAAGAAAACCATCCTTTCATGTGGGGAATAAAATTCACAGCAGAAGAAAGAGGAAATACGTTTCTGCTCTGGAAAACAGGCTGGCACCACTCAGCCTTTCAGAAGGGACTGAAGACTTCACAGAGACACAGATTTATTGCTGTGTTTCCCATGCCCACACATACCAAGCACTCATTTTAGTTCATGAAGTGAATAAATTCTTTCCCTTTATGCTCACACCTGCTTCCTTCCCTCCAAGACCTCCACAAATCACTTCCCTACACTGACATCAGAATAGAGGATGGTGAGGAGAGGAGCAAGAGCTGGGACAAACAACTGCTCAGAAGACATAACACTGGTAGCTGACCTGGAATCATCAGCCCACACAACAGGCTTAGGTAGCTCGTGTCCATTATTCTCCCATGACTTCTTGGGTTTGTTTGTATCACCTTTCAAACTAAGCTCAGAAGGGTCTAGCAGTGATCACCACTATTACATGGTCCCAATTACAAACACCAGAAGGGGACATGGCAAAAAAAAGCGTTTCCTCAATGGATTTATCTGCAACACAAGTCTTATCTGCCCAACAGGCTGTTAATTCAGGAGATATCTCTTCCTGCAGTCAGCTGGGCTTTACAAAGGGTATCTGAGCTGAAATTATCAGCCCAGACGTCTGGCAAGAGGAAACCAAGTCCTCCCACTGTAAATCCCAGAGCTGAGGGCAGCTCCACAAGGATCCAAGCTATGAACTCCTGTCACATAGCTCATTCCTGGAGAGCCCAAGGTGTAGGATTGTCAATCCTCAGAGGGAAGGAGGGGGTGCCTATATATAGCATGGAAAGACTGCACAAGTGCTGTGTACACTGCTGGGGCACAGCATGTTGGCCTGAGCCTGACCAAACACTAATAGAGCCTAAAAAACAGCATTTCCCTCGAGCAAACAGGCATGGAAGGATCACTGGAGCTCCAGGCACAGGCTTGAGCAGCTGGCAGAGCTCTCTGATGGACTGGCTCTCCCATGGCTCTCCAGAGCAGCAGAGACATCTCCCCAACAGAGTGAAAAAGATATAATCTGCACCTTGACACAAACCCATCTTAACACTAATAGTTTAGTTTCACCTTCAGCAACACAAACCAAACAAACACGGGTCTTCCTTCTGCTCACGCTATTTACAGCACAAAAATCCAGAACAAAAGAGCCCTGTCCAACTGGAAGGAGGGTCCAATGCATGCACCGAGCAGTGCTGTGCTCAAACCAGCATCAGGAACTGACAATGATCCTTCAAACCTGAATTGCAAATCTCATTTCATCTGAAGAATTCCAACAAAGAAAAAACCTCCTTTCCCCACCTACCCCCAGATGCTGCTATTTCTTAACCCGACCTACTTCTCGCAGCAAAAGGGATAAAAACCGAAGAGCAGCCGACGTTAACGAGCCAATACCGTGGGAACGGCCACCCGGCACGGGAATGTCAGCCCAGGGTGATGCTCCCGTGGGTTCCTCCATGGCCGGGGGCAGGTCTCGGGGGGCGACGGGCAAATCGCAGGGGTCCCTTCCCGGCCAAGCACAGATCCCGGGGAGCCCTCCACAGCCGGAAGAGCGTCTTAGGGGGACCCTGCACGGCCAGGGGTAGATCCCGGTGGGCCCTCCCCGGCCAAGAGCAGATCCAGGGAGAGCCTCCACGGCCAGGGGCAGGTCCCGGGGGAGCCTCCACGGCCAGGGGCAGATCCCAGGACGCCCCCAAGGCCGGGGACAGATCCCGGGGTGAAGACGGGCAGACTCCGGGGGTCTCTCCACGGCCGGGGTGGCGGCCAGGCCTGGCCGGGGGCAGAAGGCCAGGCCGCCCCAGGTCAAGCCCCCTCCTCCCTCCCACTTCAGGAGTCCCAAGGCCCTCAGGGGTTCTCTCCGGAGAGGAGCTCCCTGGCCGGCCCCAGAGGTTCCCCCCGGTACTCACGGCGCTCCGCGGCGGCGCTGCTGCCGAGCCGCCCCGCCGGGCCGCTGCTGCCGCTTCCGCTTCCGCTTCCAGGAGCGGCCACGGGAACCGCGCCGCGCCGGAGAGCGCGCCGCCTGCCAGGCGGAGGACCAAGGGCAGGGATGCGACATCCACCCGGGCACGGGAACCGGGACACGGGACACAAGGACCCTTTGCACAGGGACTGGGACACAAACACACACACTACATCATGCAGGGGGTCAGGTCATGCACACCCCCAGTGCACAGGGGCCCTGCAGTTTCAAAAATCGCTTTTTTTTTCCTCCCCATAAAATGCTGCCACCTCCACACTGATACACTTCCCACAGGGGAAAGAAATTCCCGGCTGTAATAGCGAGTGGTAAACCCCGGGCACACCCAGGCTCCAGCGCAGTGAAGCTCAGGCTCCAGAAATGTGAACCTTCAAAACAACCCAAGCTCCAGAGCTGTGAGCTCCCAGCCAAATGTTTCTCTGCCCCTGAATTTCCCTTCGCAAAGCACAGTCCCTATTTTCAAAGGAGAATCTTTTCTGTCTCCCTATAAATAAGAAAGATAATTTTTCTTCAGGTGCTCCCTCCTAAATGCACGTGCAGGTGGAAGCTCTGGGTCACACCAGGAACTGAGGGCTGGTTTCCCCCACATGCTGCCCTAGAGGGTCTGTGGGGTTTGTGTTCCTAAATCAATCCTGGGGATCATTGCTACAGCTCACCTGACCTTCTGTGGTACTTCACAGCATTCCAGGGGCAGGCTGGGGCATGGGCCTGGTGTCTCCAAACCAGAGATTCACACGGAAATCTCTGAGGCTGGGAAACAGAGGCCATGCCAAGATGGGTCTGAAGGAGGATGGATTTGCTCTTGGAATGAGGATGGCTGTGGGAAACGGGCCCTTGTGTGAGTTGCTGAGGGAGTGAGTGGTACCTTTTTTGGGAACAAGTCAAAGCTGTCCTTTTTGGCCTTATTATCATAGAATCATGGAATAGTGTGCGTTGGAAGGGACCTTAAAACTCAGCCAGTTCCAGCCATAGGCAGGGCCACCTAAATCAGGTTGCTCCAAGCCCCATCCAACCAGGCCTTGGACACTTCCAGCGAGGAGGCAGCCACAGCTTCTCTGGACAACCTGTGCCAGTGCCTGGCCAGCAGAAGGTCCCTGGGGCACATAATAATGACAGTGCTATGAGTTCTAACAGGTTGGGCCTCATGGCTGCAAGACTGGTATGTGCGAAATTCTTATCAGCCTCTCCTGTCATGGCTGTGACAAGGTCAGTGTCTTCTACCAGGTAACACGCTACAGGACAAGGGAGACTGACTTAAATTGCGCCAGGAGACTTTTAGTTTGGATACCACTGAATATTTCTTCACAGAAAGGGTCGTTGAACATTGGCACAGGCTGCCCGGGGCAGCGGTGGAGTCCTCAACCTGGTGGGATTTCAAACCATGGCTTAGCGGTGGCCTCGGCAGCGCTGCGGAATGGTTAGGTTGGCTCTTGCAGTGCTTGCTCGCCCCGGACGGCGCTGTGGTTCGATGACTCTGAGCGCCGAGGCCCCGGAAGCCGCTGAGGGTGGCGGCCAGGGCCGCCCCGCCCGCTGCCGGCGGCGCACGCAGGCGCGGGGCCCGCCCGGCGGGGCTCGGGGTGCGCAGGCGCGGGGGCGCCGCGGGCCGGTGCGGGCCGGGACGATGGCGGGGCCCAGCCTGCGGCCGCACGTGCACTGGGCACAGCGGCACCGCGAGCTCTTCCTGCGCGTGGACCTCAGCGACGTCCGGGTACGGCCGCCACACGTGGGGACACCCGGGGGGACTCACCCGCGGGGGGTGGCGGGCAGGCTGACCTGCGGACACCCGGGGAGTAACACCTGGGTGACACCGGGTAGGGACACCTGTGGGGGATTGGGTGTGAGAGGGGGAGATCACCTGCAGGACACCTGGAAAGACTCACCTGGGGGGAGATCACCTGCAGGACACCTGGAAAGACTCACCTGGGGGGAGATCACTTGCAGGACACCTGGAAAGACTCACCTGGGGGACACCCTCGGGGCAGGCTCAGTGGTGGGTGGGGAACACCTGCGGGACCCCCAAGGGTGCCTCACCTGCGGATCCCCCGGGGGGGGGGGGTCTCGCAGTGGGGCCCGGTGGGACCCCCGGGATGGGTGCAGTGACACCCGCGGGTTTGTGAGCTGCCAGCTAATACATGTTCTCCCTCCACAGAACCCGGACATCACCATCACCGACAATGTCCTGCACTTCAGAGGTAGGGGCTCCATCGGGGGGTCTCAGCCTGGCCCCCACCCCAGGGGTGTCCCAGTTGTCCCCACGGTGGGGTGCCTGGTTCCCATCAGTACAGGAGCCACCGTGCTGGGCATGTTGAGATCCGCCACAGTCCCACCCACAGTCCTCTGTGTTCCAGCCCTGCTAACCACAACAGCTCCTATCTTATCTAACAAGAAAACCCCAACCTCCCCATATTTAAATACCAGTGGAATTTCCATATATCCTTCCCATCCCAGGCCAGCCAAACCCCGGAGATAACTCACAGCAATTTTTCTTTTCACAAAGACCTTGTGTGCAATTCTTATCGAGCCTCCACATCAGGAACTAGTGCTCCATTTGGAAACTAAAGCAGATCTCACCCTGAAAGATGGGTTTTTTGCAGCTGGACAGCTGCACATTCCAGCACCACGGAGTTTTTTAAGATGTCTCATTAGGAGCTGCTGTCTCCTTGGTGAGCTGCAGCCAGGCCATTTGATAGGAGGGTGTTGCACATCATGTTCTCTTTGGGATCAGTTTACGGCGTGGAAGGGTGGGAATTAAACACAGAGTGCAGAGTTTTGGAGGCCTTCTGGGGACAGGATCAATGTGGGATATGACAAATGAAGCCTGGTAAGTGCCCTTCTGCTGTTGGGAGGGTCTCCCCACATCACCTTCCAGCAGCACCCAATCTCCCTGGGTGCTCCATTGTGGGGAGGCTGGATCCCCCAAAGGCAGGAGATTTCCAGCTGGATTTGAGTTATCCATGAGCAGCCTTTTGATCCTCTCTTTGGGGATTTGACACGCTGCCTTCCTGCTGCAGGGACTCTTTTCCAGTGTGATGCAGACTTGCAGCTGCTGACTCCTGTGTCTGCCCCTCCAGGCAACGTTTTGGTGTCTTTCCTGTTACTGTGTGGTTTTCTCTTGCTTCTCAGGAAGGCAGGAGGAAAGTGCTGTGAATAAGCGCTGAATATTTCTGTGTACAAAGTATTCTTTGCAGGTGGACTGTGTGGAACCTCACACTGAGTGTCAATTCTTGTCTTTTAGCCCAGGGTCACGGTGCCAAAGGAGACAACATCTATGAATTTGAGATCGAATTCCTCGAGCCAGTCGAGCCTAAAGTAAGTATTTTTACTTCTATAATTCTTGCAAAGGAAAAGTAATTTTTGAAGAACTTGAAAGGAAAATGGCTATGCATTAAGTTCCCAATACACTGTTTAAATTTTGCTAGTAACTCTCTAACAGCCAGCTCTGTGGCAGTCCTGTGTGCCATTGTCTTGTTTTAATGCAAATCACCTTGCTGGAGCTGGTGCTTGCATGGACAAACTTTAGTAGACATTTTTTTGTATCACTTGTTACACAGTAGTTGCAAGTTTTTTAAAGGATTTAAAGCAGCAAAATAATGAGAGAATCTGTCAATGTTTTGTCTGATGCAGCCTTGACTGGAGGTCAGGGGAACTTGTGCAGTCAATTTGATGTTTCATGGCACCTTTTGTAGGTGGACAAAAGAGAGTCAGGAGAATTCATGTTTCTGGCTCAAGCAGATTTCTTAGGTTGTGATATGTTGTGGCTCCTGTTGCAGAAATCTTCCCTTAATTGCAGTTGCAGTCTGGGTAGAAAGAACTTGGCTGTGAGGTCTGTCCCTACCTCTCAGAGCTGTTAGGGGGACAGGAGAACTTGAGCTTTGCTCCTGGGGCAGGATTTGTGCTGCTTATTCCTGGCTGAGTTGGGATAGCTCCAGTCAGACCAGGAGCCTCTGTTCACCTCTGCTGTTCGGCAGGGAAGGAGACCATGGGAGGGTGAATTTCCAGGCTCTGTCAGCAGGCACATTTCTGGTGTGGCTCCTGCCAGGTGTGGAGAGGCAGACAGTGAACAGCTCTTGGTTCCAGGGTCTGGTCACTGCCTTATCATCTGCCTGGCCTACAGTGTGGGAGAGGTTCCTGTCTCTGCCTGTGCCTGTCTCCTGTGCTGGCAGACACAGACTGTGCTGTGAGCCAGGCCTGGAAGGCAAGTCCTTGCCTCTGCAGAGCAGCCTCCTTCCAAAAATCATCACTCTGAGTCACTGTGGAGGGATGGAGAACAGACTGCTCTGTGTAACTACAGATGCTCAGGACCAGGAAGTGCCACAGTCCAGGGTTTTCTCCTTTAGTTTTGATGTGCACAGTGAGTTCCCCTTGCTGGTGCCACGTTGGCGAGCAGTGAGAAGTGGAGCCTGTGGCAGACAAGGACGAGGTTTAGGAGCTGTAAATCTGTAAATTACAGCTGCAGCCTTCAGATGTCTTCAGCAGCCTTGACAGAGCACAGCTGGTGTAATGTGCTCAGTTTGGAGTGCAGCTTCAACTGGTCTGAGAGGCACTGCTGTGTGGAGCAGCCTGGGTGGTCGGGAGGCTGGGTTCCAAGGTGACAGTGCCATGGGCTCCAAAGGTGACAGTGCTGTGGCTGTAAGGATGGAGAGAGGCTCTGGACTGCCACTGTGCAGGTGGCAGTGACCACACTGCCTGGTCTGTGAGCTCACCTTGTCTCCAGGTGTTCCCTAAGGCTCTTGGCTCCTTCTCTTGCTGCAGCAGGGGTCACATGGGGTCCCCTGTTTCCACATGGACCTGTGGCTGCTGGCAGTGTTATTTTTACTGCTGGCTGGAAGAGGTGGGTGGCTCACAGTACTAAATGCAAGAAGGTGTAAAGCCAAGATCAGGGGTTCTAAGAAGGCTGGCACTGGGGTCTCTGCTAGCTCTGTGGTGGGATGCAGTGGTGCTGTGATATGGGCAGGCTGCTCATCAAGTCCTGCAACCATCACAGCTGCCATCTTCAGCTGGGCTGTCCTTTGCTTCTGTGCCTTGGGTGGCAGAGAGACCTTTGTGCTGCAGCAGTTGTGTCATCCCTGCCTCCTCGATATGGGAGCTTGGGCATCAACTCAGTCTCAGAGCTTGTTTCTTTGGACTTTTGCTGCTGTGTCTGCCTCCAGCCTGTGTGCAGGATGACCCAAAGGCAGCTGAACATCACTGTGCAGAAGAAAGAGAGTAACTGGTGGGAGAGGCTGACCAAGCAAGAGAAGCGCCCACTCTTCCTGGCGCCCGATTTCGACCGCTGGTTGGACGAGTCGGATGCTGAAATGGAGCTGAAGGAAAAGGTCAGTCCTGTGGGCACCTGTAGCTTGTGCTGCCAGTTACAAAGCAAGGACAGCTGTTCTCCTGTGCCTGAGCTTGCATTCTTCATTTACCAGCCTGGCATGCTGATTGTTATTGCTGTTCTATACAGAGTTGGTTGAGTGGTTCATATTGTAAGCAGGAATTTGGAAATAGGCACATTTCTACTTGGAACTGGAACTGGAGGCTGTGTGCTGGCTCCTTGCATGTGCCCCTTGCCCAGTGTCCTGATCCCTAGAGGATCATGTCACTCTGCCATGTGGAGCCTAAGGAGTGAGTCCTAGGCATTGTCTGGCTGGGAAGCAGGGATTGCTGGGGCTTTCCTGAGCCCCAGGGTGCACTCCCACCATCTGGTGAGCTTGAGCAGCTTACTGCGGTGGGGAGGTGCAAGATGGACTTGGAAAAGACTTGAACAGACCACATTCCTGCAAATCCCTTTTACAACAAACACTGCCCTGCTGCTCTCTGCAGCCATGAGCTCAGTACGGAGCAGAGAGGGGCACTGCAGTGCCAGGACCCAGGAGCTTTGGGAAAGGCAGGCAGAGAACCTGGGCTGGATGTTCTCTGTTCTCTTCAGGTTGCTGGTGGGTCATGTAAGAAACAGCACAGTCCTAACTGAGAATTAACACAGAAAGCAGAGGCTTTTTCAGCAAAAGCATCTAATTTCTAGAACAAACCACACTGTGAGGGCAGGATAACTGGTTAACACCCTCTGGCTTTTACTGTACTATAATTTCTGGATGATTAATGTGCTGTTTTATGCTGGTGAAGATTTAAACCTTCTAGCTACTGGGTGCTTGGCTGAATTTTAAACCCACTAGCTTTGCAGTAGTATAGTTAACAAATCACTTGCTAATTACAGTAAGTCTTTAAAACCTTATCCTTCATCTTAAGGAAGAAGAAAAGATTAACAAAATGAAAATAGAATCCAGAGTCCCAAAAGACCGTAAGTAATTGCATTTTTTTTGTGGGTAAAGTGGGATTTAGAAAGTTGGTTCACTCTTTGTGAACCTCTACTCTTAAGGAGCAGTTTTCAGTGGCTTGGTGTGTCTTGGAGGGGGATCTTTGAATTGTGAGCTATTAGAAATTTAATAAAAATGGATTGAAGTTTCCAAGGAATGTCAAAAGTCTGCTGAGAATTGAGTTCTGGCAGATGGTGGCAAAAGCAGAACCCCCAGTGCACCCAACAAGGCTTTTATTACAATCAATAACTTTGCTTTTCCTGACAAGCTTTATTCTCAGAAAGCCTGGTTTGCAGCTCTATTACCATTGCACTCTGCTCACCTGATGTGTTTATTATTGATTTTAGCTTTCAAACACCTGAAGAAGGGATACCTAATCATGTATAATCTTGTACAGTTTTTGGGATTCTCTTGGATTTTTGTGAATATGACAGTACGACTTTTCATCTTAGGAAAAGGCAAGTACTGCACTATTTTATTTATATTGGAGGGTTTGAGTTGATTTTCAGTGTTGTTTTAAGATATTTTAAATAGCAAAATCTAAAGGGAGACATATTTAGGAACAAAACCATGAATGCATTGCCAAAGAGCACAGTGAAAGCCTTTCAAGGGTCATCAAAGTGTCAAGGACAGGAAAATACTGTCCCCTTGTAAATCACAGCTGTGTACTTTGTGAATGATACTTGTGGTCTGCCAGGATCACTTCTAATAAAATCAGCTGAAGCAAAATGACTCGCTCACTGCAATGTTAATGGTTTTGAAAATGATCTGGATGGAATATTTTGTTTTTGAAGCAGGAACAATCCATTCTGTTGAGGTACAGCACTGCTGCCTTTTTTGTAAAGCAATTACTGAAATAGCTCTTGATCCTTCTGTGTGTGAAATGGAGCGGTGTTTCTGACCCAACTGCTGTGAGCTCAAGATAAGGCCTATGAAGAACTTATGTAATTATGCATCATGTTTTTCTCAAATACAACTAGAATCCTGTTATCACAAGCTGTGCTGCTGAACCAGCTTCCTGAGCATGGAAATTCACTTGTTCTCTAAAATGGTTGGTTTCCTGTGTCTTACAGATTCCTTCTATGACACATTTCACACTATTTCTGATATGATGTATTTCTGTCAGACCCTGGCATTAATGGAGATCATGAATTCACTAATAGGACTGGTCAGATCACCACTGATACCTTCTGTAGTGCAGGTAATATTTTGAAATTCTTCTCCTTGATCTTCTCTTTAAAGTAAATGTTTATTTTACACAAGTGTTGAGACTCCTTAAATAAGTGATGCAACCTCACTGGCACTAGACTAGAGGATTTCTTATTCATGAGGCAGGAATGCATGCTTCCCATCTTGGCTGTGACAGGCTGTCTGTCTCCTGCCATCACCTGGGTAAGGGAGTGCAGGACAGCACAAGCAAGAAGCTGATAAAAGTACATGATTTTGATTTGGTGCCAGTGCCCTTTTCATCCTGGTTGTGGTTGTTGTGCATAAAAATGAGGATGGGTGATTTAAGACTGGATCCCTTGCATTGTACCTAAATACAGAGCAAGATGCCTACCTGTAAGCAGCAGGTCACAGCTGAGCTGTGAGATAGTTGTGTGAGGAGTAGGTATCTTGTGTTTCTGACAGCAAGGATTTGCCCTTTCTTCTGATGAAGAGCGAATGTTCCTTAATGTATTTTTCTTTAATAGATATTTGGAAGAAACTTCGTGTTGTTTGTCATCCTTGGAAGCTTGGAGGAAATGCAGAGCAAACCTGTGGTGTTCTTCATATTTTATTTCTGGAGTATCACTGAGCTCTTCAGGTTGGTGGGATTTTCCTCCTACCAAGCGTGCACAGAACAAAGTGGTTGTTCCCAAGAGCTCCGTTAAGAAGATTTTGATATTTGTATTTTTTGGAAGAGTTAGCTCCAGAGGGTAGAAGTTCCTTGAGTCATGGATTGTTCACAGCCTTCCTTCACCTGCCAAAAACTGAGGCAGGGCTGGAGTCTGAAAGTGATACTGCCCTGTTTCTTTCTTTCTTTGTTGCTTTGAATTTCCATTGTTAAATGAGGTCTTTATCTTTGAAAATAAGTTATTTTGAAAGGTTGATTAGGCAGCCAGGCAGTTCGTCTCTGTGTTCAGAATTACTTGAGCTCTGTAAACTGCTCAAAAACTTTGTGTCCATCATCATCCCCAGGGACAATGCTTTGAATATCCTTGTGTCATTTGGGAATTGTGCTGAGCACACCGTGTATATACACAAGACTCATTCTAGTAGTAGTTTCCATGTTAAGGTTTGTTTCTCCTCACACTGTAGGTATCCCTATTACATGCTTTCCTGCATTGGAATTGAATGGAAACCACTCACCTGGCTCCGTTACACTGTCTGGATCCCTCTCTACCCCTTAGGGGGCTTGGCAGAAGGTATCTCCTTAAAACAGTTCACTAAATACTGAATTTGAGGCTGGGAAAATAAATCAATCTCTTTTTTGGCAGCTGGATTTAAAATAGTAAAATAGAACAACAGATAAACAGATTTTCTTTGAGGTGAACCAAATATAAGCATTTTGTCCTTCATACTGAATCAAATATTATTTTCAATTTGATGTGCGAAGAAGTCTTCCTTTTTGAGGAAAGACTCCCTTTCTGGAGGGGGAAGCAAATGCAATGAAGGGTTGCATGAAAAGGGACAAGCTCTGCTGACCCAAAGCTTTGTCTGCTGGGCCTGACTTGCTCAGCCTGGCCTGGGTTCACACCAGCTCCCAGGTCTTGATATTATCTTGTAAATCACTGCAGAGGACAGGCAGGGGCCTATTCCTGTGTTGCAAACCTGTGTCTGTGAGCCAGGAGGAGCTTGCTGAGCAGGGGGAGGAGTGTGCCTGTTTCATTGCTGGGGGTATTTCTGGATGGCAAATCCTGCTGGCACAGGCCCTGGGGCTGCAGCTGTGTGTAAGAACAGAGTCTCACCAGGAAGGTTCACTGCTGCACCCCCTGAGCCAGCTGCTTCCCAACCTATTGCTTTCAAAATGCTGTCATTAATCAGTGCTGGCAAATAAGAAGGGACTATGCTGAAATAGTTGGTGTGGGCTGGTAATTATATATTTTATCTGTATTTGGTAATGATGTGACCTTCTGCTTTCAGCTGTCTGTATTGTTCAATCCATTCCAATCTTCAGTGAAACAGGGAAATTTAGCCTAGGATTGCCAAATCCACTGAACGTCACAATCCAGTTTCCATTTGTGCTTCAAATATATCTTATAGCCTTGTTTTTAGGTAAGTATTTAATTATATTTCTCAATATTGAAATAAAAAGGCTAGTTTCCCCTGAATAACTTGATTTTTCAAAGAAAATTAAATTCCTGCATCTTGGGGGCCATGGCAACACAAAATTGCTTCAGTTTAAGCATGATCTTTGTGGATTTTTCATGTAAATTTGTCAGTGATAGACAGGAACCCACCTCCAATGAGCTCTGATTAGCCCTCCAAAAAGATGATCTTAGTAATAAATTAGCAGCATAAACTTGGGTTAAAGGAATAATTTTTCCATGTATTATAACACAGTATACTTAGTTTCACCTTTTATGGGGCATTTGAGCTTTGGAATGATGTAGTGGCAATCTAAACATAATTTCAAATGAAAGTTGTTTTAGTTAAATGTTGCCGTATAATCACAAATGCAACATGTTTTTTGAGGAAACAATATAGAACTCTCTTTAAATAGAACATTTAAAGAAGAAAACCTGCTTGAGACATACTTGGTTTACTCAATTTAACTTCCTTGTACCCACACCCACGCTGGGGATCCACAACTCATCACAATCTGACAGAATTTTCAAACTGAACTTTCACTAGATTTCTCCTGCTCACAGACATTGCTTAAAGCCACCCTCCAGTTGAGTTTCACTCTGAAATACCTGGTTCATCCTCCTTAGCTCTGTCCTGCTGGTGTCACAACTTCTTAAAGGTGACAGACCAACCTTCTGAGGAGTCCTTTACCAAACAGTCTGTGCAGCCACTCCTGCCTCAGCCAGCAAGAAAACCCTTGCATTAGCTTTCCCTGCTGGAAACACCTCTAAATAATTTATTTTGTTGTGTGGGGGCTGGGTTCTGTTATATTTTCTTTTAGAGCTGCTACAGCCATTTAGCATAAAAAAAAAAATGCAATAATGTCCTACCTAAACACTTGGTTCTTTTCCAGGGGTGTTTGTAAACTTCCGTCACCTCTACAAGCAAAGGAAACAGCACCTTGGACCAAAGAAGAGGAAGATGAAGTGAAGCAGGATTGCAATGCTTTTATCTCATTTGGGGACAAGATAAGCCTCTAATTCTTACGGTTTTACCCACTGTAATGCAAAGAATTTTGTAAAATGAAATGACCACGCTAGATTTCATGATTTCATAGTGAATTCAGGTAACATTCCCTTATACTGGATTTTGTTCCCTTTCCATCATCTATGCATGGCATTTACCACTGAACATTTAAATGTGTATCCTGTCAACCAGCATATTAGAAAGAAATCCTATTATCTGCATATGATATGCTTATAATCAGTGGAGCAGCACTAACTAGAAATAGTGTTTATCTTTTAATTGGAGATTTGCTCTTTCAATATTGCATGCAGATAGGGCTTCTGATGTGGGATATGCTCTTAGCTGGCCTGTGCTGTTCCTGGGAGGCATCTTGATGGCAGGAGGAGGCACAGTCTGAGGCCACTGTGCAGTGTTTGGGTGTTTATCAGCCACTGGGATTAAGTTACTCAGCACATACCCCCTCCCCATTTTCTTCTGCAGCATTATTGATGGTGCAGAATTAAAACTGGGAGTAGCTAATGCTGACTTAAATGCTACCAACTTAGTCTGTTTCTAGTTGAGCCTTAACAGAATAGGAGCTCTGTGTGGACCATAGCAATGTGTATTCCTGTAGCAACACATCCTATCCAGTCTTTAGGGAAAGGAAGCTGCCACTGAGGGCAGAAATGCTTTCCTGGTTGCTAGAGCAAGCATTGAAATGTAACCAAACAAGGGAACATAGGTACCAGCTTCCCCTGGCACGTGAACCCCAACAGAACTCCATCCAATCCAACCCATGTGGAATTCTCATGGGAGATTGGGCCCCTCTGATCCATCCTGTACAGGGCTGTGGCTCCTGTATTTACAGCTTTCAGCAAAGCTGTAAATCACTTTTCTGCCTGCATTTAGGGGTGCAGCAGAGAAGTTGGTGTATATGGTTTGGCTAGCCCCAGGGAGGATGGAACAGAGGGTTATTTAGATAGCACATATCAAATCTTGATAAGGGAGGTCCCACACAGGGTTTGAAGGACCCATTTCTCTTTGCTTGCTTTAACCACCACCACCACTAGCAAAACAAAGCAAAGCTCCCCCCACATTTCAGACACATCTGCTGTCTCACCTGGAAACCTCTGGCTCAGCTGACTTATTTCAGCATGTCCTTCTTCACACTGACCCACCTGTAGTGAATCCCAGATTCCTCTGGCCTCCTTAACCCAGTTTAGAAATGTACAGAAAGTTTACTCTAAACTGTGCTGTGGTTATGAACAGGTTGTTTCCCAACTGCCACTGCCCCAGGGCACTGCAGAGCAATGCCAGCAATCCAGAACAGACACTGAAGCTGAGATTAGCTTCGTGCCATGTTACTATTTATCTTTTTCTACTGTAAAACAATATAAACCCTCCAGAAAATTATTTTATATATATCAAAATTAACAAACAGCAGAAGGTTTGTGATATGGACCCAGTGCTTGTTACTGTAAATGAAATAGTGTTATAAGGAGACTTTAACAAAGAAGCAGTACAAACTCCACGCTGCATTTCACAAATTGTGTTCTGTCAACAAGAGGCGTGGTACAACTTCTCTTTGGGAGAAGCATAGCCTACTTTACTCAGGAGAGTTGAGCACTATTTACACAATATTTCACTTAGCACACACTGTACCTATGTTTGAAGTATGTGAAAGGGTTGAATTAGCTGAACAGCAAGGATCACTTTCGTACTTTAATTTCTCTGCTGGGCATTTAAATCTCTGTTATGAAATCCTTATGTATTCATCAGTGAAATTGTGGTACCTAGTGCAAGCTGTCACAGATCTTACACTACTGAATTTTAGTCCTTCAGAAAGAATGTGTTTCTATTAATAAAGATTTACAACCAAATTTTGTTTTAGTTCAGTTGTTTGTTCTTTCAAATTACACAACTTTCATAGAAGTTGTATAATTTGATATTTAGCTTGAGATAAACAGCTGGGAGCTGAGCCTCCACCAGGTCAGTGTTTTGGGCCACACAGCCTGGTTGCTATGAAAATGGAACAAATCCAACTTAAATTTTCATGAAGAATTACTTTTTATTTGTATTATGCAAATAAAAAAACATTTGTCCCAAGATCAAGTTACTTTCAGAAGCACTGCAGTGCAAGTGATAATGCTCAGTACAGACTGTCTGTCAAGTTGGGCATAAAGTCAGGGCCAGCACCCCAAAATCAGCTCTATCTGATCTTGCAGGATGCTTCTCACACCTTTCTTTGGACTAATCAAGTCGATGTTTAAAGTGTAGTAGCTGCCTTTTAGGATACTTTCACCAGTTCAGTTATGTAGTAACTGCATTCTGGGGAGGCCAAAACCCAGGAGCTGCCTCCAATGGCATTTTTTTTCTCTCCTCCCCTGTACCAAATAACTTCCACCCATCATCCAACACCATCACTGGGTCTGGGACACTTTCCACAGTTTCCAGGTCTGACTAAAAGCCACCACAAACGAGCTATGTTTGTTTAGAGAGCACTGATGCAAAACTTCCCCGTTTGGATAGGAAGTTCTTCAAACAGGAATTGAACAGGCCCTAAAAAGTAAACAATAAAATTTGAACCACTTGAGCCTTAATCTAGAGAAGCTCCCAAAATGGAGACTTCACATTCTCTCAGTGCTGCTACTGGAAAAGTCAGTCTGCAGAGGAGCAATGTTGTGCTCATAGGCAGCGTACTCCGAGGCTCCGGTACTTGCCACTTTGAGCTGCTGGGCAGCGTGGGTGAGCTGGAAGGCGGCGTCGGGGTGGGCGGTGTCGGGGAGCAGGGTGCACTCCCTCTCCAGCATGTCTGCCACACCCTTCAGCAGCTCCAGGAAGCCAAAAGCCAGAGCTGCCTTTCGCAAGCGATTCAGCTCCTGCAGAGACACAAAACCCCTTTTAAAGCCAAGCCTCCACATCAAACGTATCTGTTTTTAAAGGTGATGTTACTCACAGTGCAGCTGATGAAAACTGCCCAGCTGCTCATGGACAGAAAATTAGGGCTGAAAATGACAGTGATCTTCCCTTGATCCTTTCCTACAAACCTCAATTTCTTCCTTTTGTGCATTCAGCTATTGTACCTGCCTGCTTTGTCTGTGTCCCAGCAAGGCTCCAGCTGAGGCTTCAGTGACTGCCTGCTGCCTTTAACCACAGTGTCCAGTAAAATGTAGAGACATTGATTTTTCTTCCCTATAAACTGAACAGTGCTTATGTGCACTTAGGAAGGGTATTCATTCTTCAACTCTCTGGAGGCTGCAATACCAAACTGCTTCAGCACTGAGCTTGCAAGAGGAATAGTTACCTCCAGCTACAGTCTGCTTATGGATCATTATGGTGTGGCCTGGAACTTTGTCTTTATCTGCTCCAGTTGAAGATAAAATGGAGGAGACATTTTCAAGACTCAGAATGACATCCTATTCCTCTCAGATCCCTCAGTTAATTTCTGCCTGGACAACAGCATAAAATTACACCATGGAAGCAGCAGAGGTCACCTGTAGACATGTCACATCTGTGCCTGAAAATGCAGTGCCAGACCATTGCAATGAGACCCCTTGGCTCACCTAACCAGTCGAAGTTTGTGCAGAGCACTGCAAGCCTGCACAGGACACACAGTGTGGCTCCTCTGTCAAATGCACCACCACCACTATGGATCAAACTTAGGTCAGCCTGGAATATTACTCACTTTATAGAAGGTTTGTGTTTTTTCAGGGAGTTTCCTTGCATTTCTCAAGATCTTCTGTACATCAGTCTGGAGAAAAGAGAAAAAAACAACTTGGCAGCTCCTGGGGGAAGCTGCAGAACAATCCCCAACTCTTTATGGATAAATTATCCTGACCATTGACAAGACTGCAGCTCACAAAGACTGAAACATAACTGGTAATTATACTAAATTCAATAAACCAAGGCAGATGCTCCACTGGAGACACAGCTCTCATTAAACAAGCAATGCTTTCTGATTGCATTTTAATCATGACATTGTAAAGACACAGTGTTTATAAAAATGAAAGAAAAGCAATAAAGCAATTACATTAAATGGGCAAGACCTGCACAGGCTGCAGCTCCTGCTGAGATGGCTCCTGCTGCTCCAGGTAAAGCAGCACAAGCTGGATCATTACCTGGAGGCCACTGGGTTTGATCCAGACAGTGACATTCTGAGCATAGCTGCGCTTGTTTTTAGGCTGCAAAGGGAAAGGGCTCTTATTGTCATCCTCCCCATAAGGATTTTCTTTTGCATCTGGAAGAAAAGAGAAATGTAAAGACTTAGCAACTAAAAATTGTCAAGATCATTCACACAACAGTGAATGTGTAAGAGTTATTCAGAGGAGTGTGACCAGTACCTGAAATGGGGCCAAGCTGTGCCATCTTCCCCAGCCATGGGAGGGGCTCAGGACCAGGTTCAAAAAGTGACATCATGAGGTTTGATTTCTTCTTGCTATCAGCTTGTGAATAAAGCATTCCATACCACTCTGGCCTGTGGAAAAGAGCAAACCCTCAAACACTGAGAATCTTCCACCCCTCTGCCTAGAATGTGCCTCCCTCTCACTGTGTGGAGGCTCAATGTTTGCAATTTGTACTGACAGAAACAAATCTGCAGTTAAAAATCCACAGCTTAGTCTAGCAGTGCAGAGTTCTGCACAGAATACAGATATAAATAAACATAATTTATAAATAAAGCCTAAAAGAGCAAAGTAAGAGATTTTTCAGGCAGACATCCAGCTCCATACCCCAACTGGACGAGAGCCACCATGCCTTCCACTTTCAGGCTGCCATGCAATAAAACACAGAAGTTGGGGATTTTCCCAGCAATCTGATTAGCTGAATTCTCATCTTCAGTGTCATCTGTGATCCCCGGTCCCACCTCATCCCCCTCTGGGGAAGAATCAAAGCAAACAAAGAGAAAACATGAGAATAAATTCAAACACAAGAGTTCTGTTTCCATGACACCACCCTTTACTGTCTGCCTGCAAGAGTTAATTAATACTTTTGTAGAACAAACAGCTGCAGAATGAACTGCTTGGGCAAAGTGGCACAATAATGACACATAAATATTCCACTGCATTGTACTCACGGGCATTAAATATTCATTTTGCACCACATATTTCATGGCTCATTATTATTCTGAATGGGAAGTTTAGCATGTTCTATTAATAATGATGTTGTAAGGACCCTGGTCCCTCTGTGAACTTCACAAAGAACACAGTATGCAAAATAAGAGAGCTTGTGGCCAAGGTTTTCATTTTAATGCAATCACACAAATATGATATCTGGTATTTTGATAAAGCAAAAAAACCCTGTGCTTCCAGTCTAAACTACATTACAAGGGAAGCCTGAAGTAGTTTTTGCTGAAATAAATCCAACTTGCTCACCTCTGTTAAGTGCAATGGGCAGTACCAAATGTCTGGACAAGACAGGAGGGCTGGAAATGTCAGCAATATCTACAAACCCAACAATTTCTAGATCTGCAGGGAGACAACAGATTTAAATCAGATTTAAGACAGTTTAAGTCACATTTGGTAATACCTGAAATGTATTCAGAGCCAATTTAACATCACTTCTTACACCACCAGGTTTTCTGAAGCAATGACTAAAGGTAGCACAAGAGAACCCAAACTCAGCTGGAGTGTGAAGATATTAATAAGTTAGAAATACATAAATCACACATCTTTTGAAGATGACTTAATGCACACAGACTAAGCTGTGCTGCTGGACAGTTACACAACTGGGCACCTTGATATTTACACTGTACACAATCTACTGCTGTCTTGTAAATTCCAAAAGAGAAAACCCAAATAAATACCTGCTGCTCATGGGAGCTGTGTCCACTAATGGAAGGGCTGGGAAGGTTTTTCTTTGCATAGTTGTTTTTAAAAATAATTTCTCCTCCCTGAAGCTTATGAGGGTGTTCAAGGAAAGCAGCCTATGGCTGTCTTCCAGTCTCTACCCTTAGAAATTGGCACCCTGAGCTCTCAAAGTGCCTCTACCCTACCCGAGCCCTTTAACCAGTTACACATGGATGAAGTAGAACGGTATATTAAATGGCAGAAATCAAATGGATTTTAGTAAAAAAGCCATCAAAGACTGGTTACCTGTATTAATTGCTTTAGGAATGGGGTCTATTTCCTCATCTATAATGAAAGGCTCTGGTCTGGGAAATACTTGCACATCAGATGTTAAGTGGCCACACTTGAGGACAGCATGGAATGGTGTATAAGCCAGGTCTATTAGCTTTCTAGAACACAGTTATTAAGGAAAATGTATCAAATTAAAACAGTTTGTCTAAAGCACACTAATTTAGTTCCCAAACCTTTTTCAACTGCAGTTAATTCAACAGTTCTAGTGTTGCTAAATGATGAAACAAAGCAGCATTATCCCACTCGTGGCAAATGAACAATAATTATGGAAATTACAGTGTTGTATCTGCCAAGCATAAGCAGATGCTATGGTTTGATTACAATGTCTAAAATAAATATTGACCATAACCAGTGAAGGCCAAGATGAAATTACAGTTAACAAGATCATAAAATAATCATAAAGAAAGAGTTTAATTAGAACATCTCATATCACCAGATTTCTTATTTGTGTTTGTTTTCCTTTCAAGATACCAACTGGGGACCTTCCCAGAGGTCTGTTATCTACAAATGTACTCACCCAAACATGGACTGCACATTCTTCAGGCACAGGGGACCATCAATGGTGAAAATCTGCCCTTCCCCATTGTTTAAATCAATGAGCCGTTCCAGGCAGTCTAAGGAATCTGTGCTTTGAAGCTGCAGAAAAATAAAGGGAAATGTTTTTGTTGAGTGTTCTTTTTGTTCTCTTTTGTGTTAACCAGTATTTTTAAAGAAAATATACACAACACAGCAAAAAGCATCTGATTGGATGCTCCCATGATTTTTTGTTCTCTCTCTCCTTTCCAAATAACATTCTTTGCCTCACAGGCAATATTCTCTTATTACTTATCAGAAATAGATTATTTATTTTAAATATTTTCCAAGTTATTTTGAGATGTAAACAGTGCTTCAATCCACCAGCTTAATCAAAAGGATCATCCTTGACAGAGATCATGAAGCTGAGATATCTAACTGATGCCTAAGCATCTGTAAAGGACACAAGAATACAGGTGTCAAATCAAAAGCAATGCTATTAATAAAACTGAATCTAAGGAATCTTAGTCAAGTAGGCTTCTCTTTAAACAGTGTTTATGCAGCAGAATTCTAACTCCTGTGAAGATTTTTAAAGCTGGGATTGAAATTTGCAAGAGAAGGAGAAAGGGGGAAAAAAATTGGCATCTTTTCTTCAAAACTAAGAGAAGCTGGTTTGAACACTGGCTTGGAGACTTCAGTTTTCCCCTCTCACATTTCTACATACATATTGTGTTGTAAGTGTTGAGCATCTCTGCAGCACAAGTCATTTATTCAAGAATTTATTTAACTGCAGATTAAGAAGAGCCCCAAAAGCATTCAATGCAATTAATGCAGAGAAATTAAAATTCCATCATATTCCCCAGGGACAAACTGACACGATTTACAAAGATTATGGTAATAAAGCAACAGCAGTAAATAATAACAGTGCAACAATACACCCTAAACTCCCTTTCACCCACAACTAAGCACCAGAACAAAGCACAAGAACATCAAGGCAATGTTTTGTGCTGACCTGGTAGTTAGTTCAGAGAAGAGCAACAATTATCCAATGCAACAAAGAATAAGACATCACCTCTTCCAGGTTGGCCATGCACATGACATAGAGCTTGGACGGGAACGGGAAGGGCAGGGGGAACCTGTTGCTTTCGCTGCGCTGGCTGTGGGTGGCCAGGGAGTGGCGCAGGGAGCCTCTGCCGATGCCCAGGCAGCCGTCGGTGACCAGGACAACCTGCAGGGACCGGCGACAAGTGAGACACTTCAGCTGCACCGGCCACATGAACACCCACACCCTGCAGGAGCCTTCCTGCAGCACGTGCTCCCCCGAAAATACCCGTTCCCACTGGATTTTCCCCACCCAGACAGCCAAAGAACTGCAAGCAAAATTTCCAGAAAAAGCCCCACTTAAAGGAGGAATTGAAGATTGAACTTCGTGATTCACATGGTGTGCATGGGAAATAAATGTTTTCTTGGCATTAGGTAATTACCTAAAATTTCAATCTCATACATTTCATTTTTAAGTGTACACTAGAAGCACATTCTTCAGCACGTGCTTCCACTGAAAATCCATCCCTGCTCCCACTGGGTTTTCCCCACCCAGATAGCCAAAGAACTGCAAGCAAAATTTCCAGAAAAAAGCACACATCAAGGAGAAATTAAAGATTGAACCCTCATGATTTACACGGTGTGCATAGGAAATAAATGTTTTCTTGGCATTAGGTAATTGCACTAAAATTTCAATCTCATACATTTCATTTTCAAGTGTACACCAGAAGCACAGTGACTACACAGCCAAAAAACTGCCAGTTGCTGTTGGACTCAAGGATTCCAGGTTTGTTTTCAGATGGATGATAAAGCCCATTTTTTCTGCAGAATCTAGAGAGTAACTCGGTAACTTCCAGTACAAGCCACAGAAACCTCAAAAAAGGGTAATATCAGTGATCTTAATTCTTTGCAAATACAGCTACCATATGTTCACATTCTGCAGCAGAACTACTATGGCAAAAACACACACTTTTCTATTCAACTGCACATCCAGAGTCAATCCTGTGGAAACCTGCACTAATTACACTGAATAATGGGATTATTTACACTCAGCTGTGATCCAGTCACTTCCAGAGGAATAAAAGAGCTGCTCCTTCAATGCTGCATGACAACAGCAGGCATCATTTCTGGCTGGTAGGTAAGGAAAATCTAATCCAATTGAAACTCCATCTGTAATTGCTACATTCAGATTTGTATTGTCCCTTCATCCTCAGTCTCTTTTGCAATCTCCTCAGAACTGGTGCTCACCAGTGATGTTTTCTACTACTCCGAGGCTGCACAGAACAATCCCCAGTGCCCTCTACCACCCCAGCCCCTCAAATACCAGTAAAATGACCTATGACACAAATGAGAGTCAAAATAATTGACAAAATAATCTCTGCTTGGTTTTCACATCTTTCTTGTTCTTTGCTTTGAATGTTTTTTGCTGTCCCAAGGTGCCTTTGTCCATGTTGGATGATGAAGCACTACCCTTTTTCTCCTCAAGGAATATTCCTTCAAGTATCTTCCCAGCCCACTGAGCTGCAAAATTGCTGAACTTTAGTCAAGTGTCTCAGAAAACTGAGGGTTAAAAGCAAACTCTGCCATAAGAGGCAGCAGATTTGGAAGGCTGAGAGCTTGGAGGGCTGAATGGGCTGTGTGAGCAGCTGCATGGCAAATGACTCATTTGGGAGAGAAGTCAGATCAAAACACACTCAGCTGCAGCCCCACGCTGCTGGTTCAGAGCTGGAATTGTTATAAGCCCTGGAAACCATCAGGGACTGGAGAGGAGAGGCTCCTGCATTGGGACTACACTCTTTCCAAATGGAGTGAGGTTCCTGGGACAGCAAATTGCATCCAGATCAAACACCAGGCCTGCACAACAGTGCTCCTAAGCCACATTTTATAATCCACTGCACTACAATAACACATTGGGCAGGAAGCAGTCTCTTTTTTTTTTGCTGCTGAATATTTTTCTAAAGATCACCTTCTGTTCATATTGCAGGTTTAGCCAAAATACTAATTCTTAGTGTTTTTGCAGCACCAGCATGCCTGAGAACATTCCAAACTTTCAAATTACATTTACATTTCTATGTGCAACTCAGAGGAATACAATCAATCACAGAATCACAGGATGATTTGGGTTGGAAGGGGCTTTAAAGATCAACAAGTTCCAATTTCCCTGCCAGGGTTAACTAAACTTAAACCAGTGAAATCAGGAGTGAATTTAAACCAGTGAAATCAGCCATACCTGGCAAGGAATTGCTGCTCCCCATTCCTGCTGGACAATATTGCAAACCCCCAGCAGCGCCGACTCCAAACAGGTTTTGTCATAATCGTCCATGTTACTCAGGGCTTCCTGCAAAGACAAGCACCACAGTCACTGCTGGGGGAATATCCCTGCCAGGAGACACCCAGCAGTCACTCATGGCTTTGAAGGAACTGTAATATTATCAACACAGCTCTTTAAGAGTGAAAAAACACCTCTGCAATGTCTTAAAAAAGTGGAAACCTGACACAATATCTAATGGGAAACATTTAGCTGAGAAAATCCTCGAAGGTGTCAGAGCAGCTTAAACTTCTCAGAGATTCACAGAGATCACAAGGAGTCTGTCTCACAAAAACTCTCTGGCAAAGAGAGAGTAACAAAGCCAAAGCTTGCATCTGCATCCACAAACCATTTTTTCTCCTAAAAGTGAAAAAACCTCACACTTAACACAGCATCACCAGCTGTGAGGTGAACTTGGTAAAGGAGCCTGGTTGGGCTCTTGGCTTGCAGAATTCCTCAAATGAACTTTTAGGGAAATGAAAAATCAATCACAGAGGATGCACTCACCTGCTAAACTGCAAACATAACAGAGAACAGCTTTCAAAATCTCTTTGCTCCCTGGACAAACCTAAACCATGGTGCCCTGTGACAGCAATGTGTCATTTCCTCGTGCATGTGAGGGTCAAATATAAATGTACCACTTTTACTGGATTCAGAAGCTCCAATGCTTGCTGCATTCATGTAAAATTTCCTTCATGGACGTTCTCCTTCCCATTTCCTCCTCCCAACTTCCCACCACATCTGTGAGCCTAAAATCACTTTCTCACTCTTGCATTGTTTTGACTTCACTCTCAATAGCAGCTTCTCTCTACCAAATCACTCGACCCAAAGCCTTTCTAAATGGTCCTGTTGGCTGCATCCTTTATCAAGAGCAAACCAACAACTACGCATAAAAGCAGGGACATCACAGAACAACTTATAGAGCTTCATCAGGCTGCCCTTCCCTCCATCCCATTTTAACTCCATCCCATTTTAGAGTCAATCAATCACACCCCAGTGCTCACCGGCAAAGGTGCAACTGGCAAAGTTCAATGTTTCAAACACACTGATTTCACCTACCTTTAAAATAAGGACAAACCCATTCAATTCAAGACGTTGTCATACCAAATCACAATTTCACCGTGCTTTGGTGATACAATTGGCTGATTTTTTTTAAATGTGGACAGTTTATTGCTTTAAGCGTTCACACCCCCTACCTGGAGTGTGTTGTAGTCTCTCGTGAAGGGCACCATCAGCTCCCAGAGGGATGAAAACACCACCAAGGCCGTGAACTCCAGCTTGTAGTTGGTGGCCATGTGCTCGAAGAGCATGGTGAGCCCGTGGGCAGCCAGGTGCTTGCGCTGGTACTCCTCGGAGCCCTCCACCGACACCGGCCGCGTCATGGACAGCGACACGTCCATCACCACCACCGTGGGCATGGCGAGCTGCTCCTCCGCCGCCCTCACGGACGGGATCGGCCGGGATCACCTGCCAGCAGCGGGACGGAAAGGCACAAATCATTATCAAAGCTGCCCTTGTGGAGCCACGCGTCTCGCCCCCTCGCGCTGACCCCGGGGAGAAGCGACAATTACCCTTTTCCTCCTCAAAACCAGGGACTGAGCACAGATTCAGTGAATGCACGCTGAACCCCACACAGCATTTCCAGCCGGGTGCACAGCAAGGCCTGGACAGCAGGAGCTGCACTTCGCTGGGGAAAGGGCGCAGCCCTGCCGCTCCGAGGGAGGTCGGACAGGGATCCAAAAGTCCCTACAAACCTTCGCCCTCAGCGGGGCTGTCCCCGGACCGGACCGGCCCGGGCCGTGCGGCGGCAGCGGGAACGGAGCAGAGCGGAGGAAGGGAAATGCTGCTGCACAGCGCGGCCGCCGCGCCGCCATGCGTGCGGCACGGAAAGCGTCCCCCCGGAAAGCGCGTTCCGAGCCGCAAGGGCCGCGCCTCGGCGCCTCACGCAGCCCGTGAGGGCTGACACTGCCCGGGAAGCGGGAATATGGAATGTCTGTGCTGGGGGAATGTGGTGCCCGCATCAAATATGGCCACAAATTACCGCTATGTGTGGAGAAGGGTTTACGGATAAGCATCCCGGCTGGGCAGTGCGCCTCCTTCTCCTGGTTCTGTACTTGTAGGAGTAGGGGGCGGGAGAAAATAAACTCCAGTGCAAAACTGGATGTACTCCTGAAATTGTGTGTTCAGACAACAGTTTGCTTTAAAATTATCAGACAATCACAGAATAGTTTAGCTGGAAAAGCCCTCTAAGGTTATCAAGTCCCACTATTCCCCCAGAACTGCCAAGGCCACCATAAGCCATATCCTCAGGTGCCACGTCTATAGAGCTTTTAAATTTTGCCAGAGATGTGGGCTACACCACTGCCCTGGGCAGCCTGTTCCAATGCTGAACAGTAGAGAATTTTCAGTAAATTCAGTAGAGAACCTTTCGGTAGAGAATATTTCCCCTAATATCCAACCTAAATCTCCCCTGGCTCAACCTGAGGCCGTTCCCTCTCCTCCTGTCCTCGTTCCCTGGAGCAGATCCCAAATCCTTCTGGCTGTCCCCTCCCGTCAGGGAGCTGTGCAGAGCCTCAAGGTCCCTCCTGAGCTCCTTTTCTCCAAGCTAAACTCCCTCAGCTGCTCCAGACCCTTCCCCAGCTCCGTTCCCTTCCCTGGACATGCTCCAGCTCCTCCATGTGCTTCTTGGCATGAGGGACACAAAATCAAATCATAATTCTCTAATTTCCCTGCAATAAATCTGATGATTAGATTGTTGTGGCTGTTAAATCCTTGGCCAGGGATGTTGTGGAACTGCACATCCCCAGGTCCCTGCTCCCTCCCTCTGCATCAGTGATGCTGGCACAAGCCCTGAGGGATTTTTCCAGGAGTCAATGGGTTTTAAATGTCCCTCTGGGATTGCAAAGTAGACACATACTGTGGCAAAGCCCAGCAGAGCTGCTTGTCTGGTGTCTGGCTTGTCAGACATAGGAAATGCCTCAAAATGCAGCTCCATGTGCCTTGTTTAGAAGTGTTTATAAACATGATTTACCTGCTGGCAGTGCTGTGAGGGTGATCCGTGTCCATGGCTGGTGCTTCAATCCAGGAGTTTGTGAAAGGGATAATCACCTGCCCTCACACTGAGAACAACCTGTGGTAGCAGACAAAGGTATTGGCCTCAGAGACAGACCCAAATCTATACAATACTATTTAATCTTCTTAGGGTCTGCAGGTATTAAACTGGATTGGGAATTCCTCCACTAACATGTCCTTCACACCTGACCCGCTCTTGTTTTAGGACTCTGCCAGCAGAGGAGACATCCTAAAAATGGAATAATTTTCACCTGCCTGTCTCTGCAACAGCATCTCCCATCTGGCTGTTAAGTACCAAAGAAGCTTCCAGCACTACTTCCAACCCCTGGAACTCCCCTTCCTCCTGGACAGACCTTTGGAAGGTAGGCTGGGGAGGTTAGTGTGATTGCTTTGGATCTCGTGCTACTGAGACTGGAGGTGAGAAAAGGCATTTATCAGGAGTTGACCTAAACTTACAAGACTAGAGTAACAATTCCTCTGGTCAGGAACTGTGAAAGGTTGGAGAGCTCTTAGAACTGATCTTAGCTTTGGATGTCTTCTCACAAAAAGTCTTTTAAGTGGCTTGTTTTAGAGGGGAGAAGTAAAACCAGCGTTTAAATGGGAGTATGTGCATAACTGTGTTCTCTCTGTGCCATCCTTTTAACTCTCCTGTCTTTGTTACAGAGATTTATTTTCTCATAAGGTGCAATTTATTATACCTTTTGTGCAGTTCTGCCACGTGTATGTTTATTTTCTTTCTATGCATGAAAAAGCAAAGCTTGTATCGTCTGTTTATCTAGGTACTCCCATGACCCTCTCCTACTGTTGCCTTAGTGATCCTCCCAACTATTTAAATTAACATTGCCTGTTTTGCAAGAAATTTAGGCTGATAACTTCCCTGGTGTTATGCAAGAGGGTAAATGTGTGATAACTTGCATGAAGAGCTTATCTGAGAATGGTTTAGAAAACTATGATTCACATCTAAAGAATAATTCACAGCTAAGGAATAATGTAACATGCCCACTCTGGGGAAAAAAATAATCCATGAAGAGTGTCATTCTAAGGTAAAACATTCAAGAAGTGCTGAAGGGTAAATTCTGTCCAGCCCCAAATTCCTGTGCTGTCATAGCTGCAGGCACTGTCACTCTAGCATTTGCAATTTCTCTCCCTTTCTAATAATTATGCAAGATATGCTAATTACCCCCTAATAAAAGGTATGCTTACAATTCTACTTTGCCAGTTCTGATTTCTACAGAAAGCCCTGGAAAGATGTAGTCATAGAAACAAATGGCTGCTCAGCACCCCCAGTTTTACTAGAACCACGTCTTCCTCACCCTCTGCTCAAACTGAAGGAAAAATCTCACCCTTGCTTGGATGGTTTTCTGGGGAGTGAAAGGCTGGAAAGCCATAGAGCAACATCACTGAGAACTCTAAACCAGTTTCTATCCTCCTGAGGTTATTTTGGTGAATAACTGGTTTAGGAGGGAGGTTTGAACAGCTTGGCCTTGTCCTCAGAGCATCATTTTTAGCAATTTAAAGTTTGTCCCTTGACAGAAACCATACCCACTTCTCCTGCACAACACTAATCCAATTGGTAATATTACAGAATAACAACTGGACTCTAGTAAGCACGGTCCTTAACAGCTCCTGGATAGGCAGTTGGTGGAATTCAGCTGGGATTGGACTGCCTCAGCCAACTCCTCTCTATTAAGCCAAACCTTTGATTATTAATCAGCATAGCCTACAGTCATATTAAAAAATAGACTGAAACCTGGATCTAGATCTGTCTTTACTCATCTAAGTCCATTTTTAATTGAAAAATAGACAAGCAGTCAGTGAAGGGTTGCTGCTCAAATGGTGGAAAGTTGCAGTACTTTGATTTTCTTTTGCAGGATTCCCCATTTTGTGCTGTGCAGTTCTACTCCTGATGTTCCAGATCAGCAAACTGCTGACCAAGTGAAGTCTTCAGTGGCTTCTGGACACCTCTAGGAAATGCATTTACCACGGAGGAGGTGGCTGCGGAGGAACAGAATCCTCTTCTTGCTTTCCATAGTGTTGGTCTTCTCTTTCTACCAGCTCCAGCTCAGCCGCTCTGCCCTTCCAGTATCACACAGAGCCCCCCAACCCATGGACCATGTCAGAGTGGCTTCCAGGGACCTCCCCAGCAACAAGACTGCTGTAAGAGGCAATGCCACAGCACCCAAAATAAGGCACTGTATCTATGTGGATCCTGAGCCAACCGTGCCCGTCACTACATCAGTGGGTACAACACCACAGCAAGAAAATGCCAGTGAAAGCTCCCCAGATGAAAAACCACCCTATGAGTCCAAAGGAGAATACCCCCAGGACCTGTTCAGTGTGGAAGAACGCAGGCAAGGGTGGGTTGTACTTCACATCTTTGGCATGATGTATGTATTTGTGGCCTTGGCCATAGTGTGTGATGAGTATTTTGTCCCTGCTTTGGGAGTGATCACTGAGAAGCTGGAGATCTCTGAAGATGTGGCTGGAGCCACCTTCATGGCAGCAGGTGGATCAGCACCAGAACTCTTCACGTCCCTCATAGGTGTCTTCATCTCACACAGCAATGTCGGCATCGGTACCATTGTGGGCTCAGCAGTGTTTAATATCCTCTTTGTCATTGGCACCTGTGCCCTCTTCTCAAGGCAGATACTCCACCTGACATGGTGGCCCTTATTTAGAGACATCTCATTCTACATTGTAGACTTACTGATGCTCATCCTGTTTTTCCTAGACAGTGTCATTGATTGGTGGGAAAGCCTCCTTTTACTGACTGCCTATGCCACATACGTGTTCACCATGAAACAGAATGTGTTCCTAGAGCAATGGGTGAAGCAGGAGCTGAAAAAGAAGCTAAATGCTGTGCAGGCAGCATCATCAGAGCATATGCAGAAGGTTGGTGTTCTTAGAATTCAGAGGGCAAGTTGGAAATAACTTTCTAGTGTAAACCACAAAGAAAAACTGCATCTCCTTCACAAAGCACATATTTGAACCTCAGAATACAGGTACTGGTCAATAATTATGGGTTTAGAATGAGAGAAATGCAAACTAGAGAGGTTCTAAGAAATTAGAGAACACGACTAAAAGGGAGTTCTACCTGTCTCTTAGCTGCTTTCAAAGATGTGTGTGGTATTTTGCTTACTTGGTTGTTGTAAAGAAGTTTCAGAAAGAACAGTTGCAGGAACACATTCTTGGTCTGGGAATAAGATTAGACAATTCTAAAAGGCTTCTGTCCCAGCCTCTTGCAACTGAGAGATGTTGGAGGAAATTCTCTTTTTCCTCTCTGAACCCAGATGTGTTTTCTGGGATGCTGATGGTATCACTCATGACTTGATCAGCAGCACAGAAATGCATCTGGCAGCTTTAGCCATCATTCCTGCTCTCCTGGGCTGCATTTGGCAGGCAGATTGAAGTGCCCACACCCAATTCCGTGCCAGAACATTTCAAACTGTCCCCTAGCACTGTATGCTCTGCTAGTCAGATGTATCCCTGGCCCTCAAGCATGCTTTGCCTTCTGATCCTGGTACTCCACATCATTTAAGGAAAGGAAGGAAGCAGATAAAGGAGAGTGAGGATAGTTGAAGTGGTGCAGAATTGAGAAACTGCTTCTCTTTCCTACTGTTGGTTTGTTGTTCAGCCAGTGCTCACAGCTGGGAGTCCTGAAAGCCCCTGGGTTACATTCCAGTGGGACACATCTGCAAGAAACTGTAGTGCCACACACACACATCACTGTGGACATCACCAAGCATCACAAGCTGAATCCAGCCCTGCAGCTTGAAGTTTCCAGAGAACTCTCATTAATGTTTAGTAGCATGACAGAGAGCTGCTGAACCTATTCCTTGGGAAAAATTAATCACAGAAATAATAAATGATGGAAAGTAATGCTAATCACTGTTAAAAATAAAATCCCCTTTGCACCTTTACTCTTCTGGAAAATGAGTAAGGATACAGATGTTTGGGAATGAAGTCTGGCTCTGTAGCTGCAGGAATCAGTTGTGAGTCTGCCCCAGGTGCCTGCATCCTCACTGGCCCTAGGCAGAATCCAGTTTTTCTCAAAAGCCAATGGTTTGAGGAGGTTTATGGCTTTGGCTCTTTCAGTAGCATCCATGGACATTTGTGTCACTGTGCCACCTCCCCTCAGGCAGCAGCCTGAAGGATCATTAGATCCTGAAGCAGCAGAGGTAATTGGTCATTTCTGTTCTTCATTGCTTGCAGACAAGCACCAAGGCAGTTGTAGATGATGGAACAATGAAGCCACCACAAGTGAAGAAGCTGCAGGTAGGTCTAACCAACTTTACAGGGATCTGAAATCATGGGATTTTGAATCACACTTTGAAAAATGTCAACTCCCATATCAAGAAACCTGGACCAAAGCCTGTATCATGTCAGGCACAATGGCCACAGTTTGCTTAAGAGGACACCTGGCTGAGTCCTGTCCTTAAAGGAATTTTTATAAAATTTAAGAAACAGCTCAGACTTTCCAGGTGGATTTAACTAGAAGAGTGCTGCTCATTCTCTACTATTAAGCGGGCATATAGAAATTCAGAAAATTACTCTTCTTACCTGGTTTTGTGGCCAAATTTCTTCCTGGGCTCTCATAGCAGAGGCTGTCAGGGTCTGTCCTTTCCCATAGCAAACACTGAACAGCTGATTCCTCTGCTGCTGTTGAATTGCTGCCCCATGGCCTGGAGAGGCCTTGTCTGATGTAGAGGACAAGGAAGCTGGAACTGACTGGCTTTGTGCCTTCCCACAGCCTGGGCCAGTCCTGCAGAGGGGCAGCAGCTCGGCCTCCCTGCACAACTCTCAGATGCGCGGCACCATCGTGCAGCTCATGATCCACACCCTGGACCCCCTGGCAGAAGGTGAGTGGATGCTCCACACCAGAGGGCCTTGAGTTCACAGCCCTGAGTGGTTTCACTGGGAATACAATCAGTATTTTGGGGTCAGCAGCTCACCCTTGGGGTGCAGCTGAGTATCACTGATGTCAGGTACAGGGAGCTCTGTGGCAGTGGGATGTGCCCCTTCTGATCACATGGCTGGCAAGGATAAACACCTCATGTTTTGGTCCTGCCATACCTGCTTTTCATGTGCTACTGCTGTGGTGGCAGCTGCTGCTGCTGGGGTTCCCTGGAAGTGGTGACATCCCCCATCTCTGTCTCTCTGACTGCAGGGGCAGCAAACGTGAGTTACAGGCTTCCTCTATTCCATGGCACATCCCATCTTCCTCTTCTTAGCTCAGACCTCATCCCAGCCCTGAAACAGCAGCACAAGAAGAGGTTAAAACCCTTGAAGAATTATCTTTTTGACAGTGGTTCAAATTCCAGCTGAGATTCTAATCATGATGGTGAGGCCAATTTTATGTGATTCAGACTGATACATTTAAAATCCCACCTGCACCGTGGTATCATCACTGCCATGGCACAGTGTGCCCACATCCCTGTGCAGGCAATGGGAGGCTCCCCAGGGCCAGGGATGGACCAGCTCAGGTCCAAAATCTCTTTTAAGCTGCCCAGGGTGTTGAGAAGCCTCATCTCCAGACAGACCAGGGTCTTTGTATACAGCCTTTTAACATGTTGCTTTATATTAAATTTAATAAAAGCAAACTGTGGAGGCTTCTTTTCAAAGAAATAGTGAAGCACATTAAAAAAAATAAAATTAAGATTTTCTTTCCTAGCTTGGCATATGCCCCACCCCTCCCCTGCCCTACTTGTTCTAAAGAGATTATCTGCTACCCATTCAAAGAGAGATTGAAGCTAAGCAGATCAACACCTCTCGTGTCCCTCACAGAGGTTACAAAAAGGACTCTCCAGATCAGAATCCCAGCTGCACAAACTGATTGAGGGAACAGAGGAGGTTGGAGGAGGACAGCAAGGCAGATCAGTGTCTGCTTTGACAGATTCCACTGAAGGTACCCAGTGTGTTATGAACAGTAGCCTGATAAGAAGCAGACTCACCAGGGTTTGCTCCTTGCCTCCTGTGCCTCCAAAAGGTTTTATCAACAGCACCAGGACAGACCCAAAACCTTCCAAGGGGATGTGCCATACCTTGGGCATCAGAAAGTGCCAGAACCGAGGGGCTGCTGCCACTCAGAGACCTCTCAGCACCTTCTCATCCTTCCCACACCTCTAAATGTCTCCGTGCAGTATCTGCCCACCCCAGGCCACCACGAGCCTGGCTTTCTGGTTCAGCTTGGTGACCCTGGTGAAGCTCTGGGACCCCTCAGTAGGAGAGTTGTGGGGGCCTGAGGTTGGCAGCACAGACCAAGGAGATCCCCAGCCAGTTCAGCCCAGAATAAGCTGCTGGGAGCTTTCCATGCAGTTGCAAGTCATTGTGCTTCTGAAGAGGTTCTTTGTGAATAAGTACTGAGGGACCAGTTTGGATCTTCTCTCAGAGAGAACTTCCCTACTCATTACACAGAATCACAGACTCATTTATATTGACCTTTAAGATCATCAAGTCCAGTCCATCCAGCACTGCCAAGGCCAGTCCCCAGTGCCCCTTCTACACATCCTTTAAATCCTTCCGGGATGGTGACTCCCTGTGCCGGGCTTGAGAACCCTTTGGGTGCAGAGATTTCTCCTGATATCCAACCTCAGCCTCTGCCGGCAGCCGGCAGGATGCGAGCTGCGGCAGCCACTAGATGGGAGTGTGACCTTGTGTATCTGGCTCTGACACCGCAGGGACGTGCGGGCTGCGGGCATGGGCTGCGACAGCCTCTCCAGAAGGGTTTTATTTCCCAGACCCTTTACCTCGCTAATGTCACCGAGTTAATGGCAAAACCTCTGCCCCAGGTACGTGCCCGCTCCACTCAAGGCTGTGAGATAAGAGCCAGTGCCTTATAAAATATAACAATAAAATTACAGATATTACAACAGCTCAGCAGTCACAATCCAGGAGCCCATGTGCCAAGTCCTGTGTGCCTTGAAGGGGATACTCCTTAATCTGATCAATTCCTACCTGAAGAAAAGGGAGTCTGGAGAAAAGGAATTTACTCATAAACTGAGAAACCAAAGTGCCATGAGGAGCTTGGCCAAAGAGATGCAATGACATCCCAAGGAAGGATGTGGAAAAGGATTTGAGCCTGCCGAGGCACATGAGGACTTGTGTTCTGACATATTAATAGTTCCTGGTACTGTGCTAACAGCCCTGCAGCCCTGGGGACAGCTGTGCCTGCTTCCATGGATCACCAACACTTCCCTTTGCTGTGTGTGCTGGTACTCTCTGTACCAGGCACATTTCTGTAATTAGGCTGACACACAGAAGATGATCCCAAAGCAATTTATATTTCCTCAAGGGCCCTTGTTCCTTCTTGCCAAGGGCTGTAGCATCACACTTGCAGGCTGTGGAAATGATCACTCGACAGAAGGAGAGGGTTGCCAACAGTTGCTCAGCAGTTCCTCACTGGACCTGCTGCAATCAGGGTAGGTTTCCTTCTTTCGGCTGCACTCACTTTTTATTTGGGCAGCACAGAAGTGGTTTCAGGGCAGCAAGGTCCAAAACATAGAAAAGCTGCCAGCACTGGGTCTCCAACCCCGAATTTCAGGAGCAGAGGTCTTGGAAATACAGAAGTGTGAAACACAAAGCTGCAACACCCCTTGTGTGAAAGTTTCTCTTTTGAAGAGTGGATTGAGTTCAGAATGTGGGGTTTTTTCTTTCTGTATTAGGGACTTATCATTACTTAAGTCTTTGTCTCAGGGAGATTACATGTTTACTTTAGAAGTTCTGATATTTACATGACATTGTATTTCTGATAGGACTTTTTACTTTCAATATGCCTTTTTAAAGTTAGGAATTTCTAACAAGTTTGTTCTTTTCCCTTTTTCCCCACTTCCTTTGAAAGTGAGTAGAGGAAGAGCATGAGATCTTTTCCTGAGCATCCCGTTAGACACCAGAGGGAACTGTTGGGGAATTAAAGGGAGCAAGGATTTTGGAAATGCTCAGGAATCCTCTAATTTCTAAACCTCTAGCCTTACCATCAGACTCTTTAAACTCTAGTCACACAGGGAGCAAGGCAGAAGCCTAGATTTCTTTTTGAATGAAGCAAAAGATTCCAGCAGAGAGGTTGTCAGAGCTGTCTGCCCTCACTATGCCCCAGTTAACAAGGTAATGATTTTGGAAATTAGACCAGAGCAGTGGGCACTGTGGCAGACTGGAGAAGGCTGAAGGCAGCTACAGCTTCTCCTTGCTTCATTAGCATTCCATCATTTGTTGTGAGAGAATCATGGTACAGAGGGGCAAAAGGAATCACAAGACCTTTTTTTTATACTTCCATTTTTATACAACAGAATCTCCAAATCCTTCAGTTTCATGCCAGATTATAAAGGAAAGAATCCTCCCTGCTGGTTGTTTTGTCAATCCTGTTAGATTGAATATTAGAGCCAAAGAATGAATTAAATGTAAGGGCCAAATTCAAGGTAGAAGCTCAGCTGCCACCTGAAGTCCATCCTGGATGCTGTCAAGTCATAGGACAAGAATTCTCCTGGAGAGCATCTCAGGGCCACTGGACACAGACACGTCCTGTGTGATAGGTTCTCAGCCCTGGGGACAGAGCTGCCAGCAGTGAATGCCCCAGAGGACTGAGGGACACTGCCCTGCACAGCTGATCCAGCACAGCCCAGACTCAGCTCATGGACATCCTTCCTCCCCGTGCTGACCTGCAGATCTGGCCAGCTTAGAGCCAGCTCTGCCTCCAATCTCAGTCCCTCCTGCAGGAATTAACACCCTTTTAAAGGAGGCTGATCTCATGAGAAGTGGACAGTGGCCTGGGTCTAATCTGTTCATCCTGACTGAGATGCTCCTGGGCTCCACTCACACTGCCAGCCTCTGGCTTGGCTGAGGGCAGTGAGCCACGAGCTTGAATTTCCATAATCTCAGGCTGAGCCTGACCGCCCTGACCCTGCTGACAGGAGCTTTTGCAGCAGCTTCAGGGAAAAGCCAAACAGGAGGAGGCATTGCACAGTGCTTAGAGGAGACTGGCAGCAAAAGCTCTACCCTGCACTGAGGGATTGTTTGTGCACCAGCACAGAGGAAAGGAAGCCAACACTTCCCATCCCTCCAGTGAACTTCAGTATTGACCAGGAGTGTGGAAGAGTCAGGCTCTTGAGTCCCAAAAGGAGAAGAAATTATCATTTAGGTACAAAATTGTTACCTGCAAGGGTGGTGAGTCTCTGGCACAGGTTGCCCAGAGAAGCTTGGAGCAGCCTGAGACAATGGAAGGTGTCCTGTCCATGGCAGGGGTGGCACTGGATGGCCTTTAAGGTCCCTTCCAACCCAAACCATTCCCGTACTCCATGGTCATTTCATCTCAGTCCAGCCATTCCAGTGCTCAGTGGAAATCCCAGCTGCTGAAAGATGTTTCTGTCAGACAATAGCAGGAATCTTACCAGAGCAGGACTCATCCCCTGAGGTCTGAATGTCTGAGCTGGGCCCAGTTATTGGAAATACAGCAGAATTTACTGATTTTCACAAGGTTTGGCTCAGAACAATAGTTCTGCCCACATGGCTGGACCTGCTATTTCTATTATCTCAATGTCACTGTGATTAATAAAGTGGCAGGGCCCTGCCCTTGAGGCATATGACAACAGCACCTTCTGGGTGCATAGTCATCAGCATAGCAGATTAAATCAGTGTGATAAAACATTCAGAGGAAATTAATTTACAGCCCTGCACACAAGCCAAACCCAGCATTGCCAGATTCCATGTGGCTAGTGCCCATGTGCAAACCCAGTGACCCTCAGTCATTGGGAGTGCAGCTCAACAGAGGACACAGATTAGAGCAAAATGGGGCTTTTCTTTGAGCCCATTCTCATCACTTTCACTGAGAATCAGTTAGATACTTGAGCAAAAATCAGCTATAGAGACACAGTTTCACAGTAAAAAAGCAGCTCAGCTGAGTAAAGCAGAGCTTGGTTTACAGTTGCAGAAGCCCTCAGCAGTGCCAGAAAGAGAGCACCAGACCTGTGCTGGTGACAGCCTGGACCATGCTGAGCCTGGATACCAGGAATTTAGATCAGCCCTAGCAGGAGACACTTTTGTATACTTAGAAAAATCAATCATTTTCCAGGGAATTGGAACATAAAAGGTGTTTATTTTCCATTCCCATCAGGTCCCCAAGCTGTGAGCAGCACCCTAAAGCCTCTTCAACAGCCTCATGGCAGGAGGAAGGTGTCATTTTTAGTTTGCTCATAATCTAGCCTAGAAAAAAAAAAATCAATAGTCCATTTGGAACAAGATGATATTGCACCAAAACTCCCCCTCTGTTCTTTCTGCATTTTCTTCCTATGAAGTACAGCTATCCTCTGTATTACTGATTTGGAAAGGATTTCTCATTCCTCTAGATTCTCCTGAAATAGTTCCATGTCAAACTGCTGGTGTAATTGCTGTAGCACTAAGCAGTCAAATACAACAGCAGCAACCAAAACCTGGTGTCCCAGCCAGAGCAACCCCTGGGGCAGGAGGTAGGGGGCAAGAGCACGTGTGTGTTGGGGGATGCAGGTCCAGGGGGGCTCTGCAGTGACAGCCCCTGATGATCATGTCCTTCTCACCCACAGCAAAATTTAAAGACAGGGTTGACATCCTGAGCAACATGGCCAAGGCCAAGGCTGAGACCCCGGAAGGACAAGGCTCCCAGCCAGGTGAGTGCAGGAAGAGCCAGCACGGTTTGCCTTGTGCACTGCAAACCCTCACCTCTGCAGCATGCAAAGCCCAAGGGCTGGCAGAGAAACCCTGGGGTCTATCACAATTTTTGTGCTGTTACTGGGCACAGGTGGCTGCTGTAACAAGGCAGCAGAAATCAATCCATGCACGAGGGCAGGAGCATCCCCAGAGGAGCTGTTAGTGAGGCAGGGCATGGAGAGCTACAAGGATGGCAGGAAATGGCCATGGAACAGAGCAGGAGGGAATTCAGGGCATTGGACAGAACTTGGGTGCTGCTGGTCTTTGGTTGATCCTGCAAATGAGGTGTTTGTTGAAACAAAGCACCTTCACACACTCGCAGAAGGACACAGAAGGCTCCTCCAGAGGGAATAATCGACATTGTCTGTATCAATTCCAAGGACTGTGCACTCTTCCTTTAATAGAATCACAGAATCATGTAATGGTTTGCGTTGGAAGGAACCTTAGATACCATCCCATTCCACCCCTGCAATGGAGAGGGATTTCCACTATCCCAGGGTGCTCCAAGTCCTGTCCAGCCTGCCCTTGGACACTTCCAGGAATGGAGCAGCCACAGCTTCTCTCGGCACACTGTGCCAGGCCCTCACCACCCTCACGGGGGAGAATTTCTAATCTAATATTTAACCTAGATCTGCCCTCTGTCAGTTTAATTTTGTTTTGGGTTTTCTCTGTCACTCCTGACACAAAGGCTGCCTTGGAGCCAGAGCTGACCTGTGCTACAGCAGAGATTTGTGCTGCCAGCAGGCTGCAGATTTTGAACACCAGGAAACTTTTGTGTGCAAGTCCCAGCTCCACACGACACAGGCACCTGAGCACCTCCCAGTGCTGGGCCTCACGGAGGTGAACGAGCCCAAACTTGAGAAAAACACTGTTCAAAACCTGAGTAAATTCTTGGTGTGTCCTTCAAACACCACACTGACTTCCCTCCCTCATCCCTGCTCCATGTTGTCCACATTTCTGCTGTTCCCACAGAGGTTTCCATGTTCCTCTGGCTCTGCAGGTTAATGCAGGAACAGCAGGACATTGCAGTTATTTCCTTGTACGTATCAGCACTTTCCTATTTGCTTTTGAATACCCACCAACTGGTCAGGGATTGAAGCCTGGCAGCACATCCCCGTCATTTCTCAGAAGCCTTGAAGAGTATCAAATCCCTGGAGAATGTCTTGCTCTATGGAGGGAAGGGGGAGCTGGGGGAAACCTGAGAAGCAAAGCTTGACATCCTTTCTGGGTTTTAAGGATGGCTTTAATACAATCCTCAGAATCCAGAAACAAACCAAGAAATGCTCATCAGCTGTAGGTGAAATTGCATTTCCTTGTGCCACTTACAGCAGTTCTGCATGGAAGGTCAGAGGACCACCAAGGTCTCATTCTACTCCAAATGGACCAAATTCTGCCCAGATTTACCAAACACAATCACAGCAGTCAGGGACACAACAAACCTAAGCATTCTGAGGGTATTTTACCTGAAATGCCACCACTGTGGTCGGGAGCTCAGAGCTCCTGCTGGTCACAGGGAGGGTGATGCCCTGATATGGTGGTGATGACTGAAACCAGCATTCCTTCTTATTGCTTTTGCAGAAGAGGAAAAGAAAGCAAGCACAGTCAAGGTAATTCCTGCCAGTGAATCTGAGCCCAGCAAGGATACACAGAAGGCTGATGTGCCACAGGATGGACAGGTATCAAAATCAGGAGCACAGTGCCCACCCAGGCTGACCTTCATGTGTTCCTTCTTCCCTCTCCAGAGCTGTTGGGACAGGACCCAGCCCATGTCACTGGCATCTATAAATAGGCTCTCTGTGTAGTGATTTAAGATGCTGGCTGAAACACTTTGGCTTACAAACACAGATTGGCTCCAAATTACGACACAAAGTGATACTGGATAGTCCTGTCCCCTCAAATGACTCCTGAGGTCAGAGGGTACTGCAGGGTAAGGGAGATAAGAGCACCTGCCTGTCTCGTGCTCAGCAGCAGACTGGCTCCCCAAATCCCCTTTGGGTGATGTATTTGGCAGTTCCAAGGAAAGAAGGTTTTTCAAGGACATAAAGTATTTAATTTGTGCCTAAAAGGTGGCTGTAGTTAATGGATGCCCATTAGTTAATCCACAGGTGCTGGGGTGGTGTGTGCCTGGATCCTGTCCCACAAGAGCTGTGGCTGCCCTCAGCAGGTTACAAATGTGAGCTCTGCTCAGGTGAGTAACTTGTTAGTGTGAAAATACATTGGCTTTTTGGTTTTCTTTTTATCCTGAGGCACAGCCCCCATCAAGCAGTGACAGCTCAGACGACAGCAGCGCTGAGAGCCAGGAGAGCGACAGTGACAGTGACAGTGACAGTGACAGCACAGAGGGTGATGAAAATGATGAGCCCTTATCTCTGCAATGGCCAGAATCAAGGACAAAACAAGCAATTTACCTTTTCCTCTTTCCCATTGTCTTTCCTCTCTGGAGCACTCTGCCTGACGTCAGGAACCCAGTAAGAATCTATCTTCCTTCTGCTACTGGAGTCATTAACTGAGCTATAGATTTCCTCTGGGCAAGAGGCCCTGGGTCCATTTTTCCATGTCTGGAGTCTTTGCATAGTTGAAGGGCTGTTACTGCTGCAGGGAGTAGGACAGGAGTTGCAGCTGCAGTGTAATGTCATTCCAGAGACTTAATTTAATAAACCACAAATTCTAGCAACTACAGGTCAAGCTGAAAAACAGCAGAGACCAGGGTCCAAGTTAAAGAATCAATTGCAGTGAAGTGTTTCGGGTGAATAGTTTTCAATGGGGACTGTTAACTTCCCTGAAACTTCTCTTTTTTCTTTTCAAACTTGATTTCAACAGGAGTCAAAAAAATTCTTTGTCATCACATTTTTTGGATCCATCCTCTGGATTGCTGCATTCTCTTATCTCATGGTGTGGTGGGCTCACCAGGTGAGAGGTTTGTTCTTTCTGAAATGGCAAATCCCCATTTCAGAACAAGTAGATGGAGAGAGGGGACAGTGTTATTGTGGCATTTTATCTGATAAATTACAGCTGCAGTCATCCATCACAACAGTAGAAACTTTGTTTTGTTAGAACCCAAAAGAGAATTTTTCATTTTCTTTTTTTTTTTTTTTTGACAAAGACTCATTCATTTCTGAGAGCTTCCAAAGGAGTTTGTGCATCAGTGAAAGGAAAAGCACCATCAAGATTTATCTTAATTCTGACTTTTCACTGATGAATGTTTCTGTGCAGAACATAATTATCCATTACCTAATTAAAATTCTAGGAAAATACAGGTTCTGATTCTGGAAGCTGCTAAATGATCTTAACTCCCCCATCTCAATGTTCACCTGGTATTCTGGGAAACAATACTTCCAGCTTGTAGGATCAGCCCCCCAATCTGAATTGAGTGATATATTGCACATGCAAGATCTGATCATGCTACAAATCCCAGGACTGGCATCTCCAAAGGCCCTTAGATCTTGCACAGCTGATGTTAAATTTGCAAAGGCAGACAACATCCAGAAGAGGACTGAGGACAGGAAAATTGTGCTGTAGCTGTCTTGACCTTGGCTCAGTGCTGGCATCACTGTGCTCAGATCTCCTACACTACAAATCCAGAATCAACAGACACACTAGAATAGAACTTTTTCACCTATAAAGCAGGAAAATGCTGCCACATTTGTGGGACTTGGAATATTCTAACTCAATTATGGCACAAACCCTAACCCTGTACAGAGCAATTACACTCCCTATTCCACTGCTAACAGCCCTGCTAATGTTGTGTTGATTAGGTTGGTGAAACAATTGGGATATCAGAGGAAATTATGGGCTTGACCATACTGGCAGCGGGCACCTCCATCCCTGACCTCATCACCAGTGTCATCGTGGCCAGGAAGGGCTTGGGGGACATGGCTGTGTCCAGTTCTGTGGGCAGCAACATCTTTGACATCACTGTTGGGTGAGTACCAGGTCCATTCCTAGAGGTGCATTTCTTCTGAATTCCCTGCTTTGAAGCCAAGCGTGCCTCAGGTAATTTCATTTTAGCTGTAGTTAAGTGAAAGGCAGCACCCTTTTTCTTTTGAACAAACCCAACCTAAACCCAGCCAGGAAAGACAAACTGGTGTAACTCAGCCCACTATCTTCACCCAATTCTGAACCAACACAAAATTACCAATTTTTCAAGACAATGCAAAAGACCTTCAACTAATGTTAATCTATACAGGCAGGGACCTTACCTGGTCACTCAGACATTCAGCTCCTGGTGAAGGAGTGCCTGAATCAGTGCTTGAATCTCCCATCCTAAACCATCAGGACATTTCTGTATTAGAGCACACTGAGGCTCTTAATTCTTAGGCATTATTTTCAAACCATTTTACTCTTGGATTTTATTATGATAGTGCAAGCATTATCCAAATGCAGTTTTGACAGGAACAACATCCAGTTTAGATTTATACTGAGCTATATTGAATACAATGGCACATTTTTTCCCTGTAAAAGTTTGGAAAAATTGCTTAGTTATGATGCAGAAAATGAACTGCCTTAAAACATTTATTTCAATTACTTGTCCTTTCCTTGCAGGCTGCCAGTTCCTTGGTTCCTTTTTTCTATCTTCAATGGCCTCAGCCCTGTAGCAGTCAGCAGCAATGGTTTGTTTTGTGCAATTGTTCTCCTTTTCCTCATGCTCCTCTTTGTGATTATTTCTATTGCTGTCTGCAAATGGAAAATGAACAAACTGCTGGGGCTCACCATGTTTGCTCTTTACTTTGTGTTTCTGATCATCAGTGTGATGTTAGAGGACAAGATAATATCCTGCCCAGTATCTGTGTGACTTGTGGACACTTAAAGATGTGTGAGAGGATCCAGCAACATCAAAAGAGGGATCAGGTAGCAGTTGTTCTACTGAAAAAAAAGCAAGCAGAATTGTAATAAACTTACTGAAAATAAGATATCTTTACCATGCTAAAAAATAAATCAATCGTAAGTGGTGTGTCAGCCTCTGCTGTTTTTCTTTAGGATGAGAACAAACACTTAAAGAACAGATTTAGACACTTGTGGAAAGGGTGATACCATTTAGATGCATCAAATTCTCACATGGCTGATCCCCTCAAGTTAAAGGAGCTGATTTTCACCACAGAATATTTACTCATTATAGGAAATTCTCAAGAACATGCTCTAAATTAGTCAGTGAGCTGCTCAAGCTCCCTGAAATCAATTAATTTTATTTCAGTGGGAAGAGAATCAGACTCATGTGGCTGGGCCTTCACAGAACTGCTCTGTGTGGTGACACAGGCTGCAGCTCAGCACAGGACTCCCCAAACTGCACTGATCCTTTCAGATCTGAACCTGATCTTGCAGTGCAGTGCCTAAAATTCATGTAAGGTGCCCACAAGTACAAGTGTGATGGGACCTGGGTTTATCTTGCTGCAACAAGACTAAAAAGCTCAGAGGTCAGAAGAACACATAACCTCCAATCAAAACTAAAGCCAGGAATCAAATACAAGGAGTTGATTGCTGGGGGTTTGTTTTCATCCTGACACTAATCTCTAACAGTTACAGATTATTTAACCAGCACTAACTCCTGTTAGCACTGACTTCTACACAGAAGAGATGAAAGAAATGCCACTGACATCACCAGACCTGAGAGGTTTATTGTTAACACCTCATGGGAGCACACAATGTGGTTCAGAGTTGCAGACATTTCTGTCACTCTAATCAATCTAATAAAATGTTAATGAAAATAACCAGGAAGATTTTAAGCTTTTTATTGACTCACTGTAAAACTTTTTTTTTTTTGATGAGACAGAAAAAAACCTTAACATTGTTAACATTGACTTTGCATATTTTAAATGAACTACAAACCAAAGCAAACATCCAACATACTGGTTTTTTTTGGTAAATAAAAATTTAAACATTACATATTTACAAATCTACAACCATTCATTTAAAAAGTGCTGCTTGCAGACTAACAAAGTACCATTTTTAAATCCCAATGAGATAATATCCAGAAATACCCCTCTCTATTATTAGTATTTGCGTCTCCCATTTGTTACGCTAAGATTTTACATGCAGGAATTTTCTCTTTCTTGGGATACAAATCATTTAATTTGCCAATGGAAGTCAAATTCATCAGGCTGTAACTGTACCAACAGCAAACCTCCTCAAAGGGGACACAGCAGTGTCAGAGAAACAGCACAATTTCTATTCACATTTCAGTATTTCATCTCCAATAATTATTCCAGTGGAACCATAAGTAAAGCAAAATATATATTGCACTGCAAATGTAAAACTTTTGTTTAAGGTTTTGGACATAAGCATTATTTAGTACACAAAAGGAGAAAATTCAGTTCATACAAAATTTTAGATTGAAAATATGTCTCAAATATTTTATTTATTCATCTTTGTGGTATTGGAAAATATAGTCAAATTGCTTTTCTAATAAAGGACAGTGAGATTTGAAAACTGTTTCAACACTGAATTGTGTGACGCTTAAAAATTATCGACCTCAGGATACATTTGGAACATTATGACTTGAATGAGGAAAATTTCCCACTTAGAGTATGTTGTTATTCCAACCCTATTTTTCTATATTTCTACAGTGGACTGACTTGCAACAGACTTTATAAAACAATTTATTAAGTCTAATGGTTTCACTTGATGAGCTACAATATGATCGAGTAATTTCAAAGCACACCCAAATTAACATTGGCACGCTTCAGGAGAGCCACGCCGGGGACGCAGGGACAGAGGGCTTGTGTGAAAGCTGCAGGGACAAACCTGCTCCAGGGCAGCATCCCCTCCCTGACAGCGCTGGGGGATGCTGCACAAGTCACACGGGTTGGGTTTTAAGCCTGGAGGCAGCTGGAAGTCCTTACAAGGAGGTTGGATGGAGGAAGGGTCAGGTGTTGCCCCCACAGCCGTGCCGTGTCCTGGGGACGGGACCGGGCTCGGCGCTCCAGCCACCCCACAATGGGGGCGGGAAGCTGGGTCATAGCTCAGCCCCTCTAAGACCCCACAGCAGCTCTGGAAAAAGCACTTGCTCTCTCTCCTTTCATGGCTTGAAGGTCCTGTAGAACGCGGCCGCCCAGTGGTAAATGGGAAACAGAACTGCAGGGAGCTGGGAACACGACCTTCCCCCTACACATCCAGCTAAGAGCTTCAGCACAGCAACCACTGGAGGCAAGATTTCCATGGTGATGCAGCATTCCTACTGTACAGAGCAGAGCAGCCATGCGACTGAGAGTACTTACAGGGACTGTGATCAAAAATAGCCTGTTTATTTCACAACAGCTCAGAGGAATGAAGAGGGAGGGTGTCTCTACCATGTACCAGGGTGACACAAGGAGCTCCATTTCATGCACAAGGATACTGTACAAGCGTGGCAGTACAAAAGAGCATCACAACTGGTTAAAATAAATTAAATGTGAAAGATGTTTGTAAGTAAGTGTAGCATTGCTAGCTCCACCTCAGGTGGGGGGATACTTTCAGAAAGGTCAGCTACATAATTAGCAGCACATTAGAGAAGAGGCATCACCCATGGAAGCTGTATCCAAGACTACATCCTGCAATTATCAGCACATTCCTGCAGCTCTACATGTTTTAAATCCTTTCTTCTCAGGGCAGCTTCTTCCTACAACTTTACAGAGGTCTGGGAGGAGGTTACAGAGCTTCATAGCAGCATTACTTTTCATTTAAGCCTCTAAGGCTCGCTCTATTTCACTTAGTAAAGTAAATGTGAGCTTTAAAGTTTATCACCTTTCTGCCTAACTGAATATTGCTGGTTTATTATACTTGCAAACTAAAGATGTTTTTAAAAACACCTACCTACTGGTAGGCAGACTGCAATATAAAATCTAATGTAACAGTTGAATATTGTGAAGTATTATAACAGCAACTAAAAGAAATGAGAAGTGGAGAATTATTAATATTACTTAAAATACAGCTATTTGTTAAAGCATGATTTAAATTTGTTTAGGGTGTTTTTTATACAGTTCAATGTCTGTTTTCCCACCTCCATGCAAGACTTCTGATATTTTCCCTGTAGCCTACCTTCTGGTGAGGAGTTGCTATGTGACTGAAAGCACAGAACATTTTTTAAATGTCTGGAACAAGAAAACATGAGGCAAAAGCCATGACTCCACCACAAGGACTGATATAGCAGTTTTCTTCAGAGAAAAAAAAAAAAATCATTTTGCCTGTGAAATAGAGACAGAACATTCCAAGTATGTTTAACTAAGCACAATATGCCCTAATAAGTTACATTCTCTATAATTCCCTGTAGCAAGTTTGCTGGATGTACTTGAGTTAGAAGCTTTGGGTGGGCATGATGTGGTGTGGTACTGAGTGTGTGAAACACAACCACTGTGTGTTCATGGAGAACTCACTGCAGGCTGGCATTTGCTCCATGCCACACTAACAAATGCCAACAGCTGAGATGGGCTACTCCATAAAATCCATAGCACTCTTCAATGTGCTTTCCCTTTCCTAGGGAGTGGGGAGGGAAGGGAACACGAGAGGAAGGGGAGATTTCTACACAAGTGTTTCACAGAGACATCGGTGAATTCATTAGAGTTTTGCAAAATTTACTATACCTTCCTTCTGATTGCTGTGGTAACACATTTTCCAAGTGTGCATGAGAGAAATCCTGGATCTCCAGTACTGTCTAGGTGAAGGTTAACATTTTCTATTCTGCTTTAAAAACAAATCACTCTTCAAAAAGTAACTGGACAAGTTACTATAAATAGCAGTGTACTGCAAAAAAAATAAGCACTGTATTGCTTCTGCAGCAAGTCCATTTAAAATTCACTCCAGTAATTTAAAAAAATTAAAAAAATATCAACTTACTATAAACAATTTAAAATATGTATAATACAACTTTGTATGCTCTTCATAACATCATGAATATTCTATGTAAACAATAGATTCTGAAGAATTTCCTTCGCTCACATTAGCTTCAGTGCATTGTTTCTGTCCACCTGTTAATTTTTTTTTAAAGGGAGCTGTAATATGTTGTCCCAAGTCAGAGAACTGATTTTGTTTAGAACCTGCCTCTCCACACACTGATTTGCAGAAAGGACAAGGGACAGGGAAATAATATTTGGCCCATTTTGCTCTCTGTCCATCTCCACAAGCGCGGCCAGGCCGAATTTCCCGAGGCCTCCTGCCCCAGTCGCACGCTCCTCAACACTGAGATGTTCCTTGTGACTCAAGTGGTTATTTTACACAGGGATACTCATAGATATCACCTCTTTAGCCAGGAACATTTAAAGATATGGTTCTCCAAAAATCTTCCTGCATTCCATCACTCCAGTGCTGGGTGGTCGGTCGCAGTTGTGAGTGTTCTTCACTTGATTAGCGGTCAGGCGATCATAGGCCATTTTGTACTCTCTGTCAAAAGCATCTGCAGCAAGGGAAAAACACCTTCAGACAGCCAGCTCAAAACCACCACCCAAATGCCACAACAGTTGCATTTATCAGCACTAAATATCTGTGAAGTCCTTTTATTTGGCACTTGCTACAGAGTGGTACACATCTAATCTATAGATGATTTTTTTTCTGGAAGCTGAACAACAGTTTGCATAAATCCATCATCTGTGCTCATTTAGATAGTTGGCAGAACTCACCTATATCAATGTTATCTCTTCCCAGGGCAACAAGTGAAAGAAAGAGTATTTCTCTGTAAAGGCTCCTGAAATGGTAAAAACCCCAAGTTATATACTGCACTGATACAGCACAAAATAATCTCTATTAAAAATAGATTGAAGCATTTAAAGACAACTTATTAAAAAGAGGCATTTTGAACATAATTCCTGATTGTGCCTCCAAAATATTGTAATTTCTGAGCTCTGGATTCCCCACATGTGGACATCACCCATGGTAGGTCCCCTGGAAGTTGCACCAAGTGCATGCAAAGAGAAACACACTCAAACACTCAACCCAATCCCAGGAAATTTAACCAGGCAAGGAATTTGCTTTTCTGCATTTTCACATTAAAAAAAGCAGGCAGACAAGCAAATTAACATCTTGTCAATGCTCCAGCTGTTGACAAGCCTGTTGGATATCCTAGCATAAATTAGTAAATACAGGCAAGAAATGAAAACTCACAGGAATTAATGATCACCAATTCCACTGCTAATGGAAAAAAACCCTGCCTAAATATGAGACATAATCTCTCTTAGCTCCTTTTCTTTCCTCCACCAAAGACTTAAAAATAAACCCCAAAGCTACCCAAACACACCAGAAACAAATGTAGGGTTTTTATTTTAAAACACCTACTAATTTATAAATAACATTCAATAACAAAATACACATATATACACACAATCCCTAGCTCCCATTGTTCAGAGGTAAAAAAAGAGGTGGCTGTAAAAGGGAGGGGGAGAGGAAAAAGTGAAAATTAAAATGGAGAAACTAAGTTCATGAAAGTAAAAAAAAAATTACCAGAGTGATAACTTAGAGAACATTGGTGAAAAATATTTTTTTCTTTAAAAAACACAGTAGGAAAACATAATTCACATTAATAAGCTGATTACTGCCCAACTCTGCTCCAGCTGGGCACACTGGTGGTCTTACCTCTGTCTTTTAATATGTGGCCACTTGTTGAGCCTCTCCAGTATCTGACTCATTGGTCCATACACATCATTCATCTTAATACTTTTCACCATACTCCTCAAGAGCTCCTGGTTAAAGGAGTCATCATCTTTTTGCAATAACTGGACCATGGGGTACTTCTGGGCTGAAAAACATTAGAAAAGCTGTAAGAATAAATAGATTCTTTGCAGCAAGTACAGTTGTTAAAAAAAAAAAAGGCTACAGGATCTGTGAAAATATTGACATGTATGTAAATAAAACATCAAGTCAAAAATTATCAATGTAGAACACAAAAAGCACATAAGAAAACTCAACAGATGCAATGGGCCATGAGCTATTTTCAGGTGCGTGATCCAACACCAGCAACAAAACTCTGAGTAAGCAAATGCTAAAAATAAGAACATGAGCTGAGTGGATGAACGGCATCAATGAAATGTATTCCCTCTCATTCCTCCCATCTCAGTGAAGAAAAAGCCACTGGCAATACCAGCCAGTGATTTGAAACAAATGCTGGAAAACTAAAACTTGTTCAAGCAGTTTACTGCTCAGCACAGAAACAACCTCCCTCCCAAAACAATTCGCCCAAACTGAGAATAGCAACACCAAACTTAACACTCACTCTCAAACAAAAGAGTGCGATTTTGACCTGCAAGACAAAAAGCAGCATGATCAAAAATCAGTATTGCAGCTCATGTGAACCATCCACAAAGACATCTTTTGTCAACACACATGCTTCAGTTACTCAAAATGAGAATTGTTCTTAAAGAATACCACCAAAATCCACAAGAAACTGAACTTACTCTGAGCATTCCACAGAATATACAGAGGCTGCCTCGGGTCCTGATGCAATTTCATGTTGTCCCATAGCATCTGAATAAGAACATATTTGCTGTCCTCTGACATACAGCTCCGAGGGATCTGACCAGGAGAACACACAAAGGCATTTTATTAAAAGTCATGACAAAGGAGTCCTGTATTTAACATGGATCTGCACATCTCTAGGTCTCATGGTAAAAAGCTTTGCTATTAAAACTATGTACAGAAAGTTATCTGAACTTTCAGTGACATGGCAAATGAGTGTTTTGCCTGTTTTCCACAATCCTAAAATCTAAACTACTTCCTTCTACTGCTCAGCTACTCAAATAGCAACAAAACTGACTAGCAATTTAATCTCCTTGAAAGTGAGGATCACAAATTGCAGTGGGATGAGGAAGAGCTAAACCACCAGCTCCCCATAAGGACTGCTGAGCACATCTTTCAGAGTTCTGAATATCTTCCCTCAGCTAACACATTCTTTACCAATTCAGGACTGGGCTCAGCGTAGTGCAGGACATTTCTAAGAGTTACTGAATCATGAAATGATTTCCTATATGGGCAAACAGCCATTCCTCATATGCCAGTGTTTCCTCTCTGATTCCATACCTTGGAGTTCTTATTGCAGTGCTCAGAAGAAAGTATTAATCCTGGTAAGTTGCTGGGCAAGTCCAAGCGCCTGAAATACCACACCAAATTCCAGAACACGATGGGATGATGATCTACAAAGTCTGCTACTGTTATTGCATGATCCCCTTCGTTTTCAAGCAAACTTTCAAGCTCTTTCCACACCACGAGAGGACTGAGGTAAGGAACCGTTATAGGATCAGGACTGGGCAAGTGCCATTCCAGGCCCAAGGAGTCCTGCAGCAAGAGAAAAAATGCCATTCATTGTAACTAATGGAATGAATGGAACTGTCTTTACAAGGTCTTAGAAATGCTTCTGTTCTCTATGACACACAGCAACATCTAAAAGCTCCATCTTGCATTGTTTAAATAACACAACCTAGCATTTACTGTAATTTAGCAAAGTTAATGATGTTACATGTATTTCTAATCTATAGCAAACATGAAAAAATGACTTTTAAGGTAGAAAAACTACACACTGTTGGTCCTTGCAAAGTAGCAGGCAGGCTACCAGTGGGAATGATATGGCTGATCTTCTGGTTTTCCTTCTCATCTTCTTCCAAAGGACCAAATGTACTGATGCTCCTTGCTACAGGGTGACTCGTACAATCTGACCCAGAGGCATTTTGCCTTCTTCCTGAGGGGATCTGAATACTTCTGGCATAAACATTGTCATGCTGCTTAGATTTGCTAGAGGAGAGGAAAAAAAGAAAAGAGTCTCAGCTATTTGTTTTACTCTGAGTGCTCCAAAACGTACACAGACAGAAATAAACTGGAAATAATGGACCTGACAGTTTGAATTCTGCCTTGATGCTCACCACACTCATTCATGTTACAGTACAAGTTTTGTTCCCTCCTGCACTGATGATGAACACATGTCCTCAGAGTTCATAAAACTTGCAGAATTACAAATACCAACATGAATTTTTATGTTAGGGATCAAATGGTGCATATCAGGCAGACAAAGCATGATGTGGCCAGCTGAGAGGAAAGGGAGAGGCAGCAGAGAGATCCTCTCTCAAATCCATCTCTCCTCTTTGAAGAATAGAATATAAATTTATTTCAGTTGATTAAATTACACACATATGCACACAAAAGCTGAGAATTTCTGGACAGGAAAGGCACATTTACCTATTTGAATTGATATCTTCTTGGACAGACATCAGAGATGTCGTGAGGCCAACAGTGCCTGTGGTGTTACAGGACTTCCCACTCTGATTGGAGAAAAGGGATGGCAACTGCATATTTTCTGTGGAAGGGCTGGACTTCAGAAAATACCTGCAGGAAAAGCAAAAGCTTAACATTATCCAAAAACACCTCCAAAAAACCTAAATCCCAAACAAAAAGCACTTCCCAATATGAGCATTTAAATGGAGGTAAATTCAAACACTGATTACCGCCCAGGCCGCCGAAGATCTCGGATTTCTATGCTTAAAAAAGGCAGAAATAAATTGCCACAGAAGGGACACGTGGTGTTGAGGTTTGAATCATCTGCTGTCCAGCCTGCCATGATTTCTTCATCGTGAACCAAGCAGTCACAAGTCCGACACCGAGAGCAGCTCGAGATCAGGACCTGCACAGGGCACAACAGAGCACACTAGAACACGTTCCCAAAGCTCCTTTTGTGTCACAAAACACTTCAAACTACAGCCAAAAAGCTCAGCCCTTTGATCAATATTCCTCCCACTTGCAGACAAGTTCATCCTTTTATTGCTGCTCACATTAAAATCAGCCAGTTGTTTAATAATATTTCTATTAACAATAGCACGTTATTGGTAATTTGCAAGCGTAAAAGTAAAGGAATATTTATGCAGCTACATAAATTATGATTAGAATTTAACAGACTTTTATAGTGACTGTCAGTATTATAAAAATGGAAAAAAAAAGATGCAAATGAGCAGTCATTAATCTAAATCTGGAGGGGGGTGTGGAACAAAGAGCCACCCAAATCAGCCTAAGAGTGAAAAGTGATCTTACTAGAAGTTACACCAAGAAATAGTTCTCTCTTCTGTGTTTTTAAACATCCAGGGCTACTTCAGACTTGGTATTTTCACTTTGAACAAATTTATCTCCACAAGGGATTTAGACCCCGAATTCAATTGCATCCAATAGCAAGCTCTTGAGAATTGAAGCTTTAAGGCCCAAAAGATGTGACTGAAATAAAGACCTTTCTAGAGCATTTGAAATTCAATCTAGTTTGTGACAGAAATATCTGTTTCAGTATTTTAGTTTGAAGCTTTGAACTCTCCCAGAGCTACAGATGATATTCATATTTAAAGACACATGGTCCAAATCATCAATACAATCATCCTGTACCTCCATGGCATAGTTCTGGAACACGCTGGTGCTGCTGGTGCTGCAGGAAGACACCAACTCTGATTTGTCAGGTAAAGGGAACTTGGAAAGAGAACCTGTTAACAGAAGAAACCCCAAGTACCAGTTATTCAGGAAAAATGCATTTTTAGCACCCTGTTTTCCTGCTCAAACAATACTGCAGTTATATTAAAATGTGTGATGGAAGATGCAACAAATGAGAGACACTGGTACAGGACTGTGGAGTGTGAGGCTGCCATCTGCCAAGCACCAACCAAGGCAAAAATAAAAGCTAGCAACAAACAATTTCCATATGTTTCATATGTTTCCAAGTTGGTAGCTTAGAAACAAATTTTAAGTAATTCATAGCCACACCTTCTGTGTGAACAAAAACTAGGGAAGGACAAGAGGTGCTGTCTGTACCCCAAATGACATCACAAAGTGATACAGTCATGACCAATTTTCCAGCACAGATTAGAAAAAAAACTAATCTACAGTCTGTCTGATAATCAGCTTCAACAGTGGCTTCTAGAAAAGAACAGATTTTTAAAAAGTATTTTTGCTACTTTTAGAAAATAGAACCAGACCAATGAAGTTACCATTACAATGTTTTTATGGATGTTTTCTGGAGCTGTACAACTTACACAATTAAGGTGTTTACATGAAAACTCAAGGACTCAAAGGATTTCCTATCTGAGTAGGAGTTTTCAGGTAGAAAAAGAAACATTTACTTCTTCCACAAAAAGGACTAATGACTAGGGTGATCCTAAACTGAGAATTATGAAAGAACAACTTTTAAAACTGGAGTGTTTTTGTTCAGGTTGATGAATACCATGCAAAAACTGTCTCTTACCACACTGGTCAAATTGCTTAGCTGAGCTGTCGTGGGAAGCTGAGCTTTCCAGGCTTGTCTTGCTGATGCTAATTCCCTTAATTTCTGATGTGGTGTTCTCCTGAGGAGAAGCACTTTCAAAATCATTGCAGACATCTTCATCAGTGAGAGAAGTAGATTCTGAGTCCAGAGCTCCAAGAGATGAAACACTTGCTCGGTCTGAATTTTGATCCTGAGAAAAGAAAAGCAGTTCCAGTGAGAAAATGAAAGGAAAGCAAAAATATTTCCAAAAATAAAAATAAGGGGCAGCTTTCTTTTACACAGTAAACTCCAGGCACGACCATTCCTCCTTGGAGGATCACAGACCTGTGTTCAGAACTGATGCAAGACAAGGCAAGTCTCACTCTGGGTTAATCAGCTACACCAGGATTCTTTTTAAAATATTCTCCTAGCAAAAATAATTAAGTGAAATCATAACCATTATCATCACAACCATATATAACCCATAACCATTTTAATCCTGTAACTTTTTCACCCCATTGCTACAAGAATTACCAGCAGCTGTAGGAATCCATTAGGATGGACAAGGCAGGTGTCTCTCTTCATTCCCAAGTTTTGGCCTGAATTGGTAGCAGCAAACAACATTCTAACAAATGACCTCAGATCAAAACTAGCTTTAAATGATTTTTGGCAACTAATACAACCAGATTTCCCCTTACTCAAAAAAGCAATAAAGACTTCAAACCAGTATTTGTTTATTTAAGTGTTTCTTCTTTAGGTTAAAAAGGGAATCCAGAACAGTCTTTGTTCTCCCATTAAATATATTCAGAACCCAAGCTAGACTAAAATTCTATTCAGGATATTAGAATTAGTATTCTGGTATATCAAACATGATTTAAAAAATTTAATGTTCATAGTCTACAATGACATGTCACGCCAGGGATTCATCACATGTGAGTCAGTAATTAAACCTTTACAGTCTTTCCCTAATTTATAGGCTCTCAATCAACATTTACCTTTGCAGATGCAGCATACATTGCAAATTTGGAGTACCACTTGCTTGCTTTCTCTGCAACCCCTTTTCCAGCAGAGAACATGCTGCTTTTCAGAACATCAAACTTGGGAGTGAGCAGCGTGTCCAAGTTGAACGACGGTGATGACACGAGTGTCAATGCACTGCTTGTGTCCTGGGGCTGCTCCTTGGCTGGGCTGTTTGGGGAATAAGCTGGGGAAGACCAAAGCCTGTCCCTTGGCCTCTCTTCATTTTTTGAGTGGTAGCTCTTGGATTTGGTGAGGCTGGGTGGCCTTGGGGAGTTTGGGGGAAGGCTGGACCTCCTGCAAGGCTGGATAATGGTTGGGCTCCTTTTATTGGCATTTCTGTCATCGAAGGGTTTTTGCAGCTCAATGCTTGGGGCACGACTGGACAAAGGGCTGCTCATGTTGTTCATGTACATGACTATTTCTTCAGCTAAATCTCTTCTTGCAGATGGAGTTGAAACACTTCTGTCATCATCCTCCTCCTCCTCCTCTTTCTGCTGCTCTGTCTCAGCAACCAGCAGAGACAATGGATCAAATCCAGTTTCAACATCTGTTTTTTCAACTGGCTTTACTGGAAAGCTGCTCTTTCGTTGCAACCTTTTTGATTTTTCACTGGAAGTTTTCACTGCTGTAGGTGTTTCAGGTTCTGCATCCAGGTCTTCCAGATCAAAGATAACAGGAGACTCTGTTTTATCTGTAAAACTGCAATCAAAAGCTGCATCTTCATCACTGGATTCTTTCTCCAGGCTTTCTCTCTTGGACTCTAAAGAGGAAGATCTGATATTAAGAGTTTTTGGCCTTATGCTTTTCTGTAATGCACTAGAGAGAATTTTGGCATCAGCTCCCAGTTTTTCAACAATTTCTCCAGGGTTTGCCTCCTGGTTGATTCTGTTCATCATGAGTCCCACTAAGCCATCTCCACTCAGGTTCCTGCTCCTGCTTTCCCATGGCATCTCCCTTAAATCAGCTTCCACTGCACTTTTATGTCTTTTTCTTAAGGATTTACTTTTTATAACTTCTGCTCCATTGGCATCCTCAAAAGATGATGTAAACAGCAATCCTACAGAACTCTCTGAAAAACAGATGGAACAAGGTGCTTTAATTGTTGCTCTACAAGAAAACTAAATGAAAGTACAAAAGAATGCAAATTCATCTCATCTTTCAAACATTTTACAACACAGAGTTGGAATTCACTGTGCTGTGCTAGAGGCTGAAATGTTGAGCTGACTATGGTCAAAACTTTTAGGAAGGGATGGACAATAAAATACTTAAAAGGGAGTAAAATCATACAACCTAAAGAGCATTTTGAGAGACATCAAGTCTCAGCTGTATTTACTTCCCTCTTTTGGAGACATTACTACAAGGATTGAAAGCTAAGGATATTGAGGAAATTGCAAAAAAAGCACCACTTTTTAACTTGATGGTTTAAAAACAGAGCCAATAAAAGGAATTGTTGTCAGAGAAGTCTCCACTGTTTTGCACAAAGATGCAGACTTTAAAGTATATTGTAATATTTCAAGCATAGCTGACAGTACTGCAATAATCAGATCTGACATTAAAGACTCATGAAAATGTCTGAAAGCGTCTTTTTAATTTTACTGCACAGAAACTCCTTGTCCATCACAAAGGAATTAATTACTTGCTGGAGATCATAGGAAAAAACCCAAGATTTTGGTGTTCTGTAAGCAGATGTTAACTTCAACAAAAAAAAAATCTGGAAATGCAGAATATTCTCATGCACCTTCCTGACACAGCATATGCTGACCCCAACCTAAACTCCCTCCCCCACTTTTTATCACTGTTACAGCAATAAAATATTGCAAGTTTAGTGGACAACCGACCCTAGGAACAGTGCTCAGAACTCATTAATAACAAATCAGACACAAATGTATTTTCCCTGCACTCACCCCTGCTCCCTTCTGCCACGGAATTGTCAACGGTGCCATTGAGCCGCACGATGCTGGACGTGGCTTTGTCATTGCTGAAGTTCTGGTAATTCAGCTTGGGCAGGCAGTCCCCACTCCCTTTTGTGCTCTCCACTTCAGACACAGCAGACAGGAAAGGATACTTTAATAGAATCCAAGAACATCCCATAAATCAAGTCCCCATTACCCACTGGACACCTCAGACAGGATTAAGTGACACCTTGCTGCGCCCATGCCATGATGCACATCTGCCTGGGCAGAGGTTTTCACTATGGAAATTGAGCTCCCAGCATCATTTGTGCAATGTTCCAAAAGCCAGAAGTTCCATAACCTTCTCAGAGAGCCCAAAAATCATTCCAAAACATATGGTGGTTGTGAAGATTAAGACCACCCTGGTTCATTTGCATAGAAGAGATGCAAGAGTATTTTTCTCTTGCCTTTGCAAGAGCTCAGCTTCACAAAATCTCATTTCCCCCAGAACTACACAGGAGAAATGAAGTAAATGTGAATATTCATGTGCAACTCTTTTAGATATGACACAAATTCCATTGCAGGTGACCATCCAAAACAGAGAATTACTTCTCCCAGGGATTTCAGGGATCTTCAGTATTATCAGGTTGTTTCCAAAAGTGAAAAATGTTTTAGCACATTATTATAGAGAGCTACAAATGTCTTAATCATGGCCAAAAGTAATGAATTAGGCAAAATTCACATTTTTTGCATGCTCGAAAGTTTTATTAAACCTAAATAATTTATCTTGCATGTAGTCTTACATGTATGTTCATATGATCATTGAGTAAGACAGCTTTCCAAGCAAATTGAAGAAAAAATTACTAGTGCTAGAAGGAAGATTGTGGTGAAAACACTGAAGTAAATCATCTAATTCCATATTTTCCCTGACTTTCATATCACTTGACAATGGGACAGTTGACCAAAATAGTAGGAGAAAATCCTCTGAAAAACTTAATTATATTTCTAGGGGTACATTTACTAAGAAGGGAATTTTCCATGAATATACAGGGAAATCTGTAGTGCTTATATAATTTTACTACACAATCTGATCTGCTATGTTGTTGCACGAAGCTGATGCTGCTCAATTGCAGTTGAAGGAAACAAGAGCAGCAGATGCAAAACCTGAAGAAAAAACCCTTCTCATTCTAATGTATCTCCCAAATTACGAGAATTCCAAGGAGCTGGTTAATTCAGACCTCTCAGACTTGCAAAATTTCAGCTGCTCTCCTCTTATGAGATTTATAAAGAAACCAGACTGGTGGAAAATGCTTTTCTGTAGATTATGCCTATGAGGCAATTTCATTTTTTTGAAAAGACAAAAACATTAGGCTATAATTATCAGCAAGCCTTTATGCTCTCATTATCACTTATTTGAAACAGCAGAGAAAAAAGAACTGTAATTTTCCAAGTGAAACCATTAGAAATCCAGAAAATTACACTTAGAGAAAGAACTTTAGGCAGTGGCATAAAGTGGCATTATCACACAGAGTCACTGTCAGCTGTCCCACTTAGCTCTTGCTGGAATCCCTATTTATCCCCACAGAAGCAGAGATACGTACGAGAACTGGAGTCACTCTCTCTCTTGTCCTCCTTTTGTTCTTGGATGTCTTGGAGGCAAGTTTTCCCTTGCTTGGCTTCTTCTTTGAGTGATGTGTTGGCAGTGTCTGAAAGTCCCCCTATCAGAGCAGAGCAACATCAGAATGAAGACAATTATGGTATTTAATAGTGTGACACTGTTCAGGGGAATAAATTGAATACCAACAGAAATCCAAAGGCCTCTTATCAAGAACATTCCAATTAACAGTGAACATTTTACCACCAAAAAAAATGAAGAGAAAAAAGGATTGGCCTATTATAGTACAAACATTGAAGTGATGCTTTAGAGGATGAAATTAAAGAAGTAATGGGCAACATTTATTTTTAAATACTGAACTAAAGCACTGTTTGACTTAATTCTGTTTTCTGGATTATTTGATTAAAAGGTCACATCTTTTCAAGAACTCCAAGAGGCATCTAAACATGGCTCCATTTTACTGTAAAGTGTTTCTCAAAAACATTAATGTTAACAGAAATGTTAATGCATGTGATTCTCATGGTTTTACTCTAGAATGTAAAAAAAAAATTAAACAATGCAGTGGCAACCATCAAAACTAGATTAAAATAAAAATAACCAACATCATCCCAAACCCCCATGCAAACATTTAAGCCATTTATCTGGTCATTCTTAAGCCAAAACACTACCCAGGTTTAATTAATACAGTCTCTCTCCAGGATTAAGAGGGCCCAACATAACTGGAAGTTTCTTTCCTTCTTTTCCCTGAAGAGGCTGCAGTGAATGGCTACAGACAGGGTAAAAACCCTGTTGCTATGGTAAAGATAAGAAAATATTCTGGAATTTATGCAAGACATTTTTGGATTTCCTGAGGAGTCAGCACACATTCCAGCTATGAGATTTCCTGCAAAGTAATCTTGAAAAATCAGATGTCAAATGCTATTAATTATCTAAGTGACAGTTATTTCATTAAAGATTATTTACACAGTCTGAGTTGCAACCAACATTGCTAAGCTCTTGTACAGTGCTTTGCATGGCTGGCTTTCAATAAAGTGGCTTATCAGGAAGCTCAGCTCCATGAAGAACAGGCAGAAATAAAGCAGAATTGTTCAAGGCCATCCATAAGGTTAATGACAGAGGCCTGGAGTCTCTGGGGTCCAGAAATAATCTCACCATAAGGCCATCATATGTGTTATTTGTCAGGGCAAAGATTTATTAGTACACATTTGGAATCACACAACAGCCCTGGGTGGAAGGACTTTGAAAGTTGAGTCAGATGACCCACATACATTTATAAAGTATGTTGTAAAGGTCTTCCAAGGTCAGCCTGAACTAAACTCAATGGATTGCTGCTACTTCACAGTGCACTATTGTGCTTTACTACCAGGAAGTTAAAAATACCTTGGAAAGTAGTACCTTTAAAAAATATCAATAACAGGCATGGCCATATAGAAATTTACAGCCTCCCATATTTTACTTATATTCTAGATAAAAACAACCATGATCATTGCAGGTGGTATGCAGAACCTGCAATCAGTACTGCAATCTCAAGGATTAGTTCTGGTTGCCTCTCGCTAACATCAAATAAAAAAGGGGAAAATAAAAGGCAAGGCTGGGCACAAGTTTCTGCCAATTATAAGACTGGTTATTGGATTAACTAGAATAATTATCACAAATTTCAATATCATGAATAGCTGATACAAAAAATAAATAAATAGACTATTTCAGATTCAAAGGCAAAAGAAGAGACTGCCTTTTAAAACTTATTCAGGAAATACTGGGTTTTTTTTCCTCTAAAACAGATTTATTGAACTCACAAAAGAAAGGTTTTTGAAATAAACTTTCTCATCAGCATGAAAACATAAAAAAGAAGGATGTGAATACTTTACCAGGAACAGATGTATGTGCAGTGCTTGCTGGTGGCTTTTTCAATGCTTTTTTAAACTGTGCTATTCCTAAGACAACATTCCTTACTTTCATCCAGAGGAAATAGCCACCTCGATTGCTCGAAGGCCAGGTGCTTTCCAGAACAGCCTATTTTGGAAATATCAGAATCAGGGAGTCATCTTCAGGAACAGTTAGGTGTGAAAACAGGAGCTTAAATTTCAGACTGAGTTACATTGGCAGTAATACAGTAGATTTCTAAACCTCCAAAATCCACAAAATGATTCTGCCTTGTGTTTCTTCAGCTTATGAGAAATGACAGAATCACACCTGAACTGCTCTGTTCTTTTTCTCCCTTTTGTCTCCCCCATGCTCTTTAAAGCATACCTTGTTGTAGTAGCCATAGGTGATGGCGTTGGGGTCGATGCCAGCCTTCTGCATCTCAAAGAGCACCCTGACAGCCAGCACAGGCTGCCCATACTGCCCACACAGCTGCATCAGCACCCTGTAGCACACCTGCAAACAAACAAACAAACACACACACACACAGCAGTGAGCCCTGGGCTCCCAGCACTGCTCACCCTCACACCCACGCGCTCCCTCTGCACTTGAGGGCTGGTTTACCTCGTCAGGTGGATCTATTTTTTTGGTGTGCATTTTCTGTAGCACGTCATAGGCAGTTCTCAGAGCCCTGACTTTGGAGTGGCAGACTTTCACATAGGCAGGGAGGCAGATGAACCAAAGGCCGTAGCAGTGGCGGAGCAAACACCTGGACCACATCTGAGGGATGGAGGAGTACTTCTTTGCAATTTTGTGGGCAGATTTAATTTCCTAGAATAAACACAGAGATTATTTGTGTTTATATCTACATCACATATAGCTACATGTTAAAAACTGAACATGTATTATTACATCTATGGAAACTGCAACAATAATATTAACAATGTAATAAGGTGGGAAAGAATATGAAAGCAGTGAGAATGATACCAAAAACAGTCACTGTGCAATATTCCACTGCTGAAACCCTGCATTTCTTTAAGTCTCTATTACTTTGAAAGTTAGAGTCCCTCAAAGCCCTGGGCAGTGAAAAGCAATCAAGAAGTGCAGATGGAAAATTCATGGAGAACAGTGTGAAGAAAGGGGAAGGGATAGGGACAGCATAGCAAGAAACAACCTGTACAGGGACCCTTGCAGGATATGGTGCAGGCAAGAAGCACATCCAAAGAACAGCACACACAGTGACCCTACAGTCACCGGATCAGTGAAGAACCATCAGGCTGCAGCCCCTGCCAGCCAGGCTTCACAGCCAAACTCAAGCAGTTCCCTTCCAAAGCACCTCACACTCCAGGAACAGCAGCACGTACCTGTTTAGTTCTTCTGAACATTGGAGATGGGCTGTTGGGGCTACTGGCTTTTGAGGACAGCTTGTTATTTGGTGCTGTGAGAAATCCTTCAGGTCGTTCAAACAATTCTAGCTTTAATACTGGAAATCCATTATAGCTGTAAGAGAAATGTGTCAATTCAGGTAAGTTAGCTCCAAAGCAAACATGTCAACATGATAGCAAAGACAAAAGTAAACCTTTAACAACATGGCTGATAAAGCGGCTCACTAATCCCTCAGCATGGATTCACATGCTTGCACAAACAGTCTCAACCTGCTGTTCAGGTAAGCAACTTCAATTGATAAATGTACTTACTGTCATAGCATTTTCCTTAATTAATGTGTCAAGTGCATTAGTATTGATTCGAGTTAATAAAAGAAAATAATCTGTGTGGCTTAGTCCCCAGTGAGCATCACATGACTGAGGTTTGTGAAAATCAATAGGAACAATATCAAACCATCTAAAAGATTGAATCAGATTAGATATAAAAATATTTATCAGAATTAATGAAGAAACCAAGAAACTCATCTGACATAATTACTAAATCAGTGTTCAATGACTCTTTGACACGTACTCTCTCTTTCCAAAGTGTATCTGCAGTTTGTATCATTATCAGTAACAGCAGCAGGACAACAGACTGGGTCCACCAATATTAAAAAGTGTCAACAGACAGCACAATGTAATACAGTCACTACCAGCTTTATCAAGTATTATTGCTTCTGTGTGTACACACACAAAATTAAAACTTCAAAAGAACTGGCACGACAGCCATTTCACCCACACCTTTTACTGGAGCAACCTAAAGGGAGAGGAAAAATCTGTTCTTCCTGACTCTCACAAGAACCTAGAAATTCAACTCTACAAAGATTTTGGCTGGCATCCTGCTGTGTTAGGCTACCTGTATTGTAGAGGGTGCTCTTCCCCATTTGGCAGATGAGGGATCTCAGGGGGTGTTATGAAAACTGTGTGCTCGCTCTTGTAGGACTCATCCAGCTCAATAAGTCGTGTTTCCCCAGTTTTGTCCATATCTACCTGGAGGAAGAAGTTAAAAGAAAAAATAGATACCAGAGGCATTGTATTTTCTGCTGCTAACAGTATGATCAATGATTTCTGCTGTATGATCAACAGGACAGAGTCTGAATCAGCTTCAAGGAATAAATGCAAGGTAACCTTGTAAATTTATAATAATAATAACTGTTGCATTGGTTTTGTGAACTTCATCCCAAGCCAATAATCAGTGTTTAATGGTATAGTGTGAATTGTCTGCTTTCAGGTAAATATTTTAAGACACATGTAGTGATTAATCCTTCTGGACACAACCATTTCTAGAACTATGTTTCCAACTGCAGCAGTAACTAGAACTGTATTTATAAATATAAAAATAATAGCTATTTTCCCCCTCCTTTAACCACTGAAAACAATACCGAGCTTTATCAATTTGTCTGATGCATACAGCAGGTACTACCAGCACCATCCACAATTGCAGTCACTTACACAGCACTTAATGTCTTGATAGTTTGCAGAGACTGCAGAAACACACCTGCACTCCAAGAGAATGGAATATAAATGTGTGACCTTATTGAAGTTAAAGGGAGACAGGCACAGCTTTGTTTTTCTAATATAAATTACTTAAATGGTTTAAATGGCAACCAAATGACAGCCAAATGTTAGAATACTTCAAAGAAATGAATAAGCAACCTGTGGAACCCAAAAATGCATGTTTTTTATGCCTTAACATTTTGGCAACAGAGTTAATGTATAAAAAGAAGCACATTCCACAGTTCTCTCCCCCTCCAGTGAGGTGCAAAAATATCAAGTAGTTTCAGTAAAATTCTTGAATATTTAAAGTTTGATAAACATACAAAGAGGTGTCCTTAATTACACATTTTGCTGCATGAGACAGATGGAAAGCATTAGCAAACTGAACCAGCCAAGTAGCAAGAACATATGGCTCCTGAGAAGCAGCAGTAAACGAAACCTTACTTGCAATTTAAATACTTCTAAGGATGTAAAAATCCCACAGCTACAAGTTTTACCAATGAAATATAATAAAGCCAGTAGCTTAAATGTGTGTTGAATTGAGGTAATTTTTGAATTCCTAGAAAAATGAAAACTTGTGAGACAATTACATTGTATCTTCCAGTTGACAAAATGGGTAATCAATTACAATCTGCTGCTGCTGTCTGTGAGCAAATAACATAAAAGAGATTGCTCTTCATCTTAAACTATTCTTGCAAATTATTCAAGGCAGGGCTTAGTTGATATTTTATAGATAACTAATTTCACAGTACATAAATTTTGTCTCAAGCCAGTAGTCTCTAACTACCCAGAAGAAAGCACTGTTTCACCTTTCAACTCATGACATCACTCACAAAACCCTGTCAGGTACTGGTTCACCCAATAAAAGATTAAAATATAAATATTGGCTTTACTGGAACAATTCCATTTTGATATCTGGTCTTGGCTACAGCTTTAGTTGGTACAGGAGTCCTTGGTATACTTCCATATTTTCACTCTGTATGTCACTGGTAAGAACAGTATTAGAAATTAGGGGAAACCAGGGAGGAGAAGCAGGAAAGAGATAAAGCAAATATGTAATTGTTCAAATAAATCCTACACAGGAACCTATCACTCTCATGTCAGTGAATATCCAGTTTCACAAGCAATTCTAAAGCCATGGCAAATCCTAAAAGCATTGCAATGCCAGTGCCTCAGTTTCCCCCCAGTTATCCCTGGCACAGAAATAGCTGTCCCATTAACAAACTGAATAAAATCCTCACTGCCAGTAATGCAAGTTGGAGAAGTGTACGTGCATTCTGGAAAATTTGTTCTCACCAAACTGTCATGAGCATTTTTTATAGAGGAAAGAAGCTGTCCAGGGCATCAAGCAGCAAAATACCTGGCACTAGAACAGACAAGCCTCTGTTTCAGCTGTACAAATGGCTACTTAACCTTTTCTAAAAGGTGAAAGCTCCAACAGCTCCACAGATTATCTGCAGTCTTACAGGAACATCAGCAACCTAAGCATGACTTTTTGAAAGAGATGTCTGAATTCCCAGACAAGATAACTTTAGTTTAGGTCATCAACTTCAGCATCCTCATAAACCATTCTGTAAAATGAAATGCAACACATAGAATTTGACACTTACACAGTCATTGCATTCTGAATAAACATCCTTTTTAATAGCAGCCAGAGAACTAAAGTGCAGCACAGAGGAAACCAAGTGCAGCTCAGCAGGTCACTCACTGGGGTCTATTTCTGCCTAGAAGAGCTCCTGTTTCATGCACAAGTTGGCACATGGCAAAGCAAGAACTGCATGTTGAAGGGTTTCTAACACAGCTATGGGATTGACTCAACATTACAGAAATGTTTGTAATTAATTCAATTTACAAGCCATGAATACCTGCAAGTCATGTTATAGAACTGGAAAACAGTTTTGAAAATTTACTACTCAAATATTGAGACCAGCAAAAGCTGTGAAAAGCATTAAATATTACACCAGGTTTTTATATTTCTCTTAAATGTCACTGTTTTCAGACTTCTTTTCAAAACATCTCCTTTTAGCTCTCCTGCACTTCCATGGAAAAAACAGTCATAAATAGGAATTGCAAATAGCAGTTACCAGTCTTCAGTATTAACTCCCATGGAACAAGCAGCAGGTGATCTACTTTCCAGGAAATCCCAGACAACTGCACCCTGCTAGAACAGCAGTGTCCTACAACACAGTGGCAAAGGTAGCCAACAAGATGACACCAAGGTGTGGAATTTCTTATAATATTCACAGAAACAGGGATGCAATATTCTGGGTATCAGTTCAGTCCTTCTTGCACTTCTTACACCAGGCCAGTATTTCAGAAGTTTACACATCAGTGAAAATTAACACCTCTAATTTTTTCTCATGGTGTTTTGTTTATATTCAAGAATTTGAAGCAAAAAATGGAATGAAACCCAACAAAAAAAGGAAAATGGAAGGCTACAATGATGAGAAAATAGGAAAAGCAAAACCAAACTTGCATTTCAAATACATTCTGGTTGTATTTTTTCAGAGAAGGTAGACAACAGTAGAAGTTAAACACTGTATGCACACCAAGACTTGCTTACTTTATCCACACAGTCATCAAAGAAGGCAAGGCTGGCATCTTTGTCACTGACAAAAGAGCATTCCTCAATGAAGCGAATGAACATCTGGGTTTTGGTCATCAGGGTGTAGAACTTCTGATGGGAACGGTCTCTGCTCTTCAGGAAGCCTGCAAAGTGCAATCAGCAGCATTGTCAGAATGCCCAGAATGGAAAGCCCTGACCAGAGCTCAGTGTAGGTTCTACTTATGTGCAAAAAGCTTCCTGCAATCTTTGCCACTACTGTGCAATTTCACCTGCACTTACATTTCCCCCATCAGTTACAACACTAACAAGCAAATGTTCTTATTCTGTAGATAAAATAAAATAATAATAAAAAAATTAATACACAGAACACAAGTTTATAACTTTTCACCTTGTAGTTCAAAGAGTGAACTTGCATCTGTGGCTGTTTCAGAGGGTGCTTCTGTTATCGGCCTGAGATAAGATCTGTAACCTTTTAGGATTGAAGCCATAAAACAGAGAAATGCTTCCTGGATCTCCAAATCCAACAGATGCAATTTCTTCCCAGAATTAAAGTCATAATCATTCATTGCCAATTCCATGAATGCATCTTCTCTTGGTCGCTGTTGCACTGTGAACAAAACAATATTACAGCATTTTACTTTTTTTCCCCTCAATATTGGTCAAAAATATCCTCTTACTAGATTCAGTGACTTCTGAACTCCATTACATTTGATATAGGTTAAAATAAACCCAAATTCAATCAGGGTATGAGACAATGGATTCAGCTTGACCTTCTGTACCTCATGTATTTGTGGATAACACCCAGAGCAGGATGCACTGGCCTGGCCAGCACAGGAGTTACTACAGCAACAGAGAACCAGTGTGGAAAGAGCTTTAAAAAACCCTCAAAGAAAGCTTGTTTGTAAAACCATGTGAAAATTTAGACAGGAGCTGATTAAAGAAGCATATTTTCAGAACAAACATATGGATGGGGTGTATTTTTTTTTTGATTGTGCCTTTCATTTCAAAAAGCTGACATTAAACATTGTCATACACAGAAAATCACCACTCAGAGGCAAAGTGGAGCCATTAAAACACAACACTGCAAAATGCTACTACAGACTAAATGTGGCTCCAGCAAAACCTGTATTCTTTAATGAAGTGTATGTACCAGCATTTTAAAGGCATCAGAACTCCAGCTGAGACTTCACTGCTACACAAGTTTGGTAACATTCTAATAATGTCTCAAGAAAGTGAAAGGATGGTTTCATTACTGTCTTTCCACATCATATAATTACAGCCAACTTTACCTTGATATCATTCTTAAGCAACCTACTCTGTAATAAGATTTAAGTTGACTACCATTCTATTTTTACACACAGAACATAAGGTTTAGAATTTTTTCTAAAAAAGCCCTCGCAGAAAAATATACCAAAAATCTGAAGCATCAGATAAATTTCATCACCCATCAGTTACACACTCCTTTGTGCAGCACATCCCAATAACTTTGTTTCTTTATGTTCCAATCAGGACACAAATTCTTGTGACCTCAATAGCCAGGAATTTGTAAACAGCCTTTTAAAAAATAATGCTTTGTTTTAATGAATTTCACTAAAACCACCCCATCCGTTTTTCTCACATCAAGGTTCAACATACCTTACTCTGCAATATTTGAGGATTCTATCAACAACCAATTTATACTCAGAGATGCCCAGTAATTGTGCCTTACATTTAAACCCCTAATCTTTAAAAAACACTTGCTATTTCCAGCTTGAATTTTTAGGTGAGGTGCTATTAACTCGAGTCTTAAAGTTATTCCAATTTCAGTTGTGAAGACATCAGTAAACTTTGAGCAGACTTTGAAGAACAGAAAAAAAAAAGTCTTTATAAGGTCCTGGCCTACTCTTTTTCTACTCCCTTCTCATAGAAGCTCTGCTCTTTTTTTTTTGTATGACGCTAACATTAATCGGCATCTAATAAACACTGCCTTCATATATATGTGAAGTCTCATCTGTCCCAAAAATCCCCAAATAGTTTTTAATCTCTGGATTTAGAGCATAGATTTTCCCATTCTGTAAAAATAAATATTTAGTGGAACTGATGACTTTGGAACATAATTAATTAGCTACATTTATGTAGTTTTGTGGCACACTGTGCTCAGTGTAAAGCTTACACTCACATTCTGCAAGTTGCTGATATAAAGTATTTAACGTGTTCATCAGATTTTTACAAGGTTTCTTTGGTAAGATCTTCCATGCAATAGCTTTCTTGTCTCCAGTTCTGGAAAGGAAAAAAACAAAAATCATACATTGGAATGTGTTCAGAGGATGTTCCATCCCACCAGAGAAAGGTTTCACTCCATTAAAAACAGACTGAGAAGGATTGCAAACCAAGTAACAGAGTCAAATTTGATTTACTGTGTGGAGATCTGATCAGAGGCACCCAACCAATGCCCCATATTTCAGTGTGATGATTACAGTGCCACACTCTTCAGCACTGAAATCAATCCAGTTACAACTCACCAGACATGGATTAATGGTATTAAGCACCTGTTACTGCACCACCATACCATGTTCTGAGCTCTAATTACTTAAACTGGCATGGACAGAAAGAAATTGAAAGAAAAACTAAAATAACCTTCCATGTTTTTGCTTTTGAAAATAGAAAGCAGGGAAAAATTAACAGAAGAAAAACTGTTGATAACTTACTGAGAAATTGTGTTGGTATCCAGGTCAACACAGCTGACATCTGGTGGGGGGTCATAGAGATCAAAGTATCTGGAATCAATTCCCACTATGAAGGGGCAGGGGGCACTCAGCACATCTGCCAGTGCCAAGGGACACAGGGGAATATACGGGCAAGGCCAATGGAAAGGGAAGATCATCTTAGAAAAGTGCAGAGACAAAAACACAGGTTAGACATGTGCAAGAATAAACCACACTTTGCTAACTTTACAATTATTTAACGTGGCAGATTGCTGCTACTGAGAATCTAGATATAGATTGTTAATTAAAAACTGCATTAATTTTTCTAACGTTCCATTTGTAGGGAAAAGCTCTTCAGAATCGCAGATTGCACACAGCAGAGGCAGCAAACAAGGCTTAGTGATGACAGGCAGGGAAAATTAAGCATTTAAAATTCCCTAGGAATAGACACAGTGCTAGTTGGGAAATCAGAAATTCTTGTCTTAAAAGCACTATGATGATCAAACACTTATTTATAATATTTACACAAAGAATCAACAGCAATTTATCTTTATCATTACAACAGTATTTTTTTCTCTCTAGTGAGTGTTAATTTATTTTTAAGTAACCTTTAAGTTTAACAGCACTAATACTAAATCTAGATTTATCTCAGAAGCATTCTGTCAGTCCTTTTGCAGGTACTTACAGAGACCAGGGCCTCTGTCACACTCGTGAGGACAGAAGGTCGCAAGGAGTGGATGAGAATTTTATGTTCTGTCACAGCAAACACCAGCAGAGTTACTGCATTTTCAGGTCCTAAATTCTGAAGTAGTGTAGAAAACTTGCCACCACTGTTACAGGATATAAACACACCGGTGAGTTACAAGGGACAGTAAAAAAAAAGAAATGTTCAATAATAAAATAAATGGAAATGTGCAAATCTTTCTTTTAGAGAAGATTACTTGGTAGAATACTTGGCACACTTCAGTGTCCAGTGAGGAATGGTTATTTCCCAACAGTAACCATGATTCCTTGAGACTTGATTCAGTCTAGACTATTTTCAGGACACAGACATGACAATTTTTCTTTTTGAGAAGCAATTTACAGGGAGACAACATGTGTTTCCTTAGTCAGTCTCCTGCACTGAGACATGGAAGTCAAGACAGCAATAAAACTCCTTCAATTCCCTTCCAAAACAAAAACCCAAACTACCTTGGGAGCTCAGGGATCATCTCCTAGAAAGGGGATCTAATAATCTATATTCTTCCTCAAGAACTAAAATGATTTAAAACCCCTCAAATACATTGTTTAATTAATTGTGTATCCTTGTCAGAGTGCAGGTCTAATTACATTAATAAACTTCAGATCCACCAACTTCCAAAGGCACCAGACAAGGTGAGTTATTTACACAACTGCAGCTCAAAATACCAAACCTTTTCCATAACACAATTCAGAATACATCTCACAATTAACAAGATACTGCTACTTGCCTCAGTGGGAGTGGTGATGACACAGGCTGGCTAAGAATCAGGTTATCATGTGGAGATAGCTGGAAAAAGATTTTAAAATACATTATTTTTAATCTGAACGTTGGAAATACACAACTATAACAAAGAACATTTAAAAATAATTCAAATTAAGCTGAATCTTGTATATCCTAGTGGTGTATCACTCTGAGAAGTGCTGTGAAATGATATGCACCAGGATCTTTTAACAAGAACTGGGCAAAACATGATCTCCCTTTTTTGGCCAAAAGTGAACACATTGCATATTCATAAAGAAGACTTTAAACTAGCTAATGCTGCAAAAATCTGAATATATTAACTGCTGAAAAATGAAGCCTTCTGTACTTTAAGGGCTGTGAGAACCCATAGTTCATGTACAGCTTTCAGGAGCTGGGGGAGAATTATTTCTGGATTTAGGGGTAAAAAGAAAGATAAAAATTCATAAAGGGGAAAGATGGCAGGTGATAATGTAAAGCCATATTTTCTTCAGAATACACATGAGAATTAGGCTCTTGGCTGCTCAGCTCTGATAAAATCTTTAAAATTTGCATTAGTTGGAGATGCAAGAAGATCCTATTAAATCACATTTCTTTCTTACAGTGCCATGGCATCAAGCAAATCATTCACATATTCAGCATGCATAGGAAAACTCAGGTGAATACAAGAATAGCAATAGACAATCAGTTTATCAAAGCCCAGCTGATGTTTTCAGCCATGCTAAATCCAGGGTAACAAGAAAGCAGCTGGTTTAATCCTGCCTGCATTTTCAGTTGTATAAAAGCAGAAGTAACTCAGCCACAGCAACCTGTACAGCTCAGCTGCAGGTTCAGACTGTTTTGAGTAACATTTCAGGTTTGAGTGTGTTTCACCTTAAATCCACTGCAGGTGACCAGGTAACAGAAGCCAGAAAACAAGATTGATGACTTAGAAACACAAAGTCACCTGATGCTGTGCCTGGAGACCCAAACTCAGGGAACTAAGGAGAGTCTGCAAAGCTGTTTTATCCTGCATGCCTCACATCCCACTTCCCTGACAAATGTGGATGGCCACACCACAGGCTGATTTGTCAAGTAAAGTCACCTTGGGACCCCCAGCACCATTAGCTTGTTCAGTGGAACAATTCAGAGGACTCATTTCCTCAGCCTGAGGCAAATTTTCATAAACCACCCTCTGAAGCATCAGCCTGATGTCCTCTGACTTCTGTGCTTCAGCAAAAGCACACAAAGACAATCAAGCATCTATTCAAGGGGCACATGTCCCTCAGGCAGAAGGGGCACTCATCACCCCCAGTCCCCAGAGGGAGAAGCATTACTCCACGTGCTCCTGAAGTTTGCAGGTTGTGATACATCACCAATGTGCAGTGAGGGGATGTAGGACACAGAGTCCAGCAGATCTCAGGTCAGAAGGAACCCATCAACACTGGCAGCTGGAAACTGGGAACATTCCAGAGTGTTTTACTAGTGGCTATCATTTCTTTGAGACTTGAAAGTTTAATTGCTTAGCAAAAGACTACCACATTTTCCATTAAAATGCTTCAGAGAGCAATGAAATTCTGACAGTTTACCATTTTCAGTGCAGGCATTTCCCACACTAGTTTTGAGGAAAAGTCTAAGGTACAATCACTTGTGATTTTATTCAGCGCAGTTTCAAACAAAACTCAAGTCTCTGGAAGCAGCTGGAAGGACGAATTTATTCACAGTTCCCAATTACCACTGCCTCCTGTAAAATCAGTGTTTTCTCCATCTGTACTATCAGCTCCTAAAGCTGTACTAACTTAATGCACAAAACATTTTGAAAATAAGATAACAGATATAATTTTCATATCTTGATCTTATATCTCATATCTTTATCATCAGACTACATTCCAGAATATAAACCCATACATACTTTGAAATAATTCCTTAAAATTTCAGACTAAGAACATCAAATGCTTTTTTTTCTGAACTCAATGACTATCTCTGTAAATAGATGTTTAATGTTTCCCAGCACAAATATTTTACTATGAATTTAAAAAAACCCAAACAAGAAGTAAAAATGCTGTCTTTTGAATTGAACTTTAAAATCATAAGAAAAGGGAGAGAAGTGCCAGATACAGTTTCAGCATAAGTGTTCTCTAATCTATTTCAGTAACAGTAATAAATTTCACTCCTTTAGAATACACTAAAGAGGATCTTCAATATTCAGGCCATGCTATAAAGACATAACCCAGGATTGTATTTGCTCTGAAAGATTTCACTACCATATGGGCTACACAATTAAGGCTCAGAACTGCACAGGGCTCTCCATATTTTATGTTATACAAGTAATGACATAGAATAGCATAATTTTAAACTATTAAATAAAAGCCATGATTGGTAAAACACTATGACTGCAACAGAGCTCTCTTTCTGCAATAAATTTTTTAACGTGTCTCTACCTATTTCACCTCTTTAGAAGGAAATAAAAAGATTTTGTAACACTTCAGCAGTCCTTGAGACCGGGATTTTTTTCTCTCCTACCAACAGTGACAGGGTTGAAATTTCAAAGAGCAGGGAGCAATCCTGGAATTATTTCACTCCCACTGTCCTGCTCAGAGCAAGGGCCACATTTGATAAAGGGGCTGTGGCTCTTGCAGTTCTCACTGAGAGCACAAAGCCCTTTGGGGAGAGGGGCAATCATGGATATACATTTCACATCTGGTTTTAGTTTTATTTATTTATTTTACATTCAGCTTTTATACAGTAGCAAGAAGAAAACAGTTCAAAAGCTATTGCAAAAGTCAGACCACATGCTGACTCAGTAGTTTCTCACTAATTTCTATATACTCTGAAAAAAATTTCTAAGCTCACTAAACAGCTTCTTGCAATAACTAATGAAGTCATTAACTAAACTGGAAACCATTTGTACAGATTTCTCGCATTACATTCACCAATTTAGGAAAAAGAAATCCTGAACAAAAATAATTTAAGCACAAAAGTTACATTTATTAATCTGGTTTGTCTTCACCTTAGACAGAGTTATTGAAGAAAATCACACTTACCTGCACAAGAATTCTTGGCCTCTGAGGGGATGGAAAAGGTACTTTATGCATGAAATGGGAAATGTGTCTACAGGAAAAGAAAAATACTGATTTAGTAGAAATTAAGCTTAAACTATTTCACCTCAAGACAAAATTTTGACAATATATATACATATAAAAATGGCACATACTTATTTAGAAAACAGAGCAAAAAATCCCAGCACCTAAACCCTATTGGGATGTTCTGGTCTTGAAAACCTATTTTTCTACTGGTCACAAGAAAATCTGATGTTTAACAAAATAGAAAAGTAAATAGTGTATTTGAAATCTGCTACATCAAAAGATTACATTATCCTAGAAATATTACATTGTATTACATATCAATTACAGGTATTGACCATTTTTTGGTGTAAGGATTTCCTCTGCATTTTATAATGTGAAATCCTTTATGTGAGAAAAAAATTAAGTTTATTTATCACAAATAGAAGATAATTACTAATGCAAAATACTCAATCTGCATTATCAACTCTCATTACACTACAAATAGGCATTTGAAAAAATGCAAATCTAGTCATTTAATTCTCCTAACTTGATGTGTGCAAGATTAAGAAAGGATTTATAATCTTGGTCTTTCTAATTACTATGGCTAAAGGGTGCAAAGCTAATTAAAACAGCTTTCAGAGACCTTTGCAGGCACTTAAATCACAAATAAAAATCAAGATTTTTGCAGGAATTAGGTTTCCTCAAAGGAGAAAAGTGCAGCCATTATATTTAATGCTTGATGAGTAAAGTAAAACGGATATTACAGGAAATTTAGAACACAAAACCCCCCTCTTATCAACTGAAATGACTGTTCTGGATTTTGGAAATGACTTACTTCTCAATGGGGAGGACGTGCGGCCCAGAAATGGAGTAACGGTACAGAAAGGTCAGGAACTTCTTGAAAGCATCAAAGAAAGGCCAGTGAGAGAGCAGGCAGATGCATTTATTGGTCTGCACTGTTCTGCACGAGTCCTTCCCCTCGCCAGCAGCTGCTAATCCCAGCTGAGACTTTTGTTTCTCCGTGAGGTTCTCCTCAGGATACAGTTCATAAAACTGAATAGCAGCACCATATACCTGCAAACACACGGTGGGTGGCAAGTCAGTGATTCTGCTTCCATCTTCAAAGCAAGGCAAGAAACCCCAAACACACAGAAAATCAAGTCTGTGCTACTGTTTGAAAAGATAAATTAACACATTTCTTGAAGGAATCCATTCTGGAATATTCTTATGGGTGTGAAAATCCAGACTCTCTATTATTTATTTAAAACATTTAATGTCATATGAGAGAGTAATTTACAAAACAATTTATTTGAGAGAAAAATAATAATTATAAAGAGTACAACTGCACTCAACTGCTCCTCCAATTGCCTTGAAAGCTATTTTAGGAATCCTTTATACACAACTCAAAGCCATATCCCCTGACATCCAATTTACTTTCTAGAACAAGTAAGTATGTGCATGCAAGGTCGTTTCCATGCTTGCAATAAAAATAGCATTACTTGCATGTATATGCAGCCCAATTTTAGAGCTCTCCAGTTTCCCAGGCTAACAGGAAAGCAGAGGAGCTCAGGTTTATGATCAACTGAAACTACTGCAAGTCACTCTTCAAAGCAGTCTTGGAATCAAGCCCAACAGAATAGATTCAAGCTCATCTATGAAAAAATTCATTATCATCACTCTGAACAGATAAACAACCAAATTTTTCAATTAAATTAATAACTTTAAGGTTTTGAAATACCTTTTCTGCAGAAGCTCCAGTTAGTACAAATGTAGAAAAAACTGGGAGAGGGTATTTACTGTTAGATGGCCAACATTCAATTGTTGCACCCATAGGGAGACAAAAAAGAGGCACAGATTCTGGTAATGGGAATGATTCATAATCTTCTTCAGGATATCTGCATATTAAACCTATAAATAGAATGAGCAAAGAGGCAGTTATAGAAAAGCCAGCAGAAACAGGTTTGTAAAAGCTCATTCCATAAAATAATTGCCAGAAAATTCATATATGAGCATACTAACTTCAGAAGATGAGTGAAGGTGTAAATAATCAGGCACAGGGAATAGCTGCAAGGGGCAGATGCTCCCATGGCCTAAGGAGAAATCACCTGACTAAAGCAATACACTCTAGAAACTATTAATAACTGATTTATCTTTTCCTGTTTTCAGCCTGCGTGCTCCTCACCTATTATTATATAATAGCTCACATTCATCACGAGTATGAGCAAAGATTTAAAATCTAGTTGAAAAAAGGTAAGGCAAATAATTCAGAAATAAGGCTGATGTTTTCAACTACACCACCAGTTAATTCTGACCAACAAATGTGCCCTGAAAAATATATGTTAGATATTAGATAGTTTTTTAATGCCAATAGAATCCAATGAATTATGCTGATCCACCTCAGCTGAGGGTTCAGCTCTTGTGCTGTCAGGCTACTGTGTTCAGACTTATTTTAAACACAGCTGTAAAGCATGAGGATCTGAAGCAGAGGCTTTTAGCACACAGGTCCTCAGTTACATCAGAGGCTGTAGCAATCCATCCTGTCTGACTGCCAGCCCAGGGGACTCCACACTGAGAACAGACACTGCACGAAAGGATTTAGGATTTCTGTTAGACAGCGCAATCACTGCGTACTTCTCTAACAGAAAGAGGAATATTAATGGGCAATAAAAAACTCGTGACCAAAAAGGGCAGTGGATCCCCTCATGCCAAAAATCAAAATTTTGTGCAAGCTACCATCAGATGTGGGGCCTTTTAAAATTTTTATTTGTTTACTAACGTACTGTCCACCTTTTAGTACGTCCTGAACTCCTGTTTACATCCCTTTTAGAGGCTGCTCTCTGTAAATGGATTAAAGCTTGAGTGTGAATCATGCTCATGACTTGTATGCCAAACAAAATCAGGGTTTAAAAAGAAAAATCCAACAACAAATGCAAAGCCAACACATTTCATCAGTCACAGCAAATCTAATTCTGTCTTATAAATAAAACAATAAAATAAAGATGATACACGATCCAAAAATACTCCAAGAGCTCAGTGCCAATGATGCTCGAGGCAGTGTAGAAGTCTGCAGGATTCTTCAAAATGTTTCTTAAAGAAAGTGATCATGAAAATGCATCAAATAATTTCTGTGGTATTTTCTTCTGCATATACACACACATATCCTTAAGAGACAGCTACCAGTAACACAAACAAAGGTGGGAGACACCCATGTTTGTAAAAATCTATCAAAACATAGCTGAGATTCCCAATTAAATACAAATTTTAAAACAGCATGGTCATGATAGCCAGTTCTAAAGGCTTCTTTTTTGACATGATTTTGAAAGAATTCTTAAGGGAAAGATTCCTTTTTGGATAAAGGCAAGTAGTACTAAATGTATTACATTACAAATGAGCCTGCACATCCTGAATTGAAGATAAAAAAAGCTACACAGTAAGTTACATACCAGCTTTGTATGATATGGTGTTGGTTTTTGCCACAGACTTTTTATAACATAAATACACTGCTGAGCCCCACTGTAAAATAAAAAGTTATTGGATTAAGTGATGAATTATAACAAATAGACATAACAGCATATAATTAATAATGTTGATAACTAAGTATTTAAATTCTCAATTTCTGGACATGAGAGTAGCAGGGAAAGCCATGGAACAGAAAAGAGCAGCACCCAGAAGGGGAACATAGAGCTTTTACAGAAGGGAGAAAGGTTTCACAACTTCCATAAACCAGTCAATATGGGGACTAGCAGAACTGAAAAATCCATTGGTTAATGCCTACAGGCATTTACTTAAAAGCAAACAAATCAATTTCCATGATCTTTTTTACATGATCCCACTTGCAGAGCAGTCAGCATCCTCCTCAGCACACTGACTTCTGAGGACCCTGCAAGAGTCAGCACATGGGGCTGCAGATTTAACCAGGAAACACCTGAATACTCAGTTCTGCAAATCAAAGTGCTGTGGAACCTGTGTATTTTAGCAGGTCAGGCTTTGGAACATATTAAACATTTAAATGTGATTATAGACAACAGCTTCCAACATCACTCACATACAACTTTCTTTAAATAAGAAGTTTGTGAAACTTCTGAAGAGAAAAACGTCTATAAAATAACATTGTAGGTAAAGAGAGGAGTTGGAAAACAAAACTGGTTGCTAGATATGGAATTCCCACCACAACAGTAAAAGCAGTGTCAGAAACAGCCACATCTGTAAAACCTCCAGTTATTACACACACATACACAACAGGACTCACCCAAAGATGCTGGAGTCAGCACCAAAAAACCCCAAATACTTGCTCTAAGGCTTCCAGAAAGACTTTGTTCCAAGTGGGAAGAAAGGCATGCAATCCTCCAACTCTTCCAATATTTGATTTCTCTTTGGAGACCTCTCATGAACATTTTTCACCAGGTACTCCAACCACTGCCACAAGTACTCCACAAACATCAACAAGCACCAAGCGTTCAAAGCCCAGCTGCTGAACCTTACCATGCTGTTATTCAGATTCTTGTCCACCTTGCAGAAGGTGTGTGGAGGAGTCTCTCCTTTGCTGGGGATGATGATGCAGATGTCTGTGACAGCCAGGGTGTTCTGGCTCATGTTCTCAGAGGCCCTGCGGTAGGTGATGTACACGCGCTGTGACGAGGCGCTGCCGCTGATGTTGGCAAGCCGCCCGTACGGGGTGCTCTGAATGATCTCACAGCCTTGCTTGACTCTTTCCTTCCCATCATATAAAACCCTAGTTAAAAGGGGAAAAAAGTCAGAAGGCACATTTTTGAAACAGTTTTAATCACAGCTCTCGCTTTGTCTCTGAGCAAAGTTCAGGTCACGTTATCTCTGACTGTATTCTAACAGAAAAGCTTCATGATGAAACTGTATTTTGTTTACTACTAAATATTTATTTTCAGTTCTATTAAAGATTCATTGCTTGATCCTAAGAATGTCATATAACTTATCTCTTTCCAATCTGTATTAAATAGGTTAAGCATCTTATCCCAATCCAAACATACACACGAAAAATCATAAATGGCTTTGAAAACTCCAAACTGAGAAGGATTAAACTTATCATTACAATCCACTCAGCATGTATTTTCCCTTTCACACTGGGTTACACTACACTCAAGTCAACAAATACCTTCCTGTTTAGAGTTTTGCCTTGTATTTAAAAAGTTTGGCATTTCCTTAAACCTGCCTTATCTGCTCCTTAGTTGAACTGTGAAAATCATGCACTTGAACAGGGAAAGCACTCACCCCAAATCAGTAAGTGGAGGTTTGTCCCTCCCTCGCCGATAACAAAGGTACATCTGCGGTCCGACCAGGCTGCCGTTATTGAGATCTGCAGACAGGCCCGAGGGAGTGACATCTATGCATTTGTAGCCCTGGGGAACCTCCTCCCCCAGGGTTTTGTTAAGGACTGTCACATCTGTGATGGGCTCTTTGGGTTTGGCCAGTTTATGGCAGGCATCGTTGAAGTGGATCTCCTCCTCCAGCGGCTTTGAGATGTCCGTCAGTCCTGCCACAACGAAGTAATCAGCAACACGGGCCCCTTTGTCTTCCATCTTCCATCACAGGGTGCTACAGCTTCTAGAAATAAAATACAGGTCAGAAATGATTTAAAAAAAACAAACAAACAAAAAAACCAGAAAATCATAGGCTGCAAATAAATAAAATGCTTCTGGCTTGCACAGAGAACATTGAGAAATGGGATAAAAATGTTTTTCCAAGTCACCCATGTGTGCTGGAATCTCGCTAGAGTAGCTTCAGGAAGTTTACTGTCATCAAGTTCCAGACTCTTTAAACCAGACAAGCTATTTAAGACTCTCTTTTGTTGAAATAATTTTGTTTGGGTGCAAAATTTTATTGCAACAGAAACTGTTACCACACACAGGAGTTTCAAGAGCTTGCTGACATTCTGAAACTGAAAAAACAGAATTTAAAACAGTTTGAATGATTGGCACAAGACTTCACTTTTCATGTAGCTTTTATTCCCATTGCTTTATCTGCCTTTATTTCTTGCTCTAGGTAGCAAGTATTAAGCCATATCAAACTTCATGCCATCATGACTCTTGGATTTGACCAAGATTTTTGTTAAAACATAATAAATTTAGACATTTCTTACAGGTAATTTGGTAAATTATGTCTCAATTTGATAATGTGCATTTAATCAAATTGTTCCAAGCTGGTGTCAGACTTCCAGTACCAGGCCCTGCTCAAGCAGGGGCCTGGTCACCCCTACCAACCTCATCCACCAGCACAAGAGAATTCCCTCTTCTTGCTCTTATCTTGTAGGTTGGTTGTGTTTTGCTGGACTGGCTTGAGAAGCTTCTAAATGCAAGGAAATGAGTAAAGCTTTTTATTTTATGCTTATTTCTGTTGCTCTAGAAAATGCCAAGAAGAAACCCCAAATTATCTCACTTTTATTTTTCTTTACGGCTAATAAGCACTGTGGGACACTTCAGCAAACAAGATGACTGGCAAGAAATCATCCAGGAGAGGAACAGTTTGAAAGTAACTTCAGCCTGTGAAGAGAAATGCAGCTACAAAACTCAGCTTGGTTTAACCTACATTCAGTTATTTCAAAAACATCTGGGATATGTTACACAGCATATATATGAAAGTAATAACTACAAATTCAAACTTCTCCCTGAGTGATTTATTCAAAGACACACAGACCCAACCTCTGCATATGCTGCTTATTATCTCTCTGTCCATCTGGCTCCAGCAAACCCAGGCAGGCTGGGAACAAATGTATGCAGAAATGTTTAACAAAATATCCTTCGACTCTGGCATAAGACCAAGCAGTGACATTTTTTAGCTAATATAACTGAAGTTTAGGTATTTTGTTACATTAAGAATTCTCTGTGAAACTATTTTATAGCTATTGTAACATTGGGGGGTTTTTTTCCTTTTCTCACCAGCATCATTTCACAGAACTACACTGATTTCTGGAGAGATTCATGATGCCTTTCAGGATTAAATGAAACTTTAGTCATCAAAAATTATACAAATGATGGCTGTTAAAAGTGCAAGCAAGACTTATAACTCCAGTGTATTAACAGCAGTTAATCTCCAGTTTAATCAGCCAAGACAGCATTACAAACAGGATGATATATATCAGATCTTGATATATATGATATATATCAGATCTTTACACTATTTAAACCTCACCATTATTCCATATTAAATTTATACCAAAAGTCTTAAATTCAAGCATTCATTTATTCCCAAAACAAAAACTGGGACAAGCTCTCCTCATTTAGAGGCAGTTAAAATTAAAATCCCCTACATACAAACACCTGCTATCACATAAATTTGCTTCCTAAGGTTATAGCATGTAATACACAAGTCAGCAAGACTTTCATAATTTAATGCAGATTTTACAGAAGGGAACAAAAAAAAAAAAAAAAGGCCTGGCTGATGATGAATTATCCCTTCATATTTACCCATCCATCCAGTGCCCAAGGCCAGGTTGGCTGCTTGGAGCAGTCTGGGATTAGTGGCAGGAATGGAATTAGGTAATTTTTGATGTCCTTTCCCATTCAGGGATTCTACAAGAGTTTTATGATTTTTGTCTTTTGATACAAAGGCTTACAGCTAAGTATGAGATAAAAAAACCATAAACTTCAGTGGTATTTTAGGCTAAGGGTAACTTAGACTTTGCTAGAGCTACTGTTTTACTTAAATTTTCAACATGGAGTTACTGGCAGAGCAGATCTGTGCAAACTTTGTTAAAGGACCCCAGAAAGAAGGTATAAATTGTGAGCTAACTCAGTGAAAAAAATCATTCTGTGAAGAGCATTTCACATAAACTGGTGAAGAATTTCTGTACAAGCTCAGATGATGAAGACATTCCACAGGGTCCTACATCTTACTCAGCAAGTTGTGCTTGTCCCTTGCTGGTGTGAATCTCAGAGAGCACCTGAGATAACCCTGGGATGGGGACATGCATCACTCCAAGCAGAGAGATTTCTCCACAGCTGCTGATTCCACAGCAAGATCTCTTTCCTTATCTCCCTGTGTGGCTCTATCAGCTAGAAAATCCAGAAAATCCTCTGCAAGGGTTTCAACACAGCCTGGCCATGGGGTCTCCACTCCATGGATTGTGCTGAGTGGGAGCTCATGCTGCTCATGCTCCATTCAGGGAGTACATTTTCCCCTAAAAATCATTCTACTCTCACTCATCTCCCTACAACATCTCACCATACTGCAAGTCATCTTTGAAGGAAAAAAAAACCACCAAACTAAACAAACATGAAAAACACAGCAGAAAAAGTCACACTGCACAAGAGAGTTGCTCAAGGCAGCCAGTTCCAGATGGAATTCAATACCAGGAGTGCCACACTGAGAAGCCTCCACTGCCTCTCCACACTTCTGTAACCTGGGGACAAAAGGCTGCACTTTGAAAGCAATGCCATGGGATCACAATCATCACTTCTTACAGAAGTCTCTGGAAATAAGTGCAATATTTGGTCTTTGAGCCACTCATGATAATGATTTTTAATGGATGTCATATAATTATACAGCTATAAATTACACACCATAAAGATCAGAAAGAATTACAATATCCTTGCAAATAACAAAGTCATGTAAAAAGATATTAAACACACACTCTAGATAATTACTATATAGATGAGAGCTTTTTGTTATTTCTGAGCATGTAGGAACAGTGGAAACAAGCAGATAATCTCTCAGATCCACAAACTATTAGCTTGATTACTTTGCTGAAAGACAAAGGGTAAACACAGTTTCACTGTTTATTCAATGTAATTTTCTAACATCCTATTTTTTAATAAACATTTACAAAATACTAATTAAAGATTTTTGCTGCTTGTCACCACTGTTGTAAATTCATTCAGTGTCCAGGCTTTTTGAACAGATCACATCCCCCACTCAAATACTGCAAGAGGAAAGCACACATCAGCTTTTCCCCATCACATGACCAGAACTGATGTGGATGAGCCATATATTCCATCTGTGCAGCAGGAACAGGAATGATGCTTCAAGTACAGTTTACTACAGATGCACTAGAATGTTTACAAGGAAAAGAAATTACTGATCCAATCCCTACAACCTGCTCCTAGCCTCAGAATTTTGCAGGGATAACTCAGGAGTGGCTGCAGACCAGAAGAACTGCTCCAGCCATGGCAGTTTCTTTCCAGGAGCCAACTTTCCCAGACAGCAGTAAGGACCATCTGACTCCAATAAAAGAGTTTCTGCCAGTCCACCTCTGGCAGACAAATACAACTGCCTTGTAATCTTTTAATCTGCCTTGTTGTCATTCTCATTGCTTCCTGCATTTTTCTTTGAGAATATTAAATTGCTTATTAATTTGAGTTCCTTATTAGATCCATTTGCTGCCTAAACCAGGTGATATTTCACTTTGTTAGCCTGACTCCAAAGATGTGCCATGTGTAAACAAGCAATGAATATCTCCTAGAGTAGGCTGGAAACCAGTGCAGGGCAACTTTTTTAAAAAGAGTTCAAAGCTTGTGATTTATTTTTTAAAATATTCAACATACAATAACATTCCAAGAACTTACTTTCTTTGAAGGAACATGAGGAGCAGATGAACAGAGACACAAATCAGAGGCTAATTATTAAAAATTGCCAGTAAAGCTCTAACAGCCCCCAGCATCTCATACTTGCATTGCTACATTAGCCTGCTGAAGTAACCAGCCCACAGAGATGTGTCAGCTGGGCATGCAAGAGCAAAGTGAAGTTAACTGCATCAGTCACTTCTGCTCCGGCTGCTCAGAACCACTGCTCAGACTTAACACCACACAAATCACATGGGAGTTGCACAGTCTCAAGAGATGGGAGTAACTGCAGTTACACAAGGAAAAAACTTCTCTGTACTGCCAAAACTGCCCGGCAAAATTGTCAGACAAGCCTTTCTCCCCTCAGTATTTTCTTCACAGCAAGCAAACAAGCCTGGGTACAAAGCAGAAGCCCTCTAATTTCACAGGAATTCCCAAGGCAGAACATGAGCCTTTTGCCCGCTCTACCAAAGTGTTCCCTACCTTTTCATCAGGGCATTGCTTCTACACTTTTCCTGTCTTGCTGTCAGCCAGGCTTTAACACAGACTTCTTGTTAAAGTTTCATTCCCTATAGAAACAGTAAAAATAAGAATCAAACAATGAACACATTTGTTGAAACTTACTTTCTTCACACTCCACTGCACCAGTCACATGAAATGAACGCTGTGGCTTGCTGTAGGACTCCTTGCTAAGGTAAGGTTACATATCACTTCACTAAAAAAGTAAATGAAACCAGACTTTAAAGCTAGGAAACAAAATATCAAGTTTTATGCTGCGTTGATATTTTAAGAATGCAAACAACACTTAATGCTTTAAACCAAAATAAATCAAAGAAGAGATGAGCCAGCCACTTCAAATTACTTCACTTCTTCCATTATTTTCTGACAATCAATACCTTCTGTGTCCATTCCTAGGTGTTAGCCAGCTATCAAAGTCCTCTCTCAGCCCAAGAACCTTCCAAAATCTACTTTAAACCATTTTTTCTTTGCAAGATTTGGATATTTAAGCAGAGCCTTCTCCCTCCACAATCACATCTTTCATCTAGTCACCTTACCCCAATTCCTCTTGCAGTGGGTGATACGGTCTTCTTGCCCTTTAGGGCCACACTTCATCATTTTTATTCAGACGTGCTGAATATCAGCATGGCCATTTTTAAACATTGGTATCACCACAGACAGCTTGAGCTCGTGTTTTGCACTGAGGAGCTTGCAAGCCCAGCAGCCTGTGCTACACTGAAGCATTTTGAAGCAGCAGTTTTGCACCATGGGACTGAGGGTAGCACCTCACTGGAGACACTGAGGCTCTGGGCTCCCAGAACAGCTCATTAGCATCAGCAAGGCTGTATCAAAAGTGAACTTTGTTTAAAGGAAGTTTTCTATTCCCCAAAACTTGTAGAATACTCTCAGAAGATTGCTGGGAGAAGACTGCAGCAAACAAAGTGTAACATAAGAGAGGCTGGGAAGAAACATCTCAGGAGGGTTGATGCAAACCATCAAAGATTTGCTTCCATTCCTGAATTGGAAAAACCTATGGAATTAGATTACCAGAACTGTATTTTTGGGATCACAAAGTTCAAGGTTCTGTTCATAACTCCAACCTACAAAGTCATTTTTTGGAGAACTCACAGGAGCAACCAGCACGGTTAGTTCATTACTCTCATAGTCCAGAATCCAGCCCCAGTGATCTCTCAAACCCACACAGCACCATGGCCCTGCACCAGTTCCAGCCACTTTACAGTATCTGACTTTGAACATTTTCACACAAGACTACAAAGAGAATGCAGCAGTAGCACAACATCATTTTCTCTAACTACACAATCAATAATATCATGCTTCCAGGAGCCCCTGAAATTATAAATTTTGGGATCACATGCAGACCTCAAGCACAGCTGAAAAAAATCTATAAACTAGACAGCACTAACACATGATTAATTTCCCCATGGACAATTCAGAAAACTTCAACTCTATGGAAAACCAGTGAGGAGACTTAAATGAAAGCAAAAAATACAGATTTAGGCATTGCAAGGAACACAGCCAGCACTGCTGCCAGTGTACTTGCAGCTCTATTTTGTATTACTTGCACAGCTTATTTACAGCTAGTTTCTTGTCCTCCACGTATCAAGCAAAGGATCTACTTCAAGAAACAAGAATGCAAAGGATTTACATCATTACCCAAATATAAACAGAACTTCTCACAGTATTTTCATTTTCAGTAGGACATGCCCTGCACTTCTTCCCATTTCCTACTACAGCTACACAAACAACAGCAACAGAGAAAACAGGGCTCAAGTGATAAATGGCATTACTTTGTAGACCCTACTGCACTCATCTGCACTCAGTGATGTTAGACAACACAATAATTCACAAGAAGCCACCAGCCTCCACTAAGCTCCCTTTGACACTGCATCAATTTTTATTAAAAAAGTAGAAAATCGACAATAACCCAAGAGAAAACCTAGGATTTTTCTGCACTGCATCACTGGACTGGAAATGCCACCAAGCATTTTGCAGGCCCATTCACAATCATCTGTACCAAGTCGTGGTTTACATCTCTGCTCCAAACAGCTGAGGAGATAATCAAGAGAGCTCAGAAAACTTGGCAATGAAGGATCTCTAAGAGGTGCTGGGAAACAGGAAAGTGCTGGATAAAAACACAGGGACAAAACAAAAGACTGAATTTGGGAGAAGAAAACAGGAACATAGCCAAGAACTGAGGGACAAGCAGACTTGTTCAGCAATGATGAGGAGGAAAGATCAGGCCAAAATTCAGAGGCTGATGTAGATTCAGCAGGATGAGTACAGCAAAGTGAGCAGGAACTGGTCATCTACAGCATCAAAGCTTAGAGGAGGAAACAGAATAAATGGCAGAGAGAAGGCAGGAAAGAATAAACTTCACCCTGAGGGTGAGATCAGGCATATCCATGTCTTGTACACATTTCTCCCTCACTCACCAAGTCTTCCATTTCTTTCTTTTTCAGTGCTGTTTGTAGTCTCAATAAAATCAAAGCATCTCCTAAGAGAGTCTAACAGCACAGGCTGCTTCAGTGATCATTCCAGTTATGCCACAGCAAAATCCCATAAAATCCAGCCCTGCCTACAAAAATTCTGGAAAGGGATGTTCAAGCATCCCACAAGATTCATGACAGAGACAAATCTCTGGGCCAGTTTGAAAACTCCCACTTTTCCTTCTAGATTACAGTATTTATGGCCAAAAGGCACCACCAAAGAATGGAAAGGATTTCTGAAATACAACTGTGTTTGTAGGGAGGGATGCAGAAAACAAATTGTAGCAAATCAAGGGGAGGAAAGCCAAAATAAGCACTAGAAAATGTAAATATTACTTCATCCAAAGCACAGTTCAGGAGGGCAGCTTGTCCATGTTTTTACTGTACAACTATTTACTATACAACAACATTTTAAAAGAAGTCCCCTAAACCGAATGTTCTATTTTTCTTGGCACAGCAGATAAAGGCAAATGAAAATAGAAAATCTTCCAATATTGAGCTTCAAACCCTTCAAAATCTGTCACTAAAAACGTCAAAGTGCACCAACCAAGAGTGACAGAAGTGACCTGCTTTCACCCTGCCACATTTAGACTCACCACCAGCCTCAGTTTTGTTTTGAAACCATCCTCTACCCAAATTAAATTTTGAATTCATGATGTGATAGAAGAAAAGAGGTGGGGATTGCTTCTAATACTTTTTGCTACATTTAAAACACACTTTGAGACAGAGCATTTTATATGACTTTTTTTTCTCTTCAGCCAGCAAAAATGTTCCATAACATGAGAAAATGGGACTCAACCACACTGCAAATTATAGAGAGGGACAGCCATGCACAGGCTGCATTTCAGGGCTGTAATACCTCTCTCATTCAGCAAATCTTTACATCCACTCACAAAAATGTGCAGCATCTATTCCACAGAAAAATAAGTGTGCAAGTACCACTACCAGCTCAGCTACAAATACATCAATCAGCTACCAAGTATTGCTGGGACAGTTTCCCAGCCAGCAAAGCACCAGAAAACAACATTAGGTTCTCCTGAGAATCACCATAAATTAGCTGAAAAGCAATGCCATGCCAAGGTAACTACTGCTGATCCTGATCTTGAAGGGTTAGGAATTTTGAGAATAATTCCTTACGCCTACAGGTTTCTTCTGAAGCTCAAGTCAAAAACCAAAACTCAAGAGTCCAGCCCACAGAACCCTTCTCTGTGTTTGCATAAAGCTTGCACGCAAGGTGGGGGCTTTCTCTTGGGATTTTTTTTTTTATTTACATGCACTTAGAACTTATACATCACACTTGCAGCCTGCTCACTTTCATTTCAGATGGCCAAACTGAAATAATTTATTAGCATTAATGATTTTCCTGACCCAGATTTTTAAAAGTCAAGATTTACAGTAAATATTAAACAGAGAGGATATAACTGGCTAACTTATTTCTGACACTTCTTATTCTTGTCATCCCATTTTTAGACCACAGTTCCTCCTCCTTTCCCTCTCCTCCCATTATTACTTAGTTCACTCTATTTCAGCCTCTACAGTGACCATTATCTAATATATCCATTAGACACCTATACATTTTTCATATATATATATTAGATAAAGCAATATATCTTACATCTAATATATGGAAAAGGTAAAAATACACCATTCCAAATAGTCAGGCCAGCCAACACTTTCTGAAGTCTTTCATTTCCACTTCTCAATTTCCTCCTGGTACTGTTTCTGAGCTCTTTAGGGAACTACCAGAGACTAGTTCTGCATCACAGACTGCTACTGAAATGAGTGTTATAGATCAAACCTCTGGGCATCATTGCCCCACGCAGCTTTCCTTGCACGCTTTCATTTTGATTCTGGAGTCTGTGGGAGCACTTAATAAGCATCAGCAGCCTATTTCCAGAGCAGCCACAGACCAAACTGTCAGACCAGGTACAGACTAAACCTCAACTGAAGGACAGCAGAAAACATCCAAGGACTATTATGCCATTTAGCAAAGAACCTCATTTGCTTCAAGTAATTAATTGATCAGTACAAATGTTAGAAAGAGCTGATTTTTAACAGCAGTTGAACGGTGGTGATGCATTCACAGAATACAAATATTCATCCCTTACCTGCTGGCTGTCCGTCAATTCAAATGAGGCAGAGCTGCCTTTAGCTTCCACAGGATTTGCTGCTCTTAGTATGGCTAAAAAATTATGACTGGTGTCTGCAGTAGCAGACATGATTTACATACAGAATTGACATTTAAGTGAAGAGGCCAAGGGACTTTTCTGTGCTCCTGTCACCACCCAGTGAAGCCACAGCAGAAGGACAAGGGACAGGTAATCTCAGCTCCCCACATCACGCCTGGCCCCTTGCAGGAGGGCAAGCTCAGCCTGAACTTCCTTCAAGGGTCCTACATTTTCACAGGCTTGGTTTTGGAGAGGAATTGCAAAGTGGGGAAGGAATAGCCTGATTTGGATTTGGGGCTTTTTTATGAGTCAGCTTAACAAAAGTTTGAAATTTGAACACATCCCAGAGAAACCTGACTAAAATACTGTAACAAGCAAGATAAACATACTGGAAACACACCAACCACCATAAATTGCATGATACTTTGTTAAGGCACGTGTAAAGCAAATATTCTGGTGTCTTCTTTTTATTTTTGTATTTTTCATTATGAGTATTAGTATTATTCATTCTTTCACTATTAGTCTTATTATGCAATTCTTTCCAGGAAACTTCAGAAAAAATACCTTGGTTTTACAGCAACACGTGTATCAAATCTTCATTACTAGAACCCTGTGACATAGCAACATGGCTGGAAATCACCAATACCCCAAACATGCTTTTGAACAACATTACAAGGCTCTATTGATGTTTTACTTTTTAATCCAACATAAACTGGGCAACATTTAACCTCCAAATTTCTGGTCATGCCAACACCATATTTAAAAACTCAGGTCAAAGATGATTAAAGGACAAAAAACAGAAAAGAGGCTTCCTGCAAGTCTTTATTTCAGGAGATAAATTCAAGATTGAGAAAGCTTTTGCCTAAGTACCTATTGTACTATTCCCATTCCAACCTGCCTGTGTTTGGCCAGCAAGCACAAATGTTTCTGCAGCCACTGCTATAAAAAGCATTTCAGCCTACTATGACTTGCAAAACTACCAGCAACTCAGCTGCTGGGGAGCATGATGGAAATAAAAAAGGATGTTGAATATTTAAGTGACGCTGCAGATTTCTTGCTCCCATATTAAAACCTCAAGGTTACCAAAGCCCATTATCATTCAGCCTGGTCTAGGAATTGTCTTCCTCTCTGAAGAGTCACAAGACAGTTTTCTCCAGCTATCACACACTACAGCAGGAATTAACCTAGAAATTAGTAAACCCTCAATGCAAAATCCTGCAGATTAAAAACTGACAGACTGGCTTCTGGCAGTGGTGGTGCCCACAATTCTCCTCTAAGAGTCACACAGAACTGAGCTGAGTTAGTTACAACCTCACTCCTTTAGGGACCAGCTGGCTTCACTCTCTACCTCTCTACTTTCCCTTTCAAGCACATATTTGAAATAGAAGCAGGTTATTGACATTGTTTCTAAGGCTTGACCTGCATCAGCTCCCTTCACCTGGAGTGTGTGCCAGGCTATGTCAATATTTGTGCTTTTTCTAACTAATAATTAACTCTGGTGATATTAACTAGATAACTGCTAATATTGCCATTAACACATATAGTAATTCCATTAGGCACCATACTGGGGTTATGTTATGTAGAACAAGCTGCTCACCAGAAACACAAACCTGCAACCATATGGCTCCAAAATTATGAATACTCAGAGGTATGAAAATCTCAAATACATTTTTAAGTAAGTCCCTGTTTAAAGAAAATAGTCCTGGTGCTTTTTGTCTTACTGCTTGCAGAAGCAGATTTCTATAAAATGCTGCTTTCTAATAAATTCACTTTTTAGAAGAGGCTATTGGGTAAAGCCTGTTCCAAAGGAGCAGAAGCCACTCAAACTTGACAAAAATACTCATCCAGCTGGAGCCCAACATTTCCAGAAGTAAAACATGTACATCACAGAAGCTCTTAAGGCTGTAGAGGAGCTTAATCTTTTTTGTTCTGTTTTTAAGGCCCCATGCAATTTTCCCCTTCCTCAAGCTAACCACAGAAACTCTAATGCCCTGTTTTGATAATTAAACTATTTCAATGCCAAGTCATGACGGCCCCTAAAAGACAGCTCCCTTTACCAGAGTTCCACTTTAACACTCACTTTAAATAAACTTACAGAGTCCTCAATACTTTAAAAGCAATATGAAGTTTCTCCAGTACTCTAAATATATTACTTAAAAAAAATATATATGAGAAAAGCAAGAGACTCTTACAAAGTAAGACCTGCATGCTAGACACACAAACCAGAAATAATCCATTTACTCCCCCTCGACCTTCCTTGGCTAGACTAACTCAATTAGTTTCCCTAAACCACCGGACACTTGCCAAGATAACATATTTGTGTTTAATCATTCAAAAAGTGAAATATTATGTACTGTAATGTAACACTTTTTACGGAAACCTCCAGTTGAGCAACAGTTCCAGAAAAAAATTGTGAAATGAAGTAAAAAGCTGTCCAGAACACCATACTTCCACTCAGTTAATTCAAAAAAATGAAGTTTCAGAACTAGGCAGAAAGTCAAGACCTCATTTTTAGCAAAGTAGAAGCGGCACATTTTTAAACGCAGCCTGTTTGAAATAACTTCGGAATACCAACCATCACTGGGAAGTTATTGAATATCATCATCCCCTGGCCAGCAACTTGCGCTACACGCAGATCTCATGACAGAACGACGATAAAAATGCCAGGGCTAATTTCCACCACCGCGTCCAGCGCGTCGCAATAATCCAGGTATAGGGTAACCCAGGCTGCCGAAGGGAAAGCCGGGACACAAACACGCACCGTGGGGCTGAGCACCAGCGGGCAATTCCGGCTGACGCAGCGATGCTGCGCGGAAAACCCGCACATGGGCTTGGGGGACACGCACACACACGCGGATCGGGGGAACGCGCACACGCGGGGGTCTGGGGAAAGCACACACGCGGATCCAGGCAGCGCACACAGAAGAATTTGGGGACGCACACACGGGGATTTGGGGACGCGCACACCCCGGCCCGCCGGCGTGCAGCCCGTACAACATGGCAGGTCGGCCCCGCCGCCCGGGGAGCCCCTCGGGCCCGGCCGGGGCTGGCGGGAGCCTCGAGCCGGCGGGCACAAGGAGAAAGGAGAAAGTTTTCCCCCTCCCACCGCGGCCCAGCGGAAAGTTACCGCCGCCCCCGCGCCGCCTCAGCCCCCGGCCCGCCAGCGCCGGCCTCCCCGCCCCCGCTGACAGCCCCGCGCCCCTTCCCCGCCGGCCCCGGAACGCGGCAGCGCCCGACCCGCGGCACCGCCTCGGAGAAACCCCCGGCCCGCGCCCCGCGGCGGTGACATCCTCGCCGCCCTCACCTCAGGCAGGGGCCGCGCTCCCCGAGCGAGGAGCGGGCAGTGAAGGGGTTTAGGGGGGGGAGCGCGCTCGGTGCCCGCGCCCTTATCTCATCCCCACGGAGCCCGGCTCGCCCCCGCCACCTCCCGCCGTGTGGGCGGCTCAGGCGGGATCCCCCCTCCCCTCCGCCGCCATCTTGGCTGTCACGGGGCGGGGGTGGCTGGCGGCGACCCGTGATCGCGGCGGGGCGGGCGCGGGACGGAGCCCGCCGGGTCCCGCGGCTCCTCTGGGGGAGGCGGCCGTGACCCGCCGCCCACCAGGTCCCTTCTGAGCGCACCGCGGGTCCGCCGCTCCCGCCTTCCCCTCACGGAGCGCGGCCCCTCCGCTCCCGCCTTCCCCCTCACGGAACGCGGCGCTGGCGGCTCCGAGCCGTGAAGGGGGAGCGGGGTGCCTTGAGTGAAAGCGCCTAAAACGCAGCGCGCAGACCATGGGCTGGACTCTGCCTCTCCCCCACCTCAGCCTTTTAACCCAGACAGCATCTTTAATTTAAACAGAAATTAATCTCCGGCCCTAAAATAGGCCGGGGTTTGGCTCACCTGCGGCGCCCGTCGCCTGGACCCGGAGGAGGTGCCGGCTGTCTGGAAAACAAGGGATGAGAAAACCGAGGGATTTTCTGCAGGCTTGATGTAACCCGCAGCAGGCTGTTGCATCAAAGACTAGAAAAAGAACCCGAGACAAAAATAATCTTTTAAGAGCGTGCAGCTAAGATTAGTGCAGCGTGTCAAGATGTTGCTGAGCGCAACAGAACGAGTCCTCCTGCCTGTACCCACACAGAAATAAATACTACTTTTCTGGCACCTTGTCCACTGCAACCCTGAGTTTCCAAATTTTATACCGAAGTGCTGTTGAGGGGTAGGTTCCAACCATACAATTTTCAGTTCGAATTCAGGCTTACCTCAGCTCTGGATGTTTGACTTGAGGGTTTAGATGTGGCTCAGTTATAAAAGACATTAAATTCATATGAAGTTCTGAGTTTGTAAGTACTGTGAATTTATCAAAACTGAACTGAAAATGCTGAGGTATTCAGACCTAATCCCTTGGTTTACCTCATCCCTCTGAAAATCTGAACAAATAGGAGAATATAAAAGTAAAGAAAGTTTAAAATAACAGTTTTCCCCCACATGCTTTTATTAAATTACTCATAGCAGAAACACTGCTCCTCATACCCCCCATGTAGGAAATGTGGTGGCTGACACAAATCAGTGCCTACCTGGGCAGGAGCACCCATGTGCAAGCCTGCACATGCAGGCACAGCTCTGTGCTGCCAGGGTTGGTATTTGGAGCTGAGTCTGTCTTGTTTTGTTTTTTTTTTTTTCTCAACAGGCAGCAAACCGAGTAAGGAATGTGTCAGGGACTACGAGAACGTTGCCCATTGCTTGTGTTCCTACGTGAAAAGCATTTCTAGCCACACCCATAAAGAACTTGTGGGGTAAGTGAGAGACCAAGAGCATAGAATGTCACTGTTCACTACAGCAAGATGCTCTGCCTTCACTAGTGTGTCCTTAAATTATTTGGTGAGCTGGTAGAGACTTTTCTAAATCAATTTCCAATATATTTTATTCCTGGAAATGTTTCTCAAATAAACAGCAATGCTGAAGTCCATCTTCTGGCTAGTGTCAGTAATTTTTCATATGCAAACTGTTCTGTGCTCTCTGCCCTTGCTCATTTTTCAGGTTGGCATAAATTTTAGGCTTCAGTGTTAACATCCAAGATTAATGGGTCTGTTCCTACTTGTAAGAGTATTGTTACAGCTGCCTGTATACTGAGCAAAATCCCTGCACTGATGTATGAATAGCTGACTTTGCAGGCTTTAAGTTCATAACCATTAAAATATTCTGGGCTATTTCTAATGGAAACTCATTTTAGAGAAACAGAATTAAATATTCTCTGGCAGTTTTCATACTTTTCAGCTCTTTTATAAGTAAAACATCATGTAGATGTCTGTGTTTTGCTGTTAATTTGTTTCCCTCCCCCATTTCTGTCCTTCTAGGACTATCTGCATTTAATTACACGTTGTCTCAATGTCAACAAATTGCGGTCAGGGACGGGCTTCTCTCTCTGCAAGGCCTGATACGAACACCAAAGTAGTTTCTGCCCCACACTGCTATCACAGCTAACAGTGCTTATCTCTGTCCTGTCTTTCTTGTTCTTACATCTCCCCCTCCTTCCCACCCTGCTCCATCAAGCCTCTGCTGCAGTCTCTCCCTGACCTACCTGCTGCTTGTGCTCTTGGCTGCGGCACACTTTCTTCCCCACCAGCACATTTAATTGCAATGTTCCATTTCATTATTAGCTTGTCACCACCTTTAGCAAGTCACCTTTCCTAGCAAATCTCTCTGTGAAGCTTTCCTGCGTAGCTCGTCATCAATTTTCCACTTTAAGGCTCTCCTAGAGCCACGTGCGGAAGGGCCTATGAAAAATCGTGACTGTAGTTCTGTATTTATTGGTGAATAAAGAGCAGCATCAGTGAATAGTGCTACTGTACAGGCAGAGACAGATTTACTGTGTGCCCAGCTCCTGCCAGGCTCATTGCACAGAGATGTGTCTATGTGTCACTCAGACAAAGCCTTTCCCTTCCCTGGGATTTTCGGGATCTCTGAGCAAGGATCTCTGCTTGCACATGAAGACCCGAGCCCAAGATCATTAAGTCACTGAAGTCTACTTATTAATTCCAGTCAGTGTTGGATCAGATTCTTGTTGTGCATACTGAACTAATTACCCAAGGTAACAACTGCATGTAGTGCAGGTGGGCAGGCAGCAAGCACACTTCATGTGGGATTCTGCTGCCTCTCAAGTGCAGGGTGGAGCCCTGGCAGCCAGATTTAGCCTCCCCCGTAGTGCAGCCAGAGAGACACGCAGGCTTTCTATGGACCAGCAACCACAGAACCATTTTTTTCCATGTTACAACCCCAAATTTCTAGCTTGTGGCACTGAAGTAATTTTCAAAGTCTGGTTTAGCTTATTTTAAGTGCATTTTACACATGGGTAAACTCAAGCAAGGCAGAGGACAAGTGGCAGATGGTCAGTGACAGTGCCAGGAATAGAATGGAGAACTCTGATGTCCCAGGACATGATTTTAAGAAACTTTGTCTCAGGATTATGAGCTTGACAATTTATAATTCATGGGACTTCAGAAGTGCTTTAAGGGGAAAAAAAAATGCAGCTATCACTATTCCCAGTTTTTCCTGGCAGAGACTAGCTTCATAAACAAAACAATTGTAGCTCAGTTTCTTAAGTGTGCAATTTGGGACTTAATCTGTTCATTTTCTCACCAGTTTTATGTCTTTTGTACTCACTTGGCCGTGCTGTGTGCACTGCTCATTTACCTCTACGGGGGAAGGATGAACCTCCAAGAGAACCCAACAGAATACCTTTCAAATGGACCTATCTGTAACCTTGGTAAAAATAACTATGGAGATAATGATAATGGATAATTATAAACTCCATAACTGGCAAAACAAAGCTCTGCATTTCAGAAGATGAATGCACTTACTCTGTCCAGTAACCCACTTTATGGTGCAGTAATGGATCTGCATCCGGAGGGTTATGCAATGAAATGGAGCCTTTGGCAAGCTGGAATCACACTGGAAACAAAGCAAAATCTTCATGGGTTTTTTTCAAGCATGTGTATTTGTAAAGCTAGGATTTATCCCTTTTGACATAAAGAGACCGCCCTTGCTTGGAATGATTAAATTCTAGGACAGATTATGAAATAATAAAGCATTTAAATGTTATGGTGCAGCAGTACAACAGTGCAGCTACCCTTCCTTTTACTGATTCAAGTGTAGTGTTTCTGAAAAGCTTTTTGCACTCCAGAGAAACTTCTGACTACACATTATAAAACAGGAAATAAAATATATGTGTGTATATATAAAAAAAAAGGAACAGATTTTTCAGAGCTTTCTCTAGGTAAAGTAGTTACTGAAGCAGCTAAAAATATGGGGAAATGAATCAAATACAGCCCCTGATCCAAAGACCAATGAACTCAGCAGAAGCACTGGAGTCTCATGTGTCATGAATTACAATTCACAAATGCAAATAAAGAATGTTGCTGTATATGTGTATGGATAGAGTCTAATTGTCTAGTAGCAGTATTTAGGCATTCCACTTGGATAAAATGAGGAGATGTTTTTCTCCAGCAGGTAGTTTCTCAGCAAGCATTATTGCCAATGTTTATGGGAGAGTTTGTGGTCCCAAAAGTACAGAAACGCTGGGAAACAAAAAGGAAAGAAAATGTACCCAAGGAGGAGATCCAGCTTCTTCCAAGTCATTTCTATAAATAAAAATCTGATGCAAACTCATTATCATTTCCCTTTCCAGCACCAATTTGCTTCCTCAAGATTTCAGAGTGTGCATCTGAGGACTTCGGCTGCACGTCGTAAAGTTTCCCTCGGCAAGTGCTGAAATTATTCCCAAGGCACTGCAGCATGGCAGCAGCTATCAGCTTTGGAATGGTAAGAGAGGTGTTAGTCAGGGAAAAAACACTGAAGTTGTGCTTGGCTGAGGGTTGGGCTCTCAAGCAAGTGATGCCATCCATACCTCTTGTCCTGTCCTCAGCAGGCAATCAGCATGTACAGCTGGAGCACATTTCTGGAATGGCTCTTCCTCTAGACTCTGGAAGCTCCCAGACAAATATTTGCAGCCCATTTTGTGAGCACAGGGCAGCAGAAAGGTTGCTTGAGGATGGCCCAAATCCTAATGCATCTACCAAAGCCAGCTTGCTGTCTGTGCCAGCACTAACCTGGTTTAAGTATTGCTGTCATCAGTAATGCCAGATAACAAAAGCTGCCCTTTGTGGAGTAATATCAGGAAGGAAATTGTGCATGCAGATTCGCCAGCAAAAATAACAGTCTGGGGCTGTAAATGTACACACTGATACTGCTGGTTTGTTGCTATTTTCAGCAGCTCCTGTTCCCTCAGGGGTGAGAGGACTTAACTGCTATCCCTGCTGTTCATGCATCAGCCTTAAAGGTTCCATGTGGATGCCTGCTCTTTGGCCCATCTGGGGGTGATTTCTGCAAATAGCAGTTTTCCTCTGAATCAGTATTCAATTCATCACGAGAGCCACACCACATGATACTGTGGGGCCATAGAAAACCACTTTCCTTCACTAGAGATCTCTAGTGAAGAGTTCTTTATTATTTGCACTTTCATTCACTTTTGAATTCTGCCCAGGCCAAGCAATTGTATTCCATGTAGCTAAACCTTCCCCACAGTTTTGCCTGACAGGAATACTTTGGGCTCTAAACTCCTGTGCAGTCCTGCTGTTTAAAGTTTTTGTATTTTGTTCTAGAGATTGCTTTTATCATGGTGGGTGAAGTATATCTATCACTTAACCACTTCTCAGGAGTACTATTAGGCTTAATTAATGTTTGTAGAACACTACTGAGATTCTCAAGAGAAGCAGCTATAGAAGTGCAAAAGATTATAATTAATTTAAACTAATTTTTGAGTAAACTGCTAACAACACTTAAGCTGAGATTCTCCAAGTAAAACTAATTTATTTGATTATTAGACAAAAACATTCTGAAGTCTGGGTTCCATTTACTACTACCACTGTATGATGCATTTTGATTTTTATTATCCTTCAATATCCTTTGATATATCCAGGCCCGCAGTACACCTTGTTTTAGTTCAGGAAACAGTGCTCAACACATGTAAGTCAAGTTAAAATAAAACTAACAAAGTAACTAAATTAATAAACTCAAAGACAATCCCCAGCACCATTTGCCTTTAGTATAATAAGTGTTTGAACCATAAAGCCTGTAATTAATATTATGGAAAAATTTCCATATTTATTTATAAGGCATCTCATTTACATAAATAGTCATTATCTGGAAATAAAACCTGATCATTAAAATTCTAAAAACTGATTGAGATCAGTCAAGATGTACCAAAGAGATTTGCTAAACTCCCTGTTTGAAACTGTTCTGAGATGAAATCTCTTCTCCCAAACAAGCTGAAACAGGACTCTGCTGTGGAAATGCAAGCAGTGCTTCATGCACATGACATCACCAAACAGAGCAGTTATTTTGTACGGTGAGAAAACATTGGGTCCTCTTCTCACCAACTGTCATGGAGAGTTTCCAGGGAACTGCACCTGACACATCTGCACTGAAAATCTGACCCAGATTGTAGCTGAAGTTCTCCTAACACAGATTTCTGCTTTTCTGAGATTCTACAGCATGTCGAAATACTTTTCAAAATACTAATTTCTTTCAAAATACTTTTAATGCTTACAGTATCTTCAGTACTTTCAAAGTTTTGCATCGGAGAACACTTAATGCAGAAAAAAAAGAGATTAAATAACACTCTGGTGTTTCTATTTGCAAGCTGGATTGACCACAGTTATTAGCTAGAGAGTCACAGGTGTTTAAAATTATGTCCTGCTTGTCACAAAGAATACATCTCTGATCCTGCTGTCAGTGCTTTTGCCTTTCAAGGTCCACCTCTCTATTCGATTTTTTCTAGATAGAAATAAACTCACCATTTTTTTAAAAAGCTACAACTACGGAATGTATTTTTAAACATTTGCAATTGCCCTGAGAAGTCAGACCTGAGTCTCACCTTTTCCAGTGTGAGATACACCTTTGAAGAGTAAGTGTAAGCCCAGAGTAAGGCAATACACCACGACCTATGTTTGGATGATTCCTAGAGAATGGAAGTTGGCTCGAGTACTGAGTCATGAGGATTTCATCTCAATACAGATATTTTTAGTATCTGTTATTTTATCTTGGGTACTTTTAAAATCTGTATCACTGCCCAACTCCTCTCCTAATCATCTGAAATTCTTTTCCTCTGTAACAGCTTTGGAATGTGCCCTTCTATGATTACAAATACTGGCTGCATTAGATTGGGTCCTGACTGCTCATCCATCGATTGGGTTAGGTAAGAGTGCCCTTGTTTAAAGCCTCAGCAGCTGCTGAGAAACCAGCAAAACAGAGGAACAACATTAAATCTCACGGTGAGTCACTGTGAATATAGGTCAGCCCAGGCTCTGCCCTTTGCTGAGCTCTCAGAGTTGGCTCCAGGTTACCTGAAGGAGCCCCAACCTCAACAGAACCCCCCAAAATTCTGTTTGTGTTCCTTTGCCATACAGCACTGGGGGAGTTCAGAGCAGATGAACACTTTCTTAGCAACTGGGCCACAACCAAGAGCTGAGAAAGGATAGGAGAGAAAATACAAACCAAATCACCTTGAGAGTAAAATACACAACCTGTTTGTTTAACCCAATTTGTGCCAAATTACATTAGAGATCCACTCAATCTCAGCCATTTGAAGCTCAAAATCAATGTGCTAAGAGCAGAAGAGGGAGGGCGATGTATCTGCTCTGATTTGTACCTGGGGGAGACCCTTTCCTGCAACAGTCAGGGGTTCTACATAATGAGGCAGGCAGAGAGAACTGTGAATTGTTAGTAATTAAACTGCTTGGTCACCTCCTTGGAAAAATGTATGACCAAATGTTGATGAACAGAAAGTAATTTACATAACCAAGTTTGAATTTGACTCATAATAATAAATACAAAACTGCCTTAATAAATGGCAATTTTTAAAAATCACACTCTGGCTCTTGATACAAAATAAAGAGTACTTCCAGTATAAATAATGAGATGGGAGGAAATGTCCTTGGCAAGTCAATTTGTTCCATGCTGCTGATGGTTCCTGTTAGTGACAAGGATTTTTTTTCAAGAAGGAAACAATGGAAAACAAATGCAAAAGCATTTACCAGAAGGCCAGGCAATGGCAGCTTTTCCAAAATGTCAAGTGTGCAGAATAGAGTCAATTTAAAAGAGAATTAATTATTTAAACTGAATTAATGTGACTACAATGAAGCCCTGTTAAACCATCTCATCCATCCTGCTTCCAACTGTGCTACCCCTTACAGTCTAAGTCTAAATACTGTGACCTCAATTTTCAAACACTTCAAATTCTCTCACCCAGTCATAGTACCAATATGTTGCTTTTTAAATATATTTACTGCATCTCTTCCAGGAACTCACCCACAGAATTGTGCTCACCTTCTCCAAATTCCCAACTTACACAAATTTTCTTTCATGCATTGCCTCATCCTTGCCTGCCTTTGGGGACAGGAAGGTGACTGAATTTTAGGTCTCCAGCTTCCATTTTCTCAGAAGAATGTCCACACCCACTTCCCCTGGAACCAGCTGTCCCAAAGGGCTTCAGTTCCTCCAGGACTAAGGGCCATGATGTTGCAATACACTGGATATCACCTCTAGAAGGAATACTCTGTGCCCACTGTTTGCATTTTCCAGATCAACACGAATTTGCAGTGCTATCAACGATTTAAAAGTGCAATAATTCTTACCTAGTGCTCTTTTTCCTGGCTAGTGTTATGTGAAATGTGGCAAACACCAACAGAGCCACTCTTCCTCTTTTGTATCCCACAGGAATATGTATAACCAAGTCTACCAGTGATAAGTCAAAGCTGTCACTTTTGGTTTCCAGTTTCGACATGGGCAAAGGAACCACTCCAAATCCATCCTTTACTGCTACCCTTTAAAGCAAAACATCTGGGCTAGAATTTACATAAAATAAATTCCTTTATTTCTTCTATTTCATGGAGGAGAAGAACTCTCATCTAATAAGTAATGAACTGAATGGCCCTGGGTCTTGACTGTATTGGGAATGCATATTAATTTAAATGCATCAGTGTAAAACTCAGTCTCATTAAACAATCTTAAAGCCCAAGAATGGATGGAGCACTGCATTAACATTTGCATATAGTCATTCATATTGAAGTTATAATTTACAGGAGCTCATAATGAATATAAACAGGAATTAAAACTGAGCTGAGGTGCAAAAAAAAGGATTAGTGGCAGTAGTATTTAAATTGACGGTTAAAAACTCGTCTGGAGCATTTACAAGGCCTTGGAGAAATCCAGGTGGTTGGATATACTATTTTTTATTTCACAGTGTACTAGAAACAATGTATAAAACATGAGCATACCGAGGCCAAATGAATATCTTTACTGCAGAAATATATTTCTCAAGTTATTTTATACATTGTCATTTTCATGTTGTGCAAGGGGAAGGACTGATATGGAAAATTTTGAGCAAGTTCTTAGAAACCATAATATTTTCTTGATCATTCATAAATACATAAAGAACCCTTCAGCGTATCACTATTGCACAGCTTGTACGAGATCTCCATAGCTACCCTTGGCACAACAAGCACAAAAGCCAAGTGCCTTTGCAGGGCTGATAAGCAGACAGGAAGCAAGTGAACATCTGCTACAGCTTTAGATGGTTTTGCCTTCAGCAACCACTGAAAAACGTCAAGCTCTGCATTCCATGTCCTGCTCTCTTGGCCTTTGACACCACCAGCTGTTGGACAGGAGAAGTCAAATGTTCTACCTACAGAAAGGGAGGTGCATTGTTTTCTAAAGGACCACTGGGATATTTAATGGCACCTTTTTCTTTCCATTCTCTGAGTACTGGAAACGCTGGAAGGCAGAATCTGCATATGGAGTTACTTCCTGAAAGTCAACCACTTCCTATTTAACAATTATTTTTTTCTAATGTTCTGTTTTCCTTTCCAAACCTGCTTTGTTTTCTCCTGGTTTGTTTTGTCCTGTTTTAAACACCAAAAACAATTGCCCCATATACTGAATAGTAATTATGTTCATCCTAATCATTGTAAGGAAGCCATGTGCTTCCCTGGATCAGGGCTGGGGCTTCTAGCCCAGGCAATCTGTCTTCTTGGAGCATAATAGCATTTCTATAACATGGACAGCCAAGGAACAGAGTTACACAAAATAAATATCAAACAATTTATTGCAAACCCTTTCTTTGTTTAAAGAAAGAGCTGTTGAACATGATGTTTTATAAAGGAACTTAGCCAAATAATGCAGATTCTCTGCTCGTGTGTGTAGAGAAAAATCTCTGCTCCAGATAGTTCAGCAATTCTCCACCACCACAGTATTTTCATTTGCATGGAAAACTACTAACAGAGAACAACTGACAGCAGCATATTTTTAGGATATTGAGGCCCAAGCATCTTTATGTACTTCCTCTGAGATTGTAATTTTGTCCAGGAGATTGCAACAGTTGTGACGAAATCGGATTTAGCCATGTATGGTAGATCCTATGGCTCTGACACAATGAGATGAAAAGGGGTTCAGAGCAACAACCAGAAAGAGGAAGACACCACTCCAGAGTTATGTAAGTGTAACTGAGAAGAGAATTTTGCCCAGAAATTCTGTTTTTATGCTTTGGAGTTCTATATTATTTTTTATATGTTCTATTCTTAAACTGCAGATGGATGGTGTTTTGCCAGAAAATAAATGAAACACAAAGATGACTTCAAATATTTGGAGAAGTCATGTTGCCACTCAAAATACAGAAGCATCAAATAACTGTCCTAGTGAGATTGTAAAGCAGAGTGATCAAAGAAGAAAATACAGGACTCTTACTCCATTCCTGCCTGGCACAGAGCTGTTCCCATAGCCTACAAATACAGTAGCTGAGTACCTGAGGTGACTACTTTGCCAGTATTTATTGAGTTAAATATAGGAACAGTGAATTTAACCCTTGAGACTGACAAATTACTAACTCAAGTCATTATTGTATAATGGAATCATGCAGCCCCAGAGTGGCTTGGGTTGGAAGGGACCTTAAAGATGATCCAGATCCAACCCCCTATCTTGCACTATCCCAGGTAGCACCAAGGCTCATCCAGCATCTCTGTGGCCTCCTCTGGACTTGCTCCAGCAGCTCCAAATCCTTCTGCTGTTGTTCCCTAGGGCTGGAGGCAGCTCTGCAGGTGGGGTCTCACCTGAGAAGGGCAGAATATCCCCTCAGCTGCAGCCCTCACTGTGGGATGAACCCAGGATACAGTGCCTTCCTGGGCTGCTCTCTGTACATTTTGCCTTCTGCATTTCACAGGGAACTGAGTTTTTTTTAAACTATATTAATATTAGGATAATTAAATAGCTGTCTTGAACTGTGTGCATATTGCATTTAACCAGCTTGAAAGCAAGCCAAAACTTGAAGCAATTTTTAGAGGAATTGTAGAATCAATACATCAATTCCTATTAATTTGGTGTCAGAGGAAACAAATGTGTACCTGTCTGAAATGTGTGCATTCCCTGCAGAGAAGTACTAAAATAGGCATCTTCTGTCTTCCTGACTTTCCTGTGCCCTCCAAACATCAGAAACCAGGGTCAGAATGAGGGAAACCCAGATTGGCTGCAAAATGCAACAAAACCACTTTTACCAACCCAGTGTCCTGGACAAGTTATGCACAAACTCTGCCACATTGAAGCCATCCCAAGCTCTACCCCATGCACTGCATTGAGTTCCTTATTTTTCCCCTGGTGCTCCAGTCCCTCCCAATTACACCTCCATTCCAGGGATGAGAATATCTAGGCAAGCTGAGGTAAAACTCCACTCAGTCTGTCCCAGCCATAAGCTGTAATTCAGCTCAGCAGTGAGACAATATTAGTGACTAATCCCATTCAAGAGTCCACCTTAAACCAGCCAAAGTTCTGGATCAATCCAAGATAAATCCTCCATAAAATATGCTGTGCTGCAATCATCTTGCACATCTTGCTCACTGCACAGCTGGCTGATGAGCAAATTCTTGTCTCAGGAGGTTTGCTTAAGCACATGAAACATATTTTTAGCATCCCTAAGGTATGAGTATTCCCAGAGCTGAGAGTGCAACCTGGCTGACAGCAGGTTTCCAGAGGAAGGAGCAGGAAAGAGGCAATGGGTGATGAGATTACCCCCCCACAGAAGGAGACTTCTGCTTGGAATATCAACACATCTTTTCAGTCTCTCATTGTGACTGTGCTTTCATCAGATTTTCCATTTGCTCCTTCAGCTAGGGGACCAGATGGCTCCCACACATTATGCTCTGAATCATGGCAAGGCTCGAGGTGTTTGTCGTGTGTCACAGCAAACACAGACCAGGTTAAGCTCCCTCACAGCCAGCATATGGTGCACCCTGCACAGGGCTGGGACTGCAGCAGGTGCCTCCAGATCCACACTGTGGAAGATCCGAGGATCTTTTTCTTCTTGCAGGAAAGTGAGTGCCATAGCCTGAGCACAGCTAGCAGGGAAGAGAGGCAGTGCAGTGACACATGGCAGAGGACAGATGCTCTGCACTTCCCATGATGCGCAATGCCTGATGGCAAGGAGTCCTGGTGGGCCAAGGACAGGAGGCTCTTGTTCCCCCTCTGATTTCCCCTTGCAGTTTGTGATTAAACTGGTGCTGACACCTTGCCCAGTGCCTGTTTGCAGAGCCAATAGCCCTGGGCAGGACTTCTGGCCATGAAGAACCTACTGGAAAAAGAGACAATTTCATTGTTTGAGAGTATCTCTGCCTCTGGCATCTGTTAAATAGAAAAACAAAACTGATTTTCTCCTCACTTACCCTGCATAGATTTAAGCTGTGGCAGCCCTGTGAAATGAGAGTGAACAGGAGGGGTGTTTGCAAATGCAATGGCCCCTATTTGGGAGGGCAAGGCTGGGAGGATTACACAGAATATCATTTGTACTTCAGTTACAAGATCATAAAAATCACCCCGCAGTTCTCTCCCACTGAAATACCGCATTTCTGAGCACTGGAAAACACTGGAATAATGAAAGAGGCTTTTGCAATACCTCAGAGGTATCTGGGGCTCAGTGCAAGTAACAAATCTGGAGGCACAGGAGGGATGTCCTGGATAGCACAATTGATACGGTGTGTGCACTGCAGGTCAGACCACGGAGGAGCAGCCAAGCAGCTGGAGACTGTCCAAAAATGGCCACACTCCACCCCAAGTATCTCCTGAGATGAGAAAATCACCCTTTGGCTGTTTCTCAGCTTGCTTTTCTTAGCACACATTTTCATGTCCCCGTGTTGGGAGTGACAGGACACCTTGTGAGCGTGTGCTGTGCTGGCCTTTGCTGACAGGCAATCAGGGGACACCCGTCAGAGCCAGGGACAGTGACCAGGAATGTCACAACCACAGCCTGAGCACAGCAGCTCCCGTGAAGGTTAATGCGTGCTGCCACCACCTCTGAGGTCAGCGTTGGCCTCGCTTTAGCAGTCCTATAAATAGATGCCCAAGGTTGACTGAAAAGAGGATTTGGCTCGGCTGGATCTTGTTTAGCATTCCCAGGAGAGCAAGGCAGATTCTCTTCCCTTTTTCTCTTCCAGCCTGTAACCTTGAGTTGGTCTCTGTGGGAAACATTAGTGGCATTTGCCAAAAGCGCCGCCGCTGGGAGCCGGATGTCCTGCTGTGTCACACAAACCACACGAACACGTCCCTCCAACCTGCAAACCCAGACCTAATTCCACTAAAGCCTCTAACTAATTCCTCACTGGCAAAACTAGGGAAAAACCCAAACAAACCTTGAGCCTAATTGCTTGAAAACAGTAGGACACCTAGTGGCTTTATAGGGAATATCTTTGGGATTATCAGCAACATTTTGTCATTTTCTTGGCAAAACCAGCTGTGAATATATTTATAGAGGAATCACTGAAATATCAGGGTTTCTATTTAATAAATTAATCTTGTTATAGCTGTTACAGCCTCCAGTTTGCCTGAAGAAGTTATTGCAACCTACAGAAAACCCAAAGAGCATTGTTTGAATGACTTGGAAAAAAAATAAATTATTGAAAACTGGATGGTTCCCAAGGTCTGGGAACACGAGGAAGGATATTCTGCCAGATCAAAGCCACCCCAGTTGTTCCATCTGACAGCTCTCTAATGATCTTAATGAGCAAAGTTTTACAGTCTGAGCCTGGCTCCCAGTGCAATGGTGCAGCTCCACAACAACGTGGCCGTGCTGAGCACAGCCGGCCCTGCCGGTTGTTTCAGCACAGAATGATTTGGCCACAGAGCCCAAAGTGCTTCTCCATTCCCCAGGGCTGATCTTTTCAATCCAAATGAGAAGATGATGGGCCGCGTGATAACGCCTGCGCTGCTGTCGCTGCATTTGCCTGCTACCAACTCCAACATCAAAAAAATTGTGACCCTAGATAGGAAACAAACCCCTCTGGCAGGGTGTGGAAGAGGAAGAAGATTGGAGTGATGATTCTGTAAAATTATATCTTGGCCAGCAATTATCCTGGGGCTGCCAGGGTTATCTTGCTAGTGTCTCTAGAGGCAGCAGACACAGACAAAGAGATGAGTGTTGAGTTTAAAATGGATTCAGGAAACTGATGACTTCATTTTGACAGTCATCACAAGGAACACCAAGTCATTGAGTCTTGCACTCAATTCCTGCTCCCAAAACACACTGAAAACTTTCCTTTCTTTCTGCTAACCATAATATTGTGCTAGTGAAAAATGTCTCCAGAAGATGGTTAATTTTTCTGTTCCCATCCCACTCTTTTGGCAGTGCTGCAGGGATTCCTAAAAAGCAGCAAAACCAGAATGAGATTTGATTTTGGATAAAAAAATCTGTTCAGATGCAGGGTTTTTTTTAAAATTCCAAGTTCAAGGTTAGAAAAGTAAAGGCTAATTTATTAATTTTAATTTGGTCTATTTCTTCTTAAACTTTTTCTTCTTAGAGCTGCAGAAAGCAGAAAGGACAAAGCAGGTGATGGAATGCAAATGAGTTATCAACAGAAAAATTCATATTAACTCAATGTATTTTCATTATTCCTACCTGTGGAATAGAATTACCTGAAAAATAGAATCCTTGTACATTGTAAACCCTTTAAATTGGTCTAGAGTTTTAAAATAGATTTTTTTTTAATTTCAGTGGGTGGATTTGATATTTGAAGGGTTTTTTTTCTGATTGACATGTCAAACTGGGGATAGTGTGTGCTAAAAGTACATTTTTGTCTAATTTAGCAGCTGGATTGGAAAGCTTGAATTATCTCTGCATAATTGCAATGATTCATGGATTGTTAGGAAATTGCAAAGTATTGATTGAATTTTCCCTTTAGGAAATATTTCTCCTCTGATAAAACACAGTTCTGGGGCTTTGCTTTCGTCCTCCCTGCTTTCTGCCCTGGGGAAGCCAGGGGCTGCTTTTATCCAGGAAATGGGAATTTGGGTCAACAGCCCTTCAAGGACAATTTTAAATTATTGTGATTTCCAATTCCAAATCTTCTTTGAGCCTTGCAAAGAGATGGACTTACAGAGTGGGAACAGTGATTTCAGAGCTAGAAAAGCTCTTTTTTTTGTTTTTTACAGCAAATACTGGCCATCCCTGTTTCACATTGTGCCATTTCCATGTCCAAATACCACCAGCGTGCTCTGCAAAGACACCTTGACCTTGTTGTGGGAATGCCACAAGCATCAAGGATGGTGGTAAATTTTCCACTTTATTAGGCCAGGATTACTCTGGGGGATCTCAGGAGTTGGTGAGTAGAGGGAAGTGGAGAATGAAGTGAGGATTGGGTGCAGAGGGAGCCTGATGCACAGTGCCTGGGGCTGGGTAGCTGAGAGCTGGGAGCTCTGACACACATCTGCCCGTTAATGGGGCTGGGCTCATTTTGGCAGCTGCTCTGTGAATTTCCAGAACAGACCCATAAATACACAGCTACGAGTGTGACCTCTGCTTCATTTCTTCGCTAAATTGAACATCTAAGGCCCAGCTGAGTATCATTCCTTGTCTCTGCTCCAGTTGCTTGGTACGTGCTGCCTCTGCAAATGGCTCTGCCTAAGTCAGGAATTATGAGAGCACGCTAATTCAAGGTTTGCCATGAATTTAGTGTTCCCGCAAGGATGACACTCTAATGGCAATTAATGCAGCAGAAATGCCAGTGCTGAGTGACTGTTCTCACATTAAAAGCCATTCATTGGAGAGCACACAGTCTCTGTTATTCCAGGCCTGACCTCTGCTTTTCCTGCACACAGCAGGTGTTCCCAGGCCATCCCATCACTGCAGCAATTCGCTCTAGGAGGGGACACAGGGAAAGAGCAGAGCAGCCCAAACCATCCTGTGCTGACAGTGACATTTCCTGAGGCTTTGGATATTCTCCTCTGGGGCTTGAACAGCAACAAAACTAACCCAGGACTGAACAGGATATAAAACTTTTATTTCTGGAGCTCTTTGCTAGTTCAACGCTCTCCTCATGTCTTGTTTTGTTGATTCCTATTCAGACACAGAGCCCTTTCTACTGTTTCATTTTTCACCATGAAGAATCTGATTTTAAATGATCAATTGCATTTAGCAGGCTTAGCTAGAAGCAGTCCCTGCTGCTGCTGCTCAGCTCCATAGCAATCTGCACAACTTTTCAGATTTTGGTAAAAATTGTTGGTCAAAATGCCTTTGCTTTATAATGGCTGAGGTTCAACAAGTGACAGTGGTGCAGCAATGTGGGGACTGTGATTTTTTCCTCAGCCAGAAGAGCCACTGTCCTCACCCTGTGCCCTGAAGTCTTGCATAGGGTAAGTCTGTTCCAGATGAGGAACATCTGCAATGTGGTGCAAGAGGAAGTAATGCTTGCGCACATGAAACATGTAAATAAGGGGTGTTTCTAGGCTCACAAACACAATCCAAAGCATGAAAAGGAGAACAGCTCTCACAGGAGGATAACTAAAAGTACTTCATCTGTGTTATTTTAAGAGTTTTTAGCACTACAGCAGTTCTGGAGGATGAAACCAGGTCCAAGAAACATCAAGTGAAAATTAATAGCTTTTTAACAGCAAAATTCAATGGACAAGTGCAAATAGGATATGAGATGGAAACCTGAGCTCCTGAATTATAAATATACCCAGCCTCTACACAGACAAGTATCTGTTATCTATTTGATGTGCTACTCAATGCCAGAGGATTGAGGAAGGTGGAAGGGAAGGAGCAGGATGAGCATTTCAGGCTCTAGATTTTGTGTGTTCTGGGTTTGTCTGGAGATAAAAAGGATGAATCCAAAGCCAACACAGATTCCTATAAACCTCAGCACTACACTCCCCCTGTGAGGAGCTGGAGGTGCAGGGCACATCAGAGGCTGGCAGCGGGATGTGGGTGAGCCCAGACCTGATGCTCCAATCTCACAGATGCTCCTGGAGAGCCTCTGTGCTCCTGTGGTGGGACACACTGCAGTCACACATCAGGTGTCTTTGTTATTAATGTTTTGTTTTCCTCTCTTGGAAGCTCTGAGGCAGCATGAACGATTTATTTTTAAATGCAGAGGATCACGTTCTGGCTCGTTATGGTGCCAGCAGACGGTAACTGATGCACAGCACTGCTGCTGATGCCCGGGGGTTACTTTCCACACAGGAATGATGACACAGCCACTGACTGCAGTGATGGCAAACGCTGCTGCTGAGGGCAGGCTGCTGGAGCAGATGTAAGGGATTCTGTTTAATCATCTGCACACAAGTGCTATTTTTACCCTCTGTTGTTTAGATCTCAAGCCTGCACCAGGAGAATCTGATGACCAAGTTGGTGTCTCCCATGGCACAGGGGCATCTTTTGGGAAGAGAGAAGCAGGGTGGGCAGTGGTGGCAGTGGGAAAGGGGCCTGTGCTCATGGGCTCTGCACCTCATGAGCTGAAGGAGCTCGCTGGTATCTGTGATATCTCCACTGCAAGCTCACATGCTGCTCCACCTCAGTTCACAGGAGGGATCTCTGAGATGTTGGGGGGCTTCCCACCAACCCATCCCAAGTGCTTCGGGTGGCGTTGGGGTGAGGCCAGTGCCTGCCCAAGGAGGGAGGAGAAGAGCACCCACCCTGTGATGGAGGTTAAGGTTGGTGGCACCAGGCAAGAGGTGAGGTGAGATTATCACAATGTGTGAAGAGGCCCGGGGAGCTCGGGGCACGTCCATGGGTCACTTGGGCACAGGAGTCTGGGAGCTCAGCGTGCCCATCCATCGTTTGGGTACACGGACTCACTCGGACAGCTCAGAGAATGCCGGCCACCCTTTGGACAGACAAAGCCGAAAAGAAAAAAAAAAAAAAAACCAAAAAAACCAAACAAACAAACAAAAAAAAAAACCGAAATGCAGGAAGAAAAGACTCAGGTTCCACCGAGATTTGAACTCGGATCGCTGGATTCAGAGTCCAGAGTGCTAACCATTACACCATGGAACCGCTCTGCCACCACCCCCTCCCGGCCGCCTCAAGTTCCTTCCAGCTCTCTCCCGCCGCAGCGCGGCCGCTCCTCTCAGGCGGTGCCGGAGGTGGGGTCGCTGCTCGGGGGTCGCGGGGACCAGGTGGGACCCCAGCCCGCTGTCACTGCGGTGAGGGCGCGGCCGCGGGGCTGCCCCGGGCGCGGTCGTGCGGCGGCGCCGCTGCCCCGGAAGCGCCTGTGGGCGGGCGGGCGGAGCGCGGAGGGCGGAAGCGCTGCGGCGGCTGCAGGGAGGGTCCGGCCCCGCTCCGCTCCGCTCCCGGTCCCGCTCTTCGCCACCCGCCATGGGCACCCGCGACGACGAGTACGATTATCTCTTCAAAGGTGAGGCGGGCAGGGCCCGGCGGGCGGGCGGGAGAGCAGCGGGGCTCGCGGGCGGGGCCGGGGCCGGGGCCGGGGCCGCTCCCTGACGCGGGGCCCGGCGGGCGCGGGGAGCGCTCCTGGCATCGCCGGGCCCCGCTCGGGTGTCCCTCCCTCACCCCAAAATGTCAGCTCCGGCAGGGTTTGGCACCGGGGATTCGCTGTCAGCGCCGGTCCGAGGCTGCCCCGGGCACAGGCTGAGGCGGCGGCCGGTCTGCGGGGTGGCGAGCAAAGATCGTCAGGGAGGATGCCCAGGGCTGATAAGGACTCGTCAAGGCTGATAAGAAACCTCTCCAGTTGTTGCATAGAGCCACAGAGTGGGTGAGATACACTCAGCAGCGGTAGATGATGCTCTCATTTAATCAAGTAGTACGACTTGCTGCCTTCTGTGTTCAGGAGTCCTTGGAGACGGGTGGAATGTCCCTGCTGCTCCACGCCCAGAGATCATAAAATCCTCATGGAATCATGGAGTGGTTTGGGTGGGAAGGGACCTTAAAGATCATCGCATTCCACCCCCTGCCATGGGACACCTTCCGCTATCCCAGGCTGCTCCAACCTGTCCAACCTGGCCTTGATCTGTCCTGGCTCCCACAGGGAAGGGCAGGAATACCTTGTGGCCAGGGCTGATGCCCTTCCCGTCTGTGATACCATGGCAGCTTTTGCTAAAACGTTCCAGGTTATGATTAAATACTCAATTTTCACTCCCTGCAGAGTAAAACACCAGCCTGCTGGACAGGTTCATGTAGCTCGCTGTGAAATGTGTACAAAAGTGCTGTTGTTTTGAAAGTTCACTATCCAGTTTTTTTAATCCTACTGAAAAAACAAGCAAAGTAAAAATGTAGTTGTTTTTCGTGATGTGGTATTGTAAATTTGAATTTAGGATTAAGAGTATTGCTTGTTGTGTTGTCATGGTGAGAGACCCTGTGCTTGTCATCATGAAGGTAAATGAAAACATTGATGTTTTTTTCCAGTACCCTTAAGCTCCTGTAATAACTTTGAGGAATTACATTATTTTTGTTGTTGACTGTTTTATCCAATTGTGTGTGGAAAGTGGCTTTATTTCTACCTATGAATCACTCATCTGTACTGCTATGGAAATCAAATCAGGAAGTTCCAGAATGGGCTCTTTTCTCAGCTTGCAGCACTGGCAGGGACCTTGCTGACCCCTGCTTTAATGGCATCAGGCAGTGGTGTTGTAGGTACTTGTGTGCAGGTTATCAAAGCCATTGAATCACCCTTGTTCATGCAGTTCTGTCAGTGAGCTTGTAATTAATGGTTTAGCTGTGAAAGTCTTAAAATATCAGTGACACAGAGGTTGTTGGGAGAGCTCCTATCTTTCATTTGGCCTGCTTCCTTTTCTAGTTGGGAAAAATAAAGTTGGGATCCAGTTATAGGGAGAAGTGCAAAGATGATTTAATTGATTGCCTTTGCTAAAGCTTTTTCCTTTTATCTTGGTTTGTAGAAGCTGTTGTGAGTGCAGGGAATGATGTGAAAATGTTGTTGTGAAGATAAATTATTTGGGTTTTTCCAGGCTAAAGTGGACTGCAGGAAGTTGATGCAATGTCACTTAACTGGGATTGATGTGGCAGCTGAAATAACACAAAAATGCAGAGTAATAAAAATCTGGAAACTTTTGTAGCTTCCCAGAGGTGATGATGGTTCTAAACAAGCTGTCACCACTCTGGAATGATCTGGAAATTATTGCAAGGAGGTCTCTCAACCAAATGTCAAATTGCCAGGCACTGGTCAAAAAGGCAAGGGGTAGGTAAATCTTTTGGAAAAGAAATTGGGAACTTGGGGAAAATGTTTAGTCAGTGCTTGAATTTGAGCATCTTGGGAATTGAGGTGAAATGTAGGCATGACAGACATATCCATTTTTGAGAGGGATGTAGAATTAAAAAGGTGGAGAAAAGCATCAAAATAATCAGAAAAGAGATCTAATGGATTCATAGCCCTTATACTGAATTGATGTACAGCTTGATTAAAATTTAAACAGTGAGCAATAAGGGCAAATAGGGGAAGTATCTCCTGTTTGTCATAATTTCTCTGGATATCTGTAATGCTTCTTTTATTGGGCAGTGGATGAAAGCAAAAGGACAAAGTCCCTCAGGTGTGTATGCAGATTTTGGAGTGGTGCATTGCCATGCATATTATAAATAGATTTGAAAGCCTGCAGGAATTCATAGAAGCAAAAAAATCTTGTTTGGGGCATGTCAATGTGATGATTTCAATGGCAAGTCTGAAGACATTGCTTACTTGAAGATGCAGGGGCTGGCCAGGACAGAGATCAGCCTGTTTGTTGTGATTCATGTCCTGGTTTTTGGACATCAGTTATTTGGAGTCAGACTCTGGGTGTTGGTCTGTCAGGACACTTCATCCAGCAGGACATTTCTGGCTTAGTGAAGGGACTCTGTGGGTAGGTTGGTGGGACTGAGTTGAGAGTTTGACCTGGTTAAAGCAATCATGTGATGCTCTCTAGTCTGGCTGTGTTTTACTGCTCCTGGGCTGAACTGCCACGTTTCAGTTTGTGAGACCTCTGCTTTTGTCCTGTCAGCCCCTGACAGCAGCTGTGTGTTGAAATCTGGCTGACTCTGCTGCTGGGTGTAAGCTGAGCCCACCTGTGCTGCTGTACAATAAAATCCAGGGACCTGTTACAAAATACACTTCTGACTATGTTGCAACACTTCAGCATATAGGAAAGACTAAACTTAGCTTTGAAAAATCCAGTTTCTTTTAAATTCTTCTTGTCCAGCTTCCAGTCTTTATATTCTTCCATACTTTTGGGGTCTGGCTGAGAGCAGTGCCTGCTGTTCCCAGGATGGCCCCTGAGGAAACACAAGGCCTATGAAGTCCAGTTCATAGAAATCTTGCTGTAATTTTAGTAGGAGGAAAATATTATGATGATATAAAGATATTTATTACTTAATAAATTAAGTCTGGCTTTGGTACAGGAACCTTTTGCTCTTTTTGATCAGTGCGCATGCAGTAGAAGAGCAGTTATCAAAGAAACCCTCACTTGTTAAGATTCCAATGGACAAAGCTCAGGAAATTTATGTCTGCACCTTGACCATCTGAGACTCTGGATTTGGGGCAGACAAGTGTCTTGGATCTGACTTGTCACATTCAGCTTACTGAAAAACTCCAGTTTCAGCTCTCTACTTCTTTGCATCATGTTCATTTCTCCAACTTCTCCCTTTGATACTGAGGAAATGCTCTAACACTGAACCAGCTTGCTAGTTTGAGGTTTAGAGGGCACATTTTTACTTGTGTTTTTAGATTGATGTGTGGTTGCATCTCTTGGTTTGACAGTTGTAGAAGCTCTTGGCTTTCACTGCCTCAGATGTGGAGGCACTTTGGTGCTGGGACAAACCTACTGGTCCAGCCATTTACTGCAGAGGTGTTGGGAGGTGTTAGTGATGGCATGGACAGGTAATCCCTGCCCCAAAGGCCTCTGGGGTGCCACTTCTCTTTGTGACAGAAAAAGAGTGAATAAAATGGGGCACAGCTGAGGAGGGACATTACAATAAGTCATGACCATGTTGGTTTATGACCAGCTGTGACATGTAGGATCAAGTAATTTTTTTCACATGCCCTTCAAACTCCAGCTGAAGTGGGCAGGGAGAGGTATTCATCAGCAGGTTCTTCTGGGGGTCATGAAGACATGTCCAAGCTTTTTATTGATGCCTCTTACTAACAGAGCTCAGTGCAGAGACAGGTTTTACACATGGTGATCTCCTTGTGCTGGTGTACTTGTCCACAGACAACACAAGCTAGTGCTGCTGGACTCTATTTTCAGCCTGATCTCACATTTAATGAGTTAATTAAAATATTTTCTGAAATCTTAAACTAAGAGGTTTTACAGAAATAAAAATTGTGTGAGTGAGCTGGAATGTTGGTGAAAAATTAATAACCCTTTCTTGACATAGTTCTCTAAATTGCTTCTCGTGCAGCTTAGGAAATTGAATTCTTATTTTGGTCTTCTACAGAAATGAATCTGGAATTACAGAGTGAAATTTATACAGTACTATGGACTTCATATTCTTTTTTTTTCCCTCTCTCCACTGAATGCTTGTATGCTTGTCTTAGATGTTTGGGGTAGTAAATGCTATGGAAAGTCAAACGCATCGATTGAAAGCACGTGGTTGTAAGTATTGAACTGTCCCAGCACTAAATCAGTCACTTGGGGCTAGGAGATCATTTCCCTGACTTTCAAATGTGCCAATCCAATTTCCCTTGGTTGTGCAACTTGCTAAGGTGCCACTCCTGTGAGGGAGGTGCTGCTCCACAGCTGGTTATTGATTCATTTCAGGTCTGGGTCTTGTGGCTGAGCTTGCTAAAACGTTTCCTCCAGACCTTCCTCCTTCCAGTGCTGATGAAGAAAAGGAATTTGTGGATGATGCAAGTTGGGTGGGACAGGGGAAGTGGGAGGGTGGCACTGAAAGAGCTGTGCTGGTGAGGACTCCAGATAAAGCAGGATTTGGGATGTAAGGTTTTATCCCTGAGGACTTGGACTCAGGTGAAGTAAAAGTTTGCCAAGCTAAAGCTGAACAGTTAGGTCTGATGACAGGCAAACTGAGCTGTCAAGGTGAAATGGCCAGGAGAAATAATTCCAGCCCCAGGTGTGCCTAGCAGAGATGGAAATACTAAAATTCTTGTCTGCATCACAGGGAGATCTCGCTTGGAATGAGGTGTGCAGTTCTCACTGTGCTGAAAAGAAACTGCAAACCTTGCAGGGAAGGTGTTTGGGGAAATGAACAACATGTTTATATGGAACCATTTGACAAGTTTTTGTATTTAGCAAATGCAGCAAAGCCCAGACAAGATGTGGTTGCTTTCTGTAAATACCCCAGCCTGAACACCACTGGGAGAAGACACTAATAAGCTAATGGAGAATTCTGGCACATGGACACCACTGCCAGCTGGCCACTAATTCCTTCTGAAAATCAGAAGGCAATTTCTAACCATTAGGAGTGAGTTTCTGGAAGAAAAGCCCAATGAAAGGGACAATGTGCAGGAACAATTAGCTTTATCATGGCCTAGATAACATCATTTCCCTCCTAGAAACTGTTTGCTTGGGGTGTTTATTTAGTATGGGACACGGCCATCCAGGGTCATTCCTGCTGCATTTCTATGCTAAGAATGTAATACATGGGAACACTGCGTAGTATAAAATATCAAAATATGGTGGCTTGATAAGGAAAGCACAACTGATATTAACAACACAACCTGAGTGGCTGTTAAAGCTGTTTCAGTCCATAATTTCATTTGAAGAGTGATACTTGCCCAGACTGGCAGAAATGCAGAAGGTGTGAGGAATCTTAGGTGCCTGCTGACATTCCAAGCTGTCCTCGTGTCCATGTTCAAGAGGAGCTGCAGTGGCCCAATTAAGTAGAGGAAATAGCTGCCTTCAAGGAGGAAGGTATTATTTTCCCCTTATAATTGGGACACATTAATCTGGTGCTGGAAACCATTCAGAACATAAGCAGTGTGGGATTCAGACAAGGTAAGGAAAAAAAAACTTGGCAGAGAAATTAAAGGGATCCCTCTGTTATTAAATGACTTCAAGGTGGGCTTTGCACTGTACTACAAAACAAGGTTTGAGGGAATACTTAACAGGTATATCATGCATCCTGTTGGAAAAAGGGAATGGTGAATATGGATTGCTTTTCTTGCTCAGAGAAGCTTTTGGCCACTGCTGGCTGATAGCAGGACTGAGCTGTGTCAAGTTTTCCTTCCTAGGAACTTGTTGTGTGTCCCAGTGAATACAAACATGGTGTCATCTAAACCCATGGTCCAAACCTGCCAAAACAGTGTTGAAGAAGTGACTTGCCAGTGGCAGAGGAGAGCTGTGGCTGTTTGCCAGGGGTGGTGATGCAAGTGGTGCCCTGTCCCCTGCACTGGGTTTATCAGGATGCAGCATCTCTGTGCCAGCAGAGCTGTTCAGCAGTGACCTGGCACGTAGGAAAGCAGACTTTTGTTTGCATTCAGCATGGGGCCTTGCCACCTACCTGCACTTGTGATCTTCCTACACAGGAGAGGTTAAGAGAGTTTGCTTTCTCGTATGCTTGGCCGGCTGTGTGCTGAGTCAGCTGGCACGGGCAGCTGGGAAGATGTTTATTTTGATGGAGTATTCTGCACAAGGCCGTGCTTGAAGCCAACATTTACAGCAATTTTCATTTATGGAGGGAGTTTAAAAGGTGCTGCTCTGCCCTTCCAGTCAGAGCAAAGTCCCATCTGCCAGAATTTGCTCTGCATTATTTAAACAGAAGCTGCAGAGGGCTGCAGCAGCAGATGGGAGTGTTTCTGCTGCTAGACTGAGCTCCACGGAGAGTTTGGGTCATTGAGTGTGCTTGGTGCACTCATTGCTTTGTTGTACCATACAGAATCTATAATGCTGTGTTGTGGTGTCTTAATGGTTAATGGTGTGTGTTACTGAGCAAATAAGTGGTTTTTTCCTAAATGTTTTTTGTCACCTGAGTGTGCTCTTTTTGCTTGGACTGCAGTTGATTCACTGCTGAACTTCTTTATTTGCCTTTCTTCTCAAAGATTTAATATTATTTTTCTTCCTTTTCCTTCACTGCTGTAAGGTTTGGAACCTTATCATCCTTAAGGCCACAGGATCACCCCCAAGGGGTTCATGTGGCTCTGGTTGTGAACACATTTCATCCACTGCTGTGCCTCTTGGTGCTGAGTTTTAAGTTACATTTAAACCTGTGCCTTTCAACTCAGGATTACAAGATATTGCAGTGAATCCTCGTGATGCTGTTTTTCCTGCAGGAACTGGACTTTGAACCTTCTGTCAGTCTCTTGTCAGGCACAGCTGAATCCTTCCAATTAGTTTGCTTGGCAGTGTTGATGGGATGAGTCAAGCTGAGCCAGGGAATGGTGGATCCAGTTCTGAGGCTCAGCAATCCCTTGGCAGCATTTTTGAGCAGTTTCAGGCTCTGGCCTGCTGTGTCCAGGAGCCACAGCAGCAGTGGGGACTGCAGAAGGGCAGAGAGCTGTGGCTCAGCAAACATTTCAAACTGGCTGGCAGGGTGATGGTGGCCTTGAGGGTTCTTTGGTTTGGTTATCTTTTCATCCACAATTTTTTCTGCCCATTGGGGAACCTCTCTTCTCCTTTGCCTCATGAGTGTAAATGAAAGCAGAGTCTGCTGCTTGCCCTGTGTTTTGGACTTCTTCAGTTGTAGGGTTTGTGTTTTGTTTTTTAAGTTCTAGTGTTGTTCAAGGAAATACAAGTGGTCACCAATGTATATTTTTCCTAAAAGAGGAATGTTCTTCCATGCTGGGCAGAAGAGGCTGGAGTATAACCAATAAAAGTCAAGTCTAACATCTGTTCAAAATGCTGGTGAATGTGGCAGTTCTGGTTTTCCAGAAATACTGAGACTTGGACAGCAAATCCGTGACAAGGATGGTGCTGTTGCCATTATTGACTTTCATGCTTCATTATTTAAAAGAAATATTCTTTGCATGTGATTTTCAATGTGTTATCTACGTCTGGGGTCTGATTCTGAATTCATTTTTGTCTTGCAGTTGTACTTATTGGAGACTCTGGAGTAGGCAAGAGCAACCTTCTGTCTCGATTCACTCGCAATGAGTTTAACCTGGAAAGCAAAAGCACCATTGGAGTGGAGTTTGCAACGAGGAGCATCCAGGTGGATGGGAAGACAATAAAGGCTCAGATCTGGGACACGGCAGGGCAGGAGCGATACCGAGCCATAACCTCAGCGTAAGTGGAGCCTGGGTGGCTGAGGACAGGATTTGGCTGAGGAGGGCAATTTTGGGCCCTTGCAGTTCCTCACCAGCTAAACAGGGGTGTTTGTGTTTTATTAGGTAGTACCTACAACCTTTGGTGGTGGGAAGGTTAAATATTATTCAGCCCAGAAACTCAATCTGGTGTGTTCCTGCACAGACTGATTTACTTTGCAGTGCTCTCATGACACGTAACTGGGGGCATTTCAAGTTTAGAATGCAAGAGCTTTGAGAGACTCATTTCCATGGAGGTGAATGATAAAGGAATATCAGTGTTCCTGCTTGTTTTATCAGTAGTAACCTAAGAGCTGAAACCTTCCTGTAGCAGCCAGGAAAGACTGCTCACTTTTGTGCTTAATTGTTAAAAAGTAGCATAGCAAAAGCCGGATTTCAGTAGAGCTGGAGAGAATTATGGGGTGGGAGAACACAGCCTGTTTCCTTTTGAATGCATTGCTGTGGCTCTCACTTGAAAGGAGCTGTGGCCTTTGGTAAAGAGAGCAGATCACGCTGACATTTCTGTGAGTCACTCTGCAGTCTCCTTATCGCTCCGGCCGTGCCTGTGCTGCACCCACAGTGATGGGCGGGGGAGAATTTTTGGGAGTGGATCAGAGGTGGAAGGTGGCAGCAGCTTCCCACAGAGCCCAGAGTTTCATGTCTGGGATGCAGGTTTTCCCCACAGACGTGGGACTTGCCTTGCTCCCAGACTCTGAGCTGGCCGTGTGGCACAACCTCGTCTGGCTGCTGCGCTTCCCCGTGTCCAGTCCCACAGCACTGGGGAATTGTTTGCACAGCTGGCCTAGCCAGAGCTGTTCCCCACTGCTGTAAGCTCACTGTGCCTGCTGGGCTGTCCCCTGTCCCCAGGTACTACCGTGGAGCCGTGGGGGCACTGCTGGTCTACGACATCGCCAAGCACCTGACGTACGAGAACGTGGAGCGGTGGCTGAAGGAGCTGCGGGACCACGCTGACAGCAACATCGTCATCATGCTGGTGGGCAACAAGAGCGACCTGCGCCACCTCAGAGCCGTCCCCACCGACGAGGCCCGAGCTTTCGCAGGTCGGGGGGCTCAGCAATGTCCTGCTGCTGTCTGGGGTCTGCCCACCTGGCCTGGGGAGGGTGTGGGTAGGAGAAAAACCTACAACTTGTTGTGTCACATTCAGTCAGAGAGGAGACATTTCTGTAGAACATGCATTTTGTTTCAAGAATCAGCCAGAGGCACCTGAACATTTAAAACCAGATTTATTCTCTTGCCTGGCACTGTTTGTCTTACAGAAACTGTGCCTATGGCTTTAGGGTTGATTTTCTTGTGTAGTGTTAGCTTTGCCTTCTGTGTCCCAACTGATCTGCAGCCTTACACAGATGCCTGTGGCTGAACATTTTCATTAAACTGGCTTTCTGACTTTTGTTATGTTATTAAGATCTGTGAACAGCAGTTCTAGTTTCTGTAAGCTCTGTTTTAGGCCCAGTCTCTTTCATCCAGGACTGTAGCTGGGTTCCTCACATTAAAGTTTGGTGTAGCTCCACTGGCAGAGTTTATGGCCGTGAGGATCCCTGCCTGCAGCTGGAGGAGTGTCATTCCCCCTGCTGCTCTATTCCTGTTAAATAAACTACTGTGGTATATTAGCAAGTGGGAGGTGGAGAAACTTGATGAGGCTGAAGAAAATCTCAGAAACTTTCTCACACAGAGAAACTGCAACAGATTATCCCTTCAGCGAGGCAGGAAAATATGCCTTAAAGTAACACAGCTTGTGCTTGGAGTGGGTGTAAATTCTAATGTTGGTGTTGGGTGGTGTCACTTCCCCATCACTTAAGGGGGAAAACCCCACAACTTGTTTTACTTTCTCTTGATACCTGGGTGACTCAACAGAAACACTACAAATATTATCTGGTACAGAAGCTTTTCCAGATGGGAAACAGATATGTGCTGTACCTCTCTAATTATAGTATTTCTGTCCACACAGAGAAGAATGGTTTGTCATTTATTGAGACGTCTGCTTTAGACTCTACAAATGTGGAAGCAGCTTTCCAGACTATTCTGACAGGTGAGTCATGCAGGGCTTTGTGTTTCAAGGGGGAAGGGCAGAAGGATGCTCAGATATGATGCAAATAGGCATTTCTTTGCCTGTAAAGTGTTTAAAATGTTGCTATTAAATCATTCTTCATTAGCCATAAGATTTGCAGTCCAGTTTCAAAGTGTCACAAGCTGAAAGGCCAGCCTTGAACTGGGGAATGAATCCTTGTTCACTTTGATCTGCCCGGGGTTTCTTGTCAGCCTGGTTCTCGTTTCAGTTTCCATCTCCCATTACAGGGAGTGCCCACGGGAGGGAATTGTCTCATGCTGGTATCAAGTGAGAGCAGCCATTGTTTATCCAGGAGAAGTCAGCCCAGTTTGTTTCCATCTTTAATGGTGACCACAGCAGTTGCCAAGGAAAAGGGGATGAAAGAGCAGAGATCCTTCCTTTGAGACAGAGTGACTCCTGAGCTGCAGGAGTTGCTGTTGCATTTAATTGTCCTGCCTGGACTTTTGGCCTGTGTGACATGTGACAGCAGTCAGTGCTACATTTTTGTGCTCTGTGGATAACGTGCTTCCTTTTTTGCCTCGTTTAGGTAGGCAAAGCTTGTTAAAGCTGAGACACTCGATTTGGGGAACCTTAACTTAGCCCTGGCTTGTAAAGGTGGGGTAGGAATTCACAAACTGGTGTTGAAGTCACTTCCTCTCATGAGGTTTCTGCATTTCTGTGAACCCTGTCAACTGCAGCCAGGGCACAGTGGGACATTGTGGCCTCTGGTTTTGGAGCTTTCATCATTCCCAGCTTTGGCAAATCCTCTAGTGTGAGTTTTCAAAACATCTGAGACGCTCCTCTGTTTGCAGTGTCTCTATTCTTCTCTGTTCTAGGTGTGCCAGGCAGTGTCTTGTTTTCTCCAACTGCCTCCAGCATGTTTTCCAGTTGCAAATTTAAAGTCCCTCCTCAGTGTAGCATGTGCCAGGCTACGTGATGTGCTTGGTATGAGCAGTGGCCTCACTTCTAAAGTCTCAGTAAATCACATCTTGTTGCTGTGACATTGACACCTAGTTAGTTCTGATTTGTTTTTTCCTCTCTGCCACCTAATTTAGCCATTCCTTTAAAAACACACCAGAAAGGTCCTGCTAGCCATACTGGAACATGCATGTGAGGATAGAACTAAGGAGGTTATTTCCTGTAGTAAAAGTATAAATCCTGTAGCATTTCTTCAGTTGTTTGAAATGCTTTATGGACAGCCTGGCAGTGGAGAAAGGTGTGAGGCTGCTGGGGTATTAGCTGCCTGTGTCCATCTTTCTTGTTTCATCCTGAGTTGTAAGAGGCCTCTGACAGTTCTAAATCTATTGTGTTCTTACACTGGGTTCCTAAACAATATTGCTTCTGTGCAGATACCAGCTAAGAGTGTGTTTGTGATAGATGAATAAAGAACTTTTTTTCTTTTTTAATTGAACCATGTGATTCCCTTTTAATTTCAGTGTAGTCATTCGATTGTAATTCCAGCATTGCACAAATTTGTTTCAAAAAGAAAGAAGTTCTGCTAGCTCACACGTTTGTTCCCTACATGACAAAGTGCCAGTGCCATCAGAGGGTGGATGACTAAGGAGTGGCTGAATGCAGAGCTGTTGGGTTGCCTGCTGCATTTCCTGTTTTCTTCACATGCCTTAGGGCAGTCCTGTCAAAAATGCCCATGAATTTGGGCATGGATTTTTCAGGAGAAAGACACTGCTCACTTATCAGTGCCAAAACCTGACATTTCTTCCCTTTATGCCCATTTCCTTGGTAGCCCTTCTCTCAGAAGCACCTCGACTTTGGGGTCAGATTTGGCCAGATGTGCTGTGTCATGTAGGACAAGCTGCCTTGCTGCTCCCACTTTCTGTTTGCAGGGGACTCAGGGCTCTCAGATGCAGGTTGGTTACTGATAAAACAACATCAGGTAGATCAGGCAGTGTTTATTCCCTCCTGAGGTGACTGTCAGGCTGTCACAGCCAGTACAGACTGGTCACCTCACAGTCCCCATCTCCTGCTGGCCTGTTGTGTTTTCTGAGTGACACCGGAGGGGTGGGAAGTTTCCTGTGTACCCTGGGCTTCCTTCAGAGCTGTGTGCTGCTCAGAGGATGCTCTGCTGTTGCCATGGGAAGCACCTCACCTCTTGGGCACAGGCTGGCCTTTCTTTATCTCTCCTCACATGCTTCCCACAGTACATTTTATCCCAGAAGTAAGTTTGGATTCTAATCCATGAAGATATGATTTTTTATTTTTTTTTTCTGGTTTAATATTCTGTAAGCAGAACTGTCTGTAATGGGTGAATAGGTGACAAAACTTGCTCTTGGTGGGCTCTGACAGGTTCTTGAGGCTGTTGCTTTTCCATGGATGTCAGTGTTGCCAGCACGTTGCTGTGACAATATTTGGGGTGAAGAGCTCTTGGGTTTGTGAACAGGATCCTTGTGATTACTGTTCAGGAGAGGTCAGTTCAGTGTGCTGCAAGGAACACTTGTGCTTAGTGGGCATGTGCTCTCTCCAGACTGGAACTCCTGTTTGGGGGAGATAAAGGTGCAGCAAACAGTGCCTGAGCAGCAGGTTGGCTCCAGCTGGCTCTGGAGCTCACTTCACAGCTGGCTTTTTCTCTTAATGACTTGCTTTGGAGGAAAGAGGGGGCAGTCATCTGAGGAATGTGGTTTTTGGAGTCACCCTGCAGAATCCTGGCTGCTGTGTGTTTGGCAGGGCTGCCCCCAGCTCAGTGCCTGTGGGTGGAATGCTGGCTGTCCTTGGGAGCAGGAAGCTGGGGAAGCCAGCAGGCTTTGTCAGCAGCTGTGAGCAGAGCTGGCTGACAGGAGGGGCAGGGCAGGACGAGCTGCTGCACCAGCCCTGCTGGTATGTGCAGTGCTGGGAGCTGCACCACAGACACCCCAGGCTGCTCAGAGCCTGGCATCTCTCCTGAATGGGGTGTTGTGACCAAGGTCTGTCACAACCCCCCTTTCTTCCCAGCCCTCCTGAAGCTGGTCTGATTGGGACAGTGATGGAAGTTGGTGAAGGTGCTTCCCTTGGGTGTGTAGCAGGGTCTCTGTTAAGCTTATCCACACCTGGATTCTCAGACCAAGCACTTGGAATAGATGGCTTTGGCCATGGCAAATACGAATCCAGTGTAGTTAGCACAGCCTGAGTATGTGATCTGTTGCTACAGATGGAATAAGGGATAAAAGCTCTTCTTTTTTCTCCCATATTACAGAGCACTTTTGGAGGGGGTATATCATACATGTGGTGGGCTTCCTGTCCTGCTGTGGATTCCAGATGAGCTTTTGAGGACCTTTCCCATCTGTGACTTGGAGTAATGGTCCCTATCCAAATTCTTCTGTTCCAAGATGTCTAGACTGCCAGGGCTGATTGTTGTGCACACAAAGCTGCTTTGTACCATCTGGCAAATAAGAAAGACTGGTATTATGATCCCAGCCACCCTGAGCATTCACAGCAGGATAAAGCATCCTTAAAGTAAACTGGAGTCTGCCTCCCTTCCCTGCCTGGCTCTGTGCTGTCTCTGTTCCCACACCACATTCTGCCGTGGTTTCATCTCTAAGGAATCCCATCACCAAGGAAACAACATCAGAGAATTAACATTAAAAAAATCGAGGGATTTCCTCTTTTGTTGTCTCTGTACACCTGAAAATGAATGGAGCCCCAGTGCAGGCTGAGCAGCCAAGGCCTGGCCCAGCTCCTCCTGGGCAGCAGTGTCACTTTTCCCAGCTCTTACAGTGCAAGGTCTGTCTCTCACAGTTCCCCATTATGCAGTGCTGCATTCTGCTGAATGTGCCCTTAATAAGGTCTCATTCAGCTCCTGAGCAGAGCCCAGAGTGCTGTTTCTTCATTAAAAAAGGCACATTTTCATTAGCCCAGAGCTCTCTGGGCACAGCAGTTCCAGTGCAGGCCTGGCTGCTGGGCATTTTGCCCCAGTGAGACAGGTTTGGGCTGTTCCCCCTGCCCTGGCACAGCAGCACAGCCCTGTGTGCTGAGTGTGCAGCTCACCAGGGAAGGGCAGGTTTTAGCATTCAGGCTGTGGCTGCATCAAGCTTTGCGCTGCAGAGGAGGGAGAGGCAGCAGGGAGCAGCAGATGTGGGACTTGACAGGGGATTTGCTTTCAGGGCGGTTGGGGAGGTTGTGGAAGTGAGGGTCATGGGGAGATGTTCCCAGAGTCAGGAGTAGATTCATTATCAGTAAGGGAATTGGTGCTGTTAAGATTATTTTTAAGGTTTTGGGGCTGTTTGCTGAAGATCTTTGCTGTCACATGAGGCTGTTACACAGAGGGCACCCTGTGTGAGTCCTGGCTGCTGGGGAGGAGGAAATGTGTGATCTGGCAGGGACCTGTATGAACTTGTTCAGGAAATTCTCTGTGGAACTCAGAACTGCTGCTGCTGAAGGTGCTGGGGGAGAATTCAGTAACAAAGGTGGCCAGAGGCTTTTCCTGTTGATGGGAACAGGCATTGTTCTGCACTGGGAGTGAACTGGCTGCCAGCCCTGAGCACCAAGCTTTGTCCTCAAGGTGCAGAGCAGATTTCTCCAGCTCTGCTCCTCCCACCCCACACACAGGCTCTGCTGAGCCACAGCACATTCACACACCAGGCTGAAGGTGGCTTTAAAGGTCTGGTCTCGTGGGTTTCACTTCACTTGTGAGGTTGTTTATGTGTAAGATGACTGGAAAGAAGAGCAAGCTTGAGAAAGCATGAAATCAGAAAATCCTTTAACCTGTTCAGCTCTTGTTTGATTGCCTCAATGACTCCATCTGTACCTGACTGCATATGAAAAAGCCATTTTAGTGTACAGTTCATCCCTGTCTGAGTCTGAGCTGGGGCTTTTTGTAAAACTCAGCTTTAGCAAGCTTTTATTTTCTTAATGGTTTTCAAATTCAAATTTGCAAGTGAGTTCCCCACGTTCTATTTTTGGTGTCCTGTATTTCCTTTCTGGGGGTGAAGTCCTACACATACTTTACTCTCTGTGCAGCTGAAGTGCTGCTATAGCTGCTGTGAGATTTTGTGCAGCACCATCAGCCATGACAAGCCCCAGGAACAGGGCAGAGCTCTCGGTGCAGGTGTTTATCCCATGCTCTCTGATTCCTCTTTGTCCACAATCTCTTCATCTGGAGCCTGTATTTCTCACACAGCACATTTTGTAAAGGATTTCTGTGCTGCTAAAGGGGCCAAGTCTCCCCTTTTGGGCCCAAATCAACCTTTTCTGAAGATTTAACACTGCTTGGATGATGGGTGTGCTCAGCAAGAAGAAATTGCCCTTGCAGCCCTATCAGGGAGAGAAATCTGGAATGGTTCCCTTTAATCCTGTTTGTGGATACCTCAGCAAACATGTGACCACTGTCCTTGGAGCTTCAGGAGGAATGGATGGGCACATAGTTTCTCATTCATAGCATGGAGATTTGGGAATTTTGTCCATTTACTGCCTCCTATCTCAAGGGAAGCAAAACATTTGTTAAAAAAAAGTAATTTCTGTTGCAAAAATAGATTTGATTTTCTGTATCTAGAAATCACCACAGCTGAACTTTATGTGGAAGCTTCATTGCATTGCTTGTGTAATTCCAAAGCTGTGCCTGCTTTCCCCCGGTTTAACTCCTTGATGGCATTTTGCTGGTGTGCACTTACTGATCAGCTCTTTCTCCTCTTGCAGAGATCTATCGGATTGTTTCCCAGAAGCAGATGTCTGACAGACGTGAGAATGACATGTCCCCAAGCAACAACGTGGTTCCCATCCACGTCCCTCCAACCACTGAAAACAAACCAAAGATGCAGTGCTGTCAGAATATATAAATTGTCCATTCTTTCCTAAAAGGCTGTGTATATTCCCCAGGTCCAAGATTTAAATATATTTGTAATTCTCGTGGTTACATTCTTGTGTTTAGTTACTGCTTATTCTTTCTCCATGAATTTCTTAAACACTTTGATTTCAGTGTTTGTCAGTCTCTTACTTGGATGTGGCTGCAGTATTTTCCCAACACCGACCTGTCGGTTTGGGCTCAGTAAATTGTTTGGAACTCAACTGATCCCTTCCCAACATGATGCCCGCTAGTCAGAGCACTGACACCTTTGGAGAGCACTTGAAGACCTTGTCCTGCTCCTCACAAAGCAATTACTGTCAGGTTAACGAGGAAAATCTCTCTGGGCAGGATAATCTTTCCTTGTCTTAAAGTGGTGTATTCTGCATCTAAAGCTCGGTGAAGCTCTGAAGTGCAATTTTATTGTAAGTTAAATGTTTTTGGCTACATCTTCAGATTGTCAAGTGAAGTTTTGTAGGATATTACGGGGGAGAAAAGAGAGTTTCTTGTGAACAAGCAGCAGTTAGCAGCAGTTCTGGCTAGCTGTGAGTGAGGTGCTGTGCTTTGGCACCTGCTGCAGAGGAGGTTGGTGTGAGGCAGAGCTGCTGGGACCCCACAGAGGTGCCCCTTGTGAAGGAAGTGAATGCAGGAGCCATGTCCCTGAGGAAGGGTCACTCCAGCTCTGGAACTTGCAGCACCTTTGTGCTGCTGGAGGCTTGGCCTCTACAGTGCTGGTGGTATCAGGATTTGAGCATTTCTTTCATGGACACAGACTCGAAGGGTGTTGGCACATATTACATATCACATTATTAATGCATGCCACATATATTAATATATTCAAGTGCTTGAGTTGATGAATGAATAACCTCCACTACCTGGCCTTAGTTTTCAGTTCTGGTTGATCCAGTATTTTTAAATTATTCCAGTGGTTTGCTGTATGTTCTTCAACAAAACCCTCTGGAGTAGTTTGCTGACTGGATGTGTTCCTGCTGTGGTCTTTGCTCTGTACCAATCCAGTCCAAGCTGCTTGTTCAGGGATACATGAACTGTGCCTTCTGTCACTGCACGTCCCTTGCTCTGTGCTGTTCCTACACACGCCTGGCTGGCACTGGGGGCCACAGCCACTGCATTCCTACAGCATTTCAAGGAACTCTGGTGTGTAAATGCCTGCAGTTATTTATACAATTACAGGGAAGTCATTGATTGTAGGGGACGTTTCTCAAACTCTGATATGACCCACTTGGAAGTTCCAGATGTGGTCGGCACTTCCAGCTGTGTTCTGTTGCCAACCTTTCTGTCTCGCGGTGCTCATGATGTGTGAGGCACACGGAAGGCATTGCTGTAGTCGGTCACTTCTTGTTTTTTACTCCATTTCTCCTCCTGATATTAGTTCTGAAGATGCTATTTTGATCTGTTTGTAAATTACTTTGTATTTTATGCATGTACTGTACTTTGATTCATTATTTTTTTAGATTGATTTAAAATATATTCATCCATGATTCTAATAAAGAATTACAGGGGACGAGTCACTTTGGTGTTGGGTGCACTTTTTGAGAGAATTGAGATTTGACCTGAAGGTTTTACCTGTGAGCAGTGAGAAGACCCAGAAGTGGAGGAGGAGCTGAAAGGGTTTGTGTTGTGTAGCACAGTTCCTTCCCTAAGAGCAGCTCTGAGCTTCCTGGGGCTGCTGCAGTTCATAGCCAGGGCACTTTGGCAGCTTCAGGAAGCTTTGAAGCTTAGAAAATTCTGTGGGTTCACTCCAACCTCTGAATAACTTTCACAAACCTGTTTTTTTTTCCCCCCCATGTTGCCATGATGAAGAAAATCTGGTGGGAGATGAACTCCTGCCTTCTGCAGCTTTGGATCCTGCTGGGGTGTCCTGATGATGAAGAGTCTGTGAGCACCAGCCGGGCAGCACTGGTGGCCCTGGGGACAGCTCTGAGGGTGAGGTGTGAGCCCAGCCCTTCACTCACTGCAGGAGCTGTTCTTGCAGGACATTCTCTGCCCCTACCAGAGCAGATTTTGGAATTAATCGATTTTACTGTGGCAGCCAAGTTCTAAATTTGTCAGCTGGAAATGCAGGAGGAGTTTCACTTGCTTCCATTTCTCATTCCTATAAGCAGGTGACTCAACTCTGCTGTCACATCAATCTGGATTTTGTGTGGTTTTAGGCAAAACTTCCTCCTGCAGCAGATGGAATTGCAGTGCAGATGGTGGGAGCACAAACCACTGTGAGAAGCTGAGGACTTCTAAAGCAAAATCCAGTGGGGTCTGTACAGAAAAGGAAATTCTCACCTGGGAAATGCTTTGCCTCCTGTTCTAGGGTCTGGGCTGTGTTTTCCTAAGGATTGCCCTGGCAGCAGATCCTGGCCTGGGCTGGGTGGCACTCCTGGGACAGGAAGGTGCTTCCCAAGGTGTTTTGGGAGAGACAGTGCAAGTCATAATTCCATCTGAATGCTTTCCAGTGGGGGATTGTCCTGTTCAGCTGCTGATTAATCATTCTGTTCCATAATTGGCACTACTTGTGTGCTGAAGTGTCTCCTCCCTGCTAATGGGAGACAGCTGATGGTAACAGACACTGCTTTGGAGCTTTCTGAGATTCTGGGAATTCCATAGAATGCTTCAAAATGGGCTTTGCTGGCCAAAAGTTTTTGCTGTCATCTTTATATTTGAAAGCCTCAACTTCTAACAATTATTCAGCAAGCATCAGTAGTTCCTGTCTTTGATGGGAGTTGAGGTTCTGACAAGCAGAAAGGACATGGAATTGTTCTGATTTAAAGACATTTGAATAAGCTAGAATTACTTATTCTGTAAATTCAGACCTGATGAATTTCCAGCCTTAAATAGCTTATTGAGTGTGGCTTGTCAAATAAGAAGATTATATGCTGGGCTTTAGTTAACAAGATTTGTAGAAATATGAATCACAAATATTGAAAAGCTTCAGGACGTAGCAGTGGCTGTGTTGCCTGAGACTCATTAATTCTGAAGGTGTTTCTGCTGCCAATCTGTACTCATGGTTTATTCACTGGGCTCCCTGGGAGCTGCTGGGTGACCTTGGCTCCTCAAGTGTCCACCAAAGGCCTGGGAAGCTGTGAGTGGCCCAGGGCAGTGTCACCACACTCTGTGGGTGTGCAGCTTCCAGCTGGGACTGTGCACTCCCAGGAGTCTCACTGAGGTCAAACTGCTGAGGAACTGGGAGAAGGGTGAGCAGAGCCACTTACCTTTGGTTTACTCCAACTTGGAATGGCAGCACTGGGTTTTCTGAGCCAGTTCTGTCCCAGCCTGGTGCCTGGGGAGTTTTGGCTGAGGGGAGCAGCCACATCACCTGGAGAGCTTGGGCTGTGCAGGGCTGGAAGTTTTGCTCTGCAAATGAGTATGTTGGAGAACTACACATTGAGAGAAATTCAATTTATTTTGTACAAGGTAGGATACCTTTGCTCAGTGAACAAATATATTACAAATCTGTCTTGCCTTAAAAAAGTATTGCCATTTTGGTGCCTGTTTCCTAAGCTAATGCTGATATACAAGAAGGTACTTTTTTTGTTGGTTTTGTTGTTTTGGTTTTTTTTTTCCTGTTAGGCTCTATGCACATCATTGCATTTGGTTTCAAAATCCTGCTTTGAAAAAAACAAACCAAACAACTGAGCACGTCTGCTCTTTGGAGTCTCATTGCAAACGACAGCAACACACAAACGTGGGTCAGGCCAGCAGCTCAGGCTGCTTGTGCTGGGTGCCAAGGTGGGTTCTTAACGAGAGTGTTCCTTATCCAACCGCCCTTCTCGTGATATTTTTGAGATAAGTCTTTCCATTCATGTATGTAAAATATACTCCTACTGGGCCTACAAAAGACTTTTTTCCTTACATCTCAAATAAGGCTTTCCTGGAAAACAAAATTGCTGTTGCTGCTCAGCCATGGCCCCCATGCACACATGCAGCACTCAGGAAAGCCTGGGGGTGTCCAGGCTCAGACTGGGGGTTCAGAGCCAGCCTGACCAGCTGCAGAGTCCTGGCTCCAAGGGGAAAGGCTCCCGTGGGCAGAATGCCCAGAGCCAGGAGCTGTGATGCCAGGAATGAGGGCACACCCCAGCACGGTGCTCCAAGGATCCAGGAGCATTCCCAGAGCTGGGATCCAGCCCCTGCCCCCAGGGCTCCTCTTGCCAGTCCCTGAGCCCAGCAGGTCACACCTGGGGCTGTGCTTGGGCAAGCCCAGGGGGCTGGTGTCGTCCTCTTCTGCTTCCATCACACTGGCAAATGTGCAACAGAATGGTTTTTATATTTAAAAGGCAATCAACTTGCTAATTCCGCATTTGCCTAATAAAATTACATACTTAGAGTCAATACTACTTCATGCTCAAAATCTACAAGGAACTAACGGCAATTACTCTACTTTCTAGGTCAATAGAGATCATAAATTAAAAAAAAATTATGGTGGCTCAGTCCAAAATTTTACCATAGGTCAGACCCTTGATAATTCACAAACAGCTGCTGAAAAAGAAAACCCAGTTTCAGCTCCATTTAATGACATTTCAGGTAGAATCATCAACGGATAAAGTGGCACTACATGGTAATGCACATCAGATTAAGAGGTGTCATCAGTGGCATGCTGACAGTGAATCATGAGGAGATGATTTGGGAAGATGGGAGAGGTTCAGCTTTGAGAAAGGAAATGAAACCAGGGCTGGTCTGTGCAAACCTGCAGTGTCCCAGGGCAGGAATTGGAGGGGCAGCAGCTTAAACTGCCTGACAGATCTGCTGGATTTAACTACCAAAAGAGAAGCTGCATAAGGAAAATCAAAGCCTACCTGTGCCAATCAGCGTTAAAAGTGTGGTGAGATGGGTATGGGACTCATTGTGGAAACTCCATTCATTAGCAAAGATCAGGGTACATTTGGAAGGATATTAAAAACTGCACAGAAAGTGTCTGTGTTAATATTCCCCAACTCAAATTCTCTGGTTCTGAATATAGAGATAGCAATCTTAATGCTAATTACCAAGCATGATCTGCACAGGTTGCGCATGGTGATGGCAGTAAATGAGCTTTCCAGACAGTGAAATGACAAATTTCCCTGCTCTCATTCAGAAAAATGTCCATTCCCATGACAAGGATGAAAATTAATTCCAGCGTATTCCCCATCACCTTGTTCCTAACAGTACAAGGTTTCTTGATGCAGTTGGTAGAAATGTACATCCTGAAGTCCTTCTACTTAGCATGTTTTTGTGGTTTATTTTACAGCAAAGCCAGGGTTAGAACACGCCAGGGAGAGTTTTTGCCTAGAGCATGAACACCTTCCTGGGGTGATGCGCTCCAGTCCCACGTGGAGGAGGCTCTCATTAGTTCCAGGTACCCATACAAAAATGTCTTTATAAATAACATCATGCAGCAGCAGTCGGCCCAAGCTGATGTCGTGTCAGGTCCTTGGCAGTCCGCAGGAAAGGAAGGAGCAGCTTCTCCTCTGCTTCCTCACAGTCAGTGCTGGCAGCAGTGCCCAGTGAAGTCTCTAGGACTGCTTGTCCCAAGAAGGGCCGTGGGTGGGGCTGTGCCGGACAGGGAGCAGGTCGTAGTGCCCAGGAATGTGGCTGTTCCTGGGCAGGTCGTACGGGTTCTGAAGGTAGCTGGCGCTCTGACTGCGGCCGTCTTGGACTATGCTGAGTGTGGGCTCTGGGGGAGCAAGCACAACTGGGTTATGGTGACCAGCAGCAGTCCCAAAACTCCCGATCCTGTGGGTCCCTTCCAGCTCAGGACATCCACCACTGTGGCTCAGCTCCCCACACCAACGCACGAACGCTCAGACCTTCCCCCTGCCATTTGTCCCTGTGCCACACCAAACCCAGGATCCTTGTGCCAGGACAGGGGAAAACCAGCACCTGCACCGACCCCCCTGTGCCACCCCCTGCTTACCAACTTCGTAGATGTTTTTGTTGGCTGTTGATGAAGTTGGCATTTCGGAATACGGGGACTCCCTGTGACCAGGTGATTTCATTTCCACGTAGCTGCTCTCAGAGTGTTTGCAGGTTAAAATGGGGGGGTCTTTAATGGTGGCGTATGGGTTTTCACTGCTGTTCAGGGAACAAGTGCTGGAGCTGCACACGGATTCTTTCATATAATCTGCAAAACAAGAGTGGAGTGGGTGCGTTAGGGTCATTAGCTTAATTAGGTTAATTACAACTGAGCCTCTGCAGGAAGGCTGGGGGGCACAATGGGGCAGGGGATAAGGAAGATCCTTGAAGCCTCCAGCACAGACACCCGGCGCTTGTGCTCTGGGTGTTCCACACCATTGCATCCACACTCACTAGCAGGAAAGAAATGAAAACCTACTCAGTACTGAAGGTTTTCCTGTGGAAAGTTCTAGCTGTCATTTAGTGCAATATTCAGTTTGAGGTGGCAATCCTTTCCCTCCCTCCCCCTGATTCCTACAGAGCCGTTCACCCTGCTCCGCCTGCCGCGCAGACCCGGCGTGGCTGTGAGCAGTGGCTCTGCAGGCAGGACCTGCTGCTGGGGCCTGGGGTGCTCAGCCAGCTGCAGGGTGAGTCCTGGGCATTGGCCACATCCAGTGCCCTGTGTTGGAGTGCACGACGTTGCCACAGGCTCAGAACTGCACCAGTGCAGCCTCTACATCTGCAGCCCGTACCGGTTTTGGGGTTACCCAGCATCCTACAATCGAGGAACGCTTGGGTTTCCACAGAGGGGGACAAGTCTCCATCTGAGCCTCACTTTTGCTCTGCTTTTTTCCCCCCCTTTCCTGTAGACATCTCTTGCTCCTCTCCCCTGGGCTGGAGAGGAGGTGACAGAGGCCCTACGTGGGGAGAACAAGGTTGGCATGAGAGCTGCCTGGTCGGTCACCCTGGGATAGGCCAGCCTGCTGCAAGGTACAGTGCCAGTCTTGCTTTAAAAATAAAAAATAATAGAGAATAAATAAGTCTTAACATTGACATTCAGGAACGTGCCATTGCTGCTGTGTGCATCCTGCTGGGCAGTGCCAGTAATTTAGAATTAGAGCGATGCAATGAAAGATGAGGCATTTTCTTGTGCTGGGTTACAGTACAAAGGCAGATCCTGGTATATATGAAATACTCCCGGTGAAATAGGGGGACTTGCAAAATAGCTGCAATCCCAGCTGCCCCCGCTGTCTAGTATGGGAGACAAAAAGAGAAATTCAGGTTAAGAAATAGACAGACAACACGACATCGCTTCTCCGCTCCAAACCTCGGCTCTGAGCCTGCCAGCCCCGTCCTGCTCCCTCACTGCCAGCTTTGTCACTGATTGTCCCTCCTTCAGCTCTGGGCTTGTGTCTGTGTGTCCATCAGCCCAGGTCCTGCCCTGAGAGAGGTGCCAGGTCATGCTCTCCCAGCTGCAGCCAGGTGTTTCCTTTCTGGGCTCTGATTTCAGTGCTACCAACAAGTCTGGAGAGGCCTCAGCTTCCAGCTTGCTGGGAAGCTCCACTGCCCACAAATAGCTGGGACCACCAGGGGTGGGGAGGCTGGCAGAGGCCTGGCACCAGTGCAATGTTTATTTAGTTAAAAACTTAGAAACTCCTTGTCTCACATCAGCCTGGGTTAGATGAGCAGGGCCTTTGGTTCCAAGTGAAACACACCTGGCTTGGTACATGACAGGAGATGGGAACCAAAGCAACACCAACATTCCCTGGCTGCAGGGTTTGTCCCTCCAGTGTCACCAAGCCCAGCCCAGTACAAGTCTGTGGAAAACTGTCCCATCCCATCCTTCTACAGAGAGATGGAGCAACCCTGTGAGACCAGAGGCTTCTGCACGAGTGAGCTCAGTGTTGGCTTTTGCTGTGTGTGTGACTTAAATCCAGGTGCCACAGTCTGGGATCTGTTGGTGTTCGAGGTGAGGAAGCCACAGACAGACAAATGAAAGGCTCAGCTCCACCTGCCAGCAAGTTACAGCTCCTGGTGGCTGCTACATAGAGCTTGTTAGGAGAACCTGGGCAGCCTTGAATGAGCCAGCTCTGCATTTTGGGGTGAGGGACATAAAGATTATCATAAACTTGCATCTCAAGCAGTGCTGCTGAGCAGATGCTCACAGGGCAAAAGGCAGGATTCCCTCTGTGCCCCAAGAGCCCCCTGCAAAGCATTCCCTGCCAGCACCACGGCTGTGAGGGAACAAATCAAACCAGAGCTGGGTGAACATTCAGGAAATGCTGATGATAAAGAGCAGAGAATTCCTCCTCCTGCAGAGCTGGAGCTGCAGGTGAATAGCTGTGTGGTTTGTTTATGGAATTGGGCACATTGGAGCTGGCAAAGGCAAAAATTCCAGCACATCAGCTCTTTTATTTCATCCAGCTCAGCTACCTTTATCTCCCTAAGCTAAAATTCACCTGTACTGCAGCTAGGGCTGACATTACCTCCCAGGCAGGTGTCCCTCAGCCCTTCCCTTCCCAGGACCAGTGGGAAGAGACCAGTGAATGCTGCCCAGACTTGTTTGGCCGCTCCCAGGAATTGCCTTTTCCCAGGAGATGTTGAGAAACAACATGCCTGAGAGCCCATTGCCACTGACGTAAACAGGAGCTCTGTGTCTGCCTGGGATCAGACCTTTGCTTTGGACACAATATATTTTATGGAGCACCAGTGGATGGTTGGGATTCTGGGTACACCAGGGAGTCATTAGCCCTCAAGAAATATTATGTGCGAGATCATGGGGGATTTAACTCTAAAGGCCTTAGCAGCAGCTGAGTTACTTTGTTGTTAAGGTAATTTGGGGATAATTAAGAAGTCTGGTATCAACTGTCAAATTTTGTTTCATGACTTAATTTAAGCAGAACAAAGGTATTTAGAGCTTCTCGGCCCATGGTGCTGCAGGCCATGTGTGAACCCTAGCTGTGCTGCCTCCTCATCCCTCCCTGCCACAAGGTCCAGCTCCCACAGAGGTGAAAGCTCTGCCACACAGTGCTGGGACTCACTGGAAGCACTCCATCAGCTGCACTTCCACAGAAATATTTGGAATATGCTCTAATTTTGAAGTCCCTGCCTTCTGTGTTGCCTGGATACCGATCATCAGGCCTTTGGAGGGTTTATTTTTGTTAGCAGGGACTGGAAATGTCCCTCCCACAGACTGGGTTCCTCTCTTCTGCCCTGAATTTCCCCTGGCATCCTGCTGCCAAGCCTTGGATGCCCCAGGCCAGGTGGAAGTGCTGAGCAGAGGTGCTGTACCCTGCTAGAAGGTGCTCTCCTGCTGCTGAACCCTTGCTGGGATGGAGTGCCCGTGCTGGCTGCTGTCCCTGAACCAGCCAGCCTTAGTGCTGCAGGGACAGTGACACAGTGAGGGGCCATTGCTGCTTCTCAGAGGGACACAGGAACGGGGACACATCCTGTACAACAGCCAGGGGAGCCACTCTGAGCCCAGCCCTGCATCCCTGGCATCAGTGCTTCTCTCTGCTGGGATTTTCCTGGCTCTTCTGCAGAGTGGGGGTGTTTTTCCTCAAAATGATCATGCCTGAGGTCACAGTATTCCATAGGTGCAGCAATATTCATTGAAACAACCAAACCTCTAAAACCCAAAGGACTCAGCTGAAAGGAAAAGCTCAGAAGTGGTATCACTGAGCACCATGCACAGGAAGGAAACTGCTCAGGAGCCTGCTCTGAAAACCCTGGTGCCTGCTGAGCCCCTGTCAGGTGCCACAGGGCTCAGGGCTGGCCTGTGACTGCCAGCCCCTCTCTGCTGCTGTCACACACTGCGTTTTACACCTGGCAGTCCCAGAGCTCTGTGCCCGAGCCCTGGAGCTCCAGAGCAGCTCAGCCACCGCACCCCTGGTGCCAGGCTGCTGTGCTGGTGCCCTGCCCTGGGCACTGCCCCCAGCTCTGCTCTCCTCAGAGAGCTGGGGGAGCAGGAGGTGGCCCAGGGTCTCCATCCTCAAGCCCCCTGTGCCCCCTCCCTGCCAGGCTCTGTGTGAGACCAACTGCAGGACAGGCTGTCCCCAGTGAGACCATTCTGGTGGGAAAAGACATGGATTTAAAGCGGATGAAAGCAGACAAAAACTGGGCACCTGCCTGCCAAGTCTTCTTGCTGACAGAATCCAATTGTTTGGGACTGGGAGTTTCTTCCTCTCCATTTTCTGAGGAATGTGGTGAGTCAGGGCCTGGCAGGGCAAGGACAGCTCACTGAGCACTGGGCACATTCCCAGCTCCTCCTGGGAGGAGATTCCCCTGGGACTGGGAGTGCCCAGAATGATGCAGAGCCCTGGGGCAGCCTGAGCCCAGGAATTGACTTCAGAGGGGCCTTGGGAACCTTCAGCAGCTGCTCCTGGGAGCCCTCAGCTCCTAAATCCCTGCAGGTGAGCTCCCAAACATATCTGGGAAGCCAGGGGTGTCCCCATGTCCCAGCACCCTGCCAGTGCCAGCCCTGCCAGTCTGAGGCAGCTGAGCAGCCACAGGGAATTCCAGCTGCTGCCTTCTGAGCCTGATTATTCAATTTATAAAGGGATAAACGTGTAAGGGAAATGGTTCGGATCCTAAGAATTAAGAAAATATGTAGCAGCTGAAAATGCATTTCACAGTTTGCTGTCACTGTGATTCTTTTTCTCTGCCCCCACTGGTCCCCCTCTGTGTGACTCTGCCTATGGATGGGAGTTCCTGCTGCATGTGCTTAAGGCACCTTTAAACTTTGTAAACACAGTAATTTAGTTTAAACTAATGAAGTTAATAGCTCCATGTAAAGAGAACAAATAGCCCCATTATAATAAGATTTTCTATTTTGAAAAAGGAAATAATTGAAGTAGCTGAAACCAGTGGATTGAGTATTTTGTATATCATAAATCATATATATAATATAAATACATAATCCATTTAATATTTTTACTTTAGCTTTACCAACAAAGAGTTGGTCATGGATTCTTGGTTTCCCTTGGTTATTCTGTGTGGTAAGGTGATGTTCTAGCACATATTGCATCCCTGTCTTTAGAAAACAGCAGCTACAAAGTGAATATTGATCTCTAGGCCTGGCAGTAAGCTGGTTAATGCTTTTTATGTGGAACAGCTTTCGATATTCCTCGTTAGCTGGGACAAAGGTGTGGCAGTGGTATCCCTCAGCCATGGCAGGGCAGGGGGGTCTGGCAGCAGTGCTGCTGTCCCCAGACTCAGCCAGCACTGCAGGAACAGCCTGTGGGGTGTTTCCCTCCTGGGCTCCCTGAGGGACATTCCCAGCCCTGGATTCTGATGTGACCTCAGCCTGACAGCTGCCTGTTCCCCAGACAGACTGCTTGCTCCATCTTCTGGAGCACAAGCTGAGTGTGCCAAATCCCAGCCCAGTCTGCCAGGGGCAGTGGGGACCACTGTGCCAAGCGTTCCCATGGTCCAGACTCACTGGGGAATTTTGAATGTAAACGTGGAGGAAAAGTGAAATGCAAAACCACTGGGCCCTGTGCTCATGACTCATCTGAAATCCTGTTTTAGAGCTGCCCTGTAGTCAGTGCCACAGCTGCTGGTGCTGTGGTGTGAGGGACCTCGAGCTCAGGGAAGGCTCTTCTCCAGCTCTGCTCTAAGTCCCCCTCAGCAAAGGGCACGAGCTGGGGCAGTTTCTTTCCTAGGGGCTTTCTGTGAGCTCAGCATGGCCAGGAGCCAAGAGCAGGGAACAGAGCACTCTGGCACCAGCAGAGCCCTTGCTGGTGGCCACTGGGTCCTACCTGAGTGTGCCCTGGCCAGCTCCAGCTGCCCCTCCTGCCCTGAGCTGAGCCCTCCCTTTCACCCTGTGCTGCAGAGCCCATGGCCCTGCAGAGCTTTGCACCCAGAATTCGTGGCCAGGAGTGCTGGGAGCCAGGCAGGCAGCTCGTGGGGGTGCTGGCTCTGTCCCTCCCTGCCAGGCTCCTATCTCACCTCTTCTAGGACACCCTCCTCACACCTGGGCAGGGTTCTGCAGCTCTGGATACCATACCTTTGAAGCTTTTTTCCATTATGTATGTGTTCTGACGTCTATCCATCCCACAAGCACCTGCATAAAAATGATATATAATGGAAAACAAATAAATATTTATGTAAATTGGATTGCTTTGACTACTGAGCAGCATATATTCTTCCCTCTAAATTGTACATCAAGGCCCTCATTTAGGGAGGCTCTTAAGCACATCCTCAGCTGTAAGCACACACTCTGCTCCAGCAGGGAGCCTGGAATTATGCATGTGCTTAAGAGTTTCCCTGGAAGGGAGAGCTCTCTGCAGCAGGGTTACCAAGAACTGCCATCCATCAGGAGATCAGGATAAAAACCTTCTGCTGAGGCATTCATTACTGGAATGGTGTGAAGGAAGCCTAAAACATGCCCTTTCAAATCTGAGTCTGCAGGTTGTGTTGCAGCACTCTGTGACTAATTTTAGGCTTTGTTTTGTTTGTGGAGAGTGTGCTATTTAACTCACAGCCTTAGACTCTAAGCTGTGTACAATCTTCTTAAATCAGCTACTATCACTTTGCTCATGAGTTTGCACAGTTCAGTGACTGATGTGACAACAGTCCCTAAGTGACCACTGTGCTGTGACAGCGCAGCAGCAGCAGCAGAGCTGACAGCAAATTCTGGCTGCAATTCTGCCTTGTGCAGCTCCAGAGGAACTCGCTGTTCCTCACAGAACTGAGACAGAAGGGCATGGGGTCCTTTTCCATTTTAACTCCTGCAAATTACCCTAGATATCAATCAAAAGGAAAATCTAATGTAAGCCTCTAAATCTCTTTAGCTATAGAGTCTGGTATTTCCTATTGACTGGGACAATCAATACAAATTTGGTTACTGAGAAATGTCCTTGTGGCTTATGGGATTCCCAGTCAAGTAACTCAGTTACACTGGGAAAAGAGCCCTACAAGCAGTGTGTCCCAGAGGTCTCCCAGCTATTTGTCCTTGTGTGTCCTCTGGTCTCTGCAGGAAAGTTGTCATGGCCATGGGCAATGCTGTACCAGCCCCTTTTTCAGGACAGCTTCATTTTTATTATGCTAAATAAGGGAAATGATTAAATTAGACAATAAATGTGTTACTGGCACATCAAAGACAAAGCAAGCCTTTGCTGTGGTTCTCAGTGCCCTTCCCTGAGCCCAGCAAAGGGGCTGGTGGCACTGACTGGCTCTCTGTGATGGGGCTCCTCTGGCCAGAGTGACCCCCAGCCCATTGGAGCACCTTCTGCTCTGTTTTGCACCGAGTTCCCAGACCTGCCCGGCTGCACAGGGCAAGGCAGACGGGGAGGATGGGGCAGGGTGAGCTCTGTGCTCTCTCCCTGCTGTGTTCTGCTCTGACAGAGCCAGAGTGAGGAGGATGGAGCCAATTCATCCCTTGGCGCATGGCCACAGGGCTGGGGCTCCCCAGGGCCACCCCTGGGGATCCTCCTGCTCTCTGGGTGAGCAAATCTCCAAGGGCAGAGGTGTCCAAGCAATGTTTGGGGCTCACCCCATGGAGCACGGCTGAGATCTCCCAGCTGGGCTGCCCAGGGGAAGGGGCTGCACCAAAGAGAAGCAGTGGGAACAAAGAGGATGTGCAATGCCCTTGGGAGGGCCACACAACCCCTAAAGCCCTTCCCAACCCCAAATTCCCTGTAATTCTGCCTTTAGTTTTCTCTTTTATCTGTTATAATACTGGGGTTTATAACCCATTTTTTTTTGTATTCACTGAGTTCCAGGGAGGTGAAATGATTAATAGATACATTAGTTTTTAAACTGCAAAAGTAGTTAATGTGGAAAAGTCCTAAACAGGCCAGGGATCTGGCACTTTACTAAAGTCCAGGTTTAAGTTTGAAGCTAAATTATCTGCTGAGGTGAAATCAGAGTTTCAGCTGGAAATAGTTTTCCACACCTTTTGGCTTTGAAAAAAAAGTGGAGTCAGTTATGAATCAAACTTATAGCCTTTGGTCCTCTGAATAAATGCAGTTTGAGTCACTCATGATGTGCTGCAAATCCCACTTTAGTTTCTGCATCCAGGGCTGCTGTTAAAAAAAAAATGAAACATCACAGATAAGCCCTGCCTGCAGCCACTGTGCCCAGTGTTCCAGATAATGAGCCAAGAACCTTTCCTGAGCTCAGGTCAGTGGTTTGGGAATTTTACCTGCTAGGATGGGAGCTGGGAGCTGGGCTCTGCCAGTGCCCCATGCAGACTGGGCTAGAGCAAGAGGGATTACTCACAGGGCAAACAATTCCAGTTCTGCAACATGACACAGAAAGTGCAAGGACAAGTCATTCCCAAAACAAGGACCAGGCTGCCTTGGGCAGGCAGTGACACACAGGAGGGTGACAAAGCCACCTCTTCTTGGCTCCACAGAGTCCCCAAATCTGATGTTTGGAGCCCACATTCATGGGAATTGCCTGTGCTCCTCCCCAGACTCCACTGAACACAATCAGCTCTCTGAAAACCTGGAATCTGAAGCTCACAAACAAGTGCAGCAGTAAAAGTACAGGCTTTGTCCTTGCATTTCTTGGAAAGAACATAAACCTGGCAAACAAAGTCCTGCAAAGCAGGTAAACCACCTGGTCTGGTGAGATCCAACAAAGAAAATCCTTACCACTGCAGGTTTTAGGAGATGAGCGCTCAAGTTAATTTTGGTGTGGATGTTTTGACAATTTCCTTTCCCCAGCTGTAATTCATGTTTAGGACACCTGCAGTTTCTAACAGGGCTCCAGACACATCTGGGAGCCTGGTGCTCCTCATCTGCTGGCTCCCATCCTTTGGGATCACCAAGGGAGTCACTGGCTGAGGAACCAGAGGAGATTTTCCATCCATTCCAAATTTCTCTTCCAATTTCTCTTCCATTTCTCTCTCTCTTCTTGGGTCACTCCCATCTGCTGTCTGTGACAATTCATGGGGTCACAGCAGAGCTGGGCAGTTGTCCTTTGCTGTTTTAACTTTTTACCTGAATCCAGCCCTGCCCAAGGCTTGGCTGCTCTTCCAACACAGGAGCTGGAGCATCTATATTATAAAACTAAGGCTGATCATGGGATCAGAAAGTGGAACACATTTTTAACTGTGGTTCTTCTGTGCTTAATGAAGTTTGAAAGTCAAAATTCCCTGTGTGACCTTACTGGACTTTTATTTTATGTTTATAATTCAAAGTTGAAGATTTTAACTCTCTTCTGAAATTTTCATGAGAGGAACCTGCAGCTTTTACTGCACAACAGTAATACCAAGAAGTGAGAACTTTTTATTTTCATGTGAAAACAGCCTTGATCTGAGCAAGGATTCAACATTATGAAAGTTAGCATGAGCAGGCATTAATTCTGGTACTGAAGAGAAAGAAAAACAACCTAATTTTCATCAATTAGTTTGAAAAAAGAAAGGCAAAGTTATTTTGGATGCAAAATACTATGGGGAAAAAAATTGAGTGTTTTGCTGGAGGCCCCTTAGCTAAAGTATTTATCACTTCTAGATCATTCTTGCTGCAGAGGCATTTAGCATCATTTCTGCTGGTAAAATAAAATGCATGAATGCAGAACAGAGGTGGCATATGGGGAGCTCAGGACAGCACAAGTTAAACACAAAGAAAGCAAATAGTGTGCAAAAAAAGCAGCAAAATGGTAAAAGGAAAATTAAAGTGGTTTGAGAAACCGTCACACACAGCCCCCTCCATGTCATACAGAGAAGCACAAGAGTGGTTCTGCAGCTTTGTACACAGAAAACATCGATGTGTTCAGGATGAAGAGGTTTTGCACTGGAGCCTGACAGGTTTGTGATTTTCCTGATGCAGGGATGCTCCTCTCTGGAGCCAGGCACAGCCCAAGGGCAGTGGCAGGATGGGATGCTGCTGCTGCCCTGTGGTCATTCCTTGGCCATGTGAGCTGTGAGATAGTTGACCTCAAAAATCCCATAATATCCCTTAATTTTGCACCTTCCCTCCTCCTGCATGTTTTCAGTGAGATGTCACTAATCCCAGGAGAGGAAAGGGCAAATGCTTTTGGTCACCGAGGAGCCAAACTCTGAGTGCTCAGATAGGAAAACAAATAACATCCAAAACACTAAATCTGGGCAGGATTTGAGCTAAGAGCTGCTAAAAACCCTGTTAAAACTCAAGCCAGGAAGAATAAGCTCAGAACAGGCAATTAAATTTCACTCTTGGCTTGGCTGCACTGGCTGGTGGTTCAGAATTGCCACAGAATGATTTACTGGGAGATAATGGAGCATTGCACACCCCAGCTCCCACAGAGGCTCCACACCTTCATCAAGATGCCAGTATTTAGTGCTAGGTTTTATTAAGCATGAAAGAAGAAGGAAAAAAAAAAGGCAAATTTGAATTTTTAATGTCCTGAGTTAGTTCTTAAAAAAACATTTATAGAGTAGATGATAGTGATTCAACAGAGCAACCTTGGAAGGGAGACTAAAATGAATATTGACTTTGCTTTGCCAGTCTGTGGTTTGTGGTAAAGGAAACAATTTTTAATTCTCCATCTTTCACTACTGGCAATTCTGATTTTGAAATAAAGACAACACCAATATTCCTCATTATTGTTAATGCCTTTATGACAGGCTGATTTGATTTGGAATTGCTCTAAAGTCTACTAAAGTGATTAAAGTGTTTAAAAATTACTGACCTAGTTCATTCAGATAGCTGTAGGGTCTCCAGTCTGCAGTTTCTCTGTCAAGGATTTTGTTACTGAGCTGTTCAAAAAGTATGATAATGGGTTAATGCTGGAAGAGACAGACAGTTCCCACCCCAGACTACAGCCCAAGGATGTCAGGAATAAAAATGGGAGGTGACTCCTGCCTCGGCCTCTGTGTGAGTTGGACAGCTGCTCATGAACATTAGGGAAAATCACAAAGGAAAGGCACTTCACCAAGCCATGAACACAAACATGCTGGAAAACACAGGATTTCCTTTGGAACCACGACTCGGATGCCTGTGGATGTGGGTGATGCTCCAAAACAACCCATGGAGATGGATGGATGGATGGATGGATGGATGGATGGATCAAACCCCCTCCAGCAGCATGCACAGAGGGGCTGCCTGGAGCCCCAGGAGCTGCTGAGCTGTGGGTGCACTGAGGAGATGCAGGGGCACACGAGTTCTGTCAATTCAAGGAAAATAACTCTGGCAATGATGGAGCACAAAGGCTCCTGTGGATCTGCCAAGAGGAGAGTCCAGGGCTGCCCTCCAGGTGCTGCAGCTGGGACAGCACCTCCCAGAGCATGCAGTGACAGGAGAGGGGACTCTGTTTGGGCTGGGACAGAGCAGAAGGGGTCACCAGCTGAGCCCTGCAGAGGGGGTCTGGGAATTGCTGCTAAAACTGCTGAGATTTCCTCCTCACATTATTCCCTTGAAAGCTTGCTGCAATACAGCTGGTCCTGAGGAGCTGTCAATTCAAGAGCAAATCCCAACCTTGTTTCTGAGAAGTTGTGAAGCCATCACTGCCCTCCTGTGTCTGCTTTCAGACTGGGAAGCCTCCTGCTGTGTTTGGCACCATTCAACTCTGCTATTTTATTGTATTTACAGGAAAATGCTTAACAAAAAGGAAATTGAAAGAGAGTATTCAAAATTACCACAACATTTCATTTTTCCTGATCTACCATTCCTTTTTGCTTAGCTGTCTTAACACATTTTTAGACCTGAAACAAAACCCGCCAGTGATGCATTGAATCCTATTGGGATATTAAATCCCAGCTGGGACCCAGCACCTACAGCCACATTCCAAAGGCATTTTCAGCCCTCCACAGTCCTTTCCAACAGCCCTGCCACCCCACCCTGGGGTACAGCATCCTGTGTGTCCCTGTGCCCACAGTGCTCCCACTGTCCTCGGGCACTGAGGAAGCTCTGCAGGAAGCCTGGAGACCCCAGGAGTCATTTCTGGATCATCCAGCAGCTCCCAGTGCTTCCCCAAACTGGGAATGGAAACAGAGACAGCAGAGGATGGATGGATGGATGGATGGATGGATGGATGGATGGATGATAGACGGATGATGGATGGATGATGGATGATAGACGGATGATGGATGGATGAAGGATGGATGAAGGATGGATGATGGATGGATGGATGATGGATGGATGAATGGATGATAGATGGATGATGGATGGTGGATGGATGATGGATGGATGGATGAAGAGATAGATGTGGATGGATGGATGGATGATGGATGGATAATGGGATGGATGGATGAAGAGATGGATGGATGGATGGATGGAGGCAAGGGGCAGTTGGACAGCCCAGCAGTGGCAGGGGCATGAAGAGCAGATCCATTTGGATGTGGTCACTGGGAGGAATTCAAGCCTTGGCACCACCAGTTCTCAGCAGAGCCCACAGCTTCCTTCTTCTCTTGAAAACTTGCAGCCAGAACACAAATGCTGATTTTCAACCCAGCTGCACCACTCAGAGCACATTTATTAAAGTCTTGAGGTTTCTATTAAAAGCTGCAGGTTTTCAGGGTTTATAAATCAGCTCACAAACCTAAAATTTGGCATGAAGAGCTACAGGCTAGAATTGATTTTTTTAAATGAAATGATTTGGGGACATTTCTAGGTTTTTCTGAATGCAGTTTTTCTGAATGTGATTATAGCTGTCTTTTTGTGCTACTATCATTTCTTAACACACTATAATTTGTTAACTTTTTTTTTCTTTTAAAGATAGAAAATACTTCAATTTTTTACTGTGAAGCAAAATTGCTTTTCTGGAGGAAGAAATCCTTCATAGTAAATTTATCCATTAAAATTCCAGGCTGGTAATTTTAGCAATTTGGTTAAAACTACCTCATATCTGGCAATTTTTCCTTTCAGATCAACGAGATACCAGCCTGAGTAAAGCAAAGCCATTATCTGCCTGTCTGAAACAGCTGGATAGATGACAGTGGCCACTTGATCACCACCAGCCATTTGTCAATGCCCAGGTTTTTAAGTCCATGGTGATCAGGCAAAGAAGGGCTGGCAGGAATTCCATCATTCCTTTATCCTGCAGGACAGCAGGATAATAATATTGGTCAATAATTTGACATTTCCTTCCCTAACTACTGACTTCAGATCTCCCTGATCCAAGCTTGTGCTGCTCAGTTTTAGATGCCCATCCTGAATGTTCTGCAGCCATTCTGTATTCGCAGTCCTCCTTTTTCTTGGACAAGTTTTAGTCAAAGGTACTTCACAGCTGCTTTCTGTACTGAATTCTTTTTTATTAGCTGGGTGACATCCAGCCAGACCATTTCCAGTGACCTCTGTTTTGCATTTTCTAATTTTATGTGAAGTCTTCAGTAGAATTTAGAACTTCCTTTAATAGATGTGAAACTGCTGGCTTTAAAAAAATCAGGACATCTAATAGCAATTGATTTTTATGATGTCTGTAGAAACCAACACCTGGACTTCTCCTGTGAAGGGAATGAGGGTGGAATTATGAGCTTTGCAAAAGCTCAAGGTGGGAATCTCCATTTACTTGTCACCAGTGCAGGACCTCATCCTTTACACCAAGAATTCTTCACAAACTTTGCAGCACTTGGTAAAAGTGAGATTTGATTTTACTTCATGCACAATTCAAAAACTCAGACATAAAGCTGACCTTGAAGCCCTGAGAGAGGTTCTGTGAGTGGTCCTGCCAAACACTCTCTGAGCAAAACAGGTCCTCAGCATCTGAAATCTGGTCTGTGGCTTAGCAATGACAGATACAGGTATGGAGGGGTGTAATCTCTGTTTATCTGCTTTGGAAATTTTTGGTGGATTTATTCTGTAGCAAAAGTTCACCAGAGTTCATGTCTGGTACTTCTTGGTAACTTGCAGCATCATTACTAGCTGGTGCTGCACATGTCATGAGAAAAAAGGCCAAACCACTTTGCTGGAGCTCATAAGCACAGGTTAAGGTTTGGCTTCACCTAAACTCACTCCAATGCTTCCACCATTTCCCTGAGCTGACTTGCCAAGCTCTGTCCTGTGGGAAGAGCAGTTATTTGTGGCAAAGTGCTGGGAGGTAAAACCTGCACTGAGATGCTGGAGCCTCCTCCTGAAGCTCAGAGCTGCAGATGCATTCTCAGGGAGCTTGCAGAGATGAAGCTCAGCCCTACAAGCACCTGGCACAGGCTTGGGGACAGGACTGGAAGGGTTTGGATTCCCCAGTCTGTGTCCAGCTGCTTTTTACTGCAAACACCCAGACACCTCATCCCTCAGAGAGCTGATCAAGCTCCATTTTACCAGTAATCAGATTTCTTTGTCCCATTAGTCTTCCTGGGAAGCTATTCCAAAATCTCACTGATCTGATGGCAGAAATCTAATTTCCAGCTTGGATGCATTCATGGCCAGTTCATCCTCATTTGTTCTCGAGCCAGCTCTGTCATCTCACTTCAGCAGCTCTCCTCCCTCCTCGTGTTTACCTTGCTGTATTTGTACATGGCAATCATGCTCCCCCTCAGTGCTCATTTTGCCAGATAAAAGCAGCCAAGCCTTTTTTCAGTCTTTTCTCATAGACTCCCCCTCATGCTCCCACTTGTTTTCCTCCTGCCTGTGTTCCAGTCTGTGCTCCACTGGCCCAACCTCCCAGCCCCAAACACGCTGGGGAGGGTTTAAAGCTGGTTCTTGTCACTCAGCAGCTCCAGTGCTTCACCTCCAGGACCTGAGCTGTGGCCAAATGTCTGTCTGGCAGAGGGAGAATGAGGAGGTGAGATCCTTCCCCTGCTGAAGCCTGGCCCTGCTCCCATTCCCTACATTCAGATCCATGTCACAAACTGTCCCCAGTGCAGTGCTGGGCCCTTTAGCTCCTGCTAAAGCCTCACCCACATCCTTCCCTCCAAAGGTGCCACCACTGGGTCAGTACACAGTGCTGAGAGCTCCCAGCAAGGGATCCTGGAGGTGGGAGAGGGATTGGACAAGAGAGCAGGAAGGAAATAGGAATTACATGTGGAGAGTTGGGGCAGAAAAGAGAATAGGAAAAGGCATATGGAAATAAAAAAGATAATAGCGTGGAGAGATCACTAAGAAAAGAGGGGAGAAAAGGCAGAAGACACAGAAAGAAAGGAGAGAAGGGCAGGGAAGCACAGGAGGGAAAACTTCCCTCAACCTTCCTCAAACTGCAGCAGGGCTCCCAGCTACCCTGCTCCTGCTCTGCCCAGGCTCTGGGACAGGAACAGCTCCAGCCCTGCTCTCCTGGGAGCACAGGGACACTAACACATCCCAGGCCCTGGCTCTGCACTTCAGAGTCCTCTGCATTCTTTTTTTCATTTTGCATCTGTGCTGGTTCCTCTGTGACCCCAGCTGGCACTATAAAGAAATGAATCCTCCAAGTACAAGTTGTGCACATTTCTCTGCAGAAAGTGAGAATGGCAGCAGGCAAAGTGATTTGGAAATGAACTCGTTAAGGCAGCTATTAGGGCTTTATATGCTCCTTTGTCTTACTTGGCTGCAGAGCTGCAGACAGACAAAGTGTATTTTTGGCCATCCTCAGCTATTCAGCACTGCAAAGCATCTCATTAATAAGTGAGATGGTGGGAGATCTAAAGGAAATATCAGGCCATATATTTTGATAAATACCCTGCAAATACCAGTTCTATTGGTCTTTCAGTGATTATCAGGACAACCTGACTGACTACAATGGCCAGAGCTGCAGCAGGGGGAGCAGCTTCCAGGTGAGTCCCAAAGCACCACTTGGGGATTAAACCTTCCCAGCAGCTTAATTTTGGAAGTAGTTCTGTGAGAAGATGGCACTGCAGGCTGGGAATCCAGGATAGGTGCTGGCTTTGACCTTCTCTGAATTCATTTAAATTTCTGCAAAAGGATTAGTGGTCCAGATGTACATTCATCCTAAATTTGACATTATAAGCGTTTGCACTTTCAATTTGGGGAGAAAAACTTCATGATGCAAGGGGACCATGTACATCAAAAAACATATTTACACATCTGTCTAAACATTTCTCTGAGAAATCTCTGGAGCCAGCCCTTTTATTACAACTTAATGAGATTTTCTATTAACAACAAAGAAATTACTTACAGGAGCACATGTAGAGAAATTTTTGCCTGTCCTGTACAATACTGTCTTTTTTTGCATTAATCTTGTTCATATGGCATTCCAGTGAATAGTTACATTTGGATTAAGGTGCCACAGCCTGAAATACCATCATTTTTAAAGCTGACAACCTTGATGAAACCAACTGCATTTCCTTTTCCCCCTGCTCCCTCTGCTTTGCCCCATCTAAGCTTATTAAAGCTCCAAAGGAAGAGCTGTTTTACCATTTGCCATATCTAAATTTACTGCTAAAGTGCTAAACTGAGTCATGAATTCATTCAGGTCTTGTTCATGAATGATCTGAGGGAATCCGTTGCAACAAATGATAAGGGAAGTGCTCCTGGAAGGATGTTCCAGTGATAGGGTTGGAACAGCTCTGCTGGAGAGCCAGGAGTGACAGCAGAGCTCCCAGAATGTCCCTGGATGAGTCAGGACAGTCCTCAAAAACACCCCAAGTACCTTCTTGCATCTTTCTGCTTGTCTGTGTCAGCAGGGAATTTGTGTGTCTGATGTGGGAACTGCAAAGTGAGATTACTGATTAGTGCTGCATTGATTTACTGGTGTTGTGTTAATGGATAATTATATTTATTGAGTTATTTATCTCTTCTGAGAAGCAAACATGCCTCAGAGTTGCTAAGACACCGAGCCTTGCTGACCCAGACAGGCATGAGACTCCAGTTCCCATTCCCAGAGCCTGGGATGATACGGGAGGGGAAAGCTAAGCTTTCAGTGTCTGGGGTGTCAGGAATGCTGCCCTGGAGTTTGAAATAATGCTGGCAGACAACAGGGCCCAGAGAGACATTGCTGGAGTTGATTTCCTTGAACTGATAAGAACATTGCTACAGGGGTGGGGGTAATATCTACCTTACAGGAGCTGTTTCCATCCAGATTAGTGGGAAAGAAGCGTGAAGTCACCCCACATGAGAGAGTGTGGTAGCTTGGATTGGAAAAACAATGAACACTGCTGCTACCTTGGGATATATCTGGGAAGAAAACAAGTCATCACAAGATACTTTGGAAGCCACAACAGTTCTTAAGAAACTGAAAACATGGTAGAGACAATCTAGGTTAGAAATCTTTGTTGGAGTACTGGGTGTTCTAAAACGTCTGCAGAGGCAATCTAATCCTGCATTATGGTGTGAAGCTCTTACTATTAGCATTAAACATAAGAGAAAAAAATCAAAATATTTAAATAATACAGTGTTATCTTCTTGAAGATGTTAATGAAGTCATTCCTGACAGTCCAGCTGCTTTGCAGGTGAGGGGACAGAGGCAAAACTCAAGCTGCAACCCTGCTGCCTCCTTAGTTTAACCTATGGAAGAGCCCCTGAGCAGTCTTGCAGTTGAAACAAATGAAACCTTTTTGCTAGAAAACCAGGAGTAATGTTAGAAATCAAGGTGCTATAACTGTACCAAGGAATCCAAAACATTTTTTTTTTTACATTTTGTGCAAAGGCTTTTGAAAAGTCAAAGCTGGAGCCCTGAAAGGCAAACCTGGGCAGTTACATTGTATGCTCAGAGACATTTTATCTATGTCCTCAATTTAAGTTATAAACACATTTACCAAACAGAATAATTTACCAAGAAAGGCATCACATTTATACTGGCAGTTCTAATGAAAACATCAATCCCAATCTGGTTCCAGCTGCATAACAAATGAATACATATTTCAAAGTACCATCAGCAGAAGGGATGGAAAATTTCAATTGGAGCAGCATCATTTAAACAAGGAAGCCCTGTAAGGAGCAAATGAAGGGGTTTTACTGAAGCACGGGCTCAGACTGCAGGCAGAGAGGTTGGTTGTGGGGAGCACATCCATGTCAGAGGGTAATGAAGTGCTGGGGGTGCTGCTTGAGCCCATCCCCACCTTTACTGTAGGACAGGGACCTGGCTGGCCCTGGGGTCCCAGCCACCACCACCCTCCTGTCCTTGCCCTCTGCGCTCACCTCACTCTGAACATGCACTTTGCTCTGCTGACATCTTGTGGAGATCTAGATGGAGCTTAATTTACTGCGAAATATCCTGTTTCCGAGAAGTGGGCTTATCTGCAGGGTGTCTCTTACATAAGGGCTGTGGCTCAGGGCTGGGGGGAAGCTGCTCCTGCATGTGAGCTCTGAGCCAGCTCCTCTTTTCTGCTGAAACACGCAGAGGGATTTTCGAGGTCAGCTCTATTTTGTGGTGAGTGCAGAGCCTTTGAGTCTCAGCTGTTTTCCTGAGTTGCTGCTAACAATTATCTCAGATCAGGATGTGATTCCAGAGCTGAAGTCTTTGCATTGAACATCTGCCAGCCAGGCTGCTGGGGCTCTGCATCTCCCCCAGCTACACCTCTGTGACATGTACAGTCAAACCAGCAGGAAACACATCTCTCTTGGGGTCTGCCAGTGGGAACTGGGGCTGGAACCCACCCTCATGTCACTGTGTGTCCCCCACAACACAGGCTCAAGAGCCCATCCTCCCTCCCCACAGCCCATGGTCCCAGTCAAACACAGACACTTGGATCTGGGATTTTCTGCCCTGAAAGTGTTGGTGGAGTCAGCTCTGCCTTCCCCCTTCCCTCATCCCCTGGCTGTGGGCAAGGACCAGCTGGAAGAAAGAGCCAGGAGCCTCTGGCTCTGCTGTGGGGTTTGAGCACACCGATGTCACCTGAGCCACCTGAGACAATGAGAGCTCTCACCCAGCTCAGCTGGCTGGGGCTTGTGTTCTGCACCCAAAATAAGCTGAAATAAAACTCTACCAGAGTGCTCTACTACTTAGCAATGTTGAATTGATGACCCTGAGCTTGTACACATCCCCCCAAACCCTTTTATTCCCCCCCTTGCAAGCAGCACCCTGAACTCAGAATTGCTCCTTCTGCACAGTTCTCTTTGCTCAATACTTAAGTAGCCACCCAGGCTAATTTACCTTGATAGCACAGTCCATTTTCTACACATTTATTCAAGAAGCTCTTGTAACTGCTGGCTGGAAATACATCACATTCAAATCTAATGCAATCTCTGTTTAAAAAAAAAAAAAAACCACACCAAAAAAACCCAAAAACCCCAACCCACAAATAATCTCTCTCTTCCCAAAATGAGAATTTTATTCTGGTCTGAACAGTAAGGAAAGACTTAAATGCCTAAAGGAAAGGGAATTAGACTGAGCTCCTGCTCTGAGCCTGGGCTGTGGGGTGCCACAGACACCATCAGTCCCCATCCTGCAGGACAGAATTGTGGAAACTGGGAACCAGCCCAGCCACAAAAAAAGGGATAAATGAGCACTCTGCAGTGAATACAAACCCAGACTTCTCAACTGCTAAATGGAGCTGCTTCCTTCTCTTTGTGTGGGTCTTCTCTGCCCACACAGTGTCAGTGAGACGGCTGAAGGCTCCAAACAGGAGGGTTCACTCTGCCACCTCCCACCAGCCATCATCTGCAGATCATTTCTGGAAGTGTCTGGGCTTCAGGATCCACGATGTTTTATTTGTGTCAAGCTTTGCTTAGCTCTTGGCTCTCAGCAGAGGATTCACCCATACCAGAAAGTTTGCTAAGATCTTGTTAAGATCTCAAACACCACTTCAGCCAAGTCTTTGTCAAAGTCTCACTAAGAAATCTCTGCTGCTCTCCAGCACTACCACACAGTTTTCCCTTCTGTCCCCATCTCCTTGAACTAAACAATCTGTACTTTAAAATCGTTTTTGGATGTAGAGCACTGCTCTCATGCTGGGGAGCACCATTTTGATTTCAGGCTTATTTGGGAAAGTTTGCTCTCAGATGCATGTGCTGTGGATAAGCCCTCTCAGCACGGGTGGTTTTGTCTCCTCTGGCTGCTGGGCAAAGTGTGTGTTTTGCTGCCACATCCTTCATCCCCAAATGCAAAAGAGTCCAAGGGCTGCCCAGGGGGCTCCCCTTGCTCATAATCTCTCTCTCACATATGCAAGGATTATCAGCCTCACAAGAGCTGAGTAAAGACCAAAAACATCCTCCAGAAATAAATGTGCTGGAAGAAATTGCTGCCTCCAGGAGCTGAGGATCTGTGAATGTGACTCTGTTCAGAAACAACACCACCATTACCCAAAGAAGAGTAAACAGGCAAAATACCAGCTGGTGATTCAGGAGAGCCATAATGTTACAACCCACAGAGGGCTGGATGCTGCAGCCATCCAGGTGGAATTGCTGCCAAAGTACATGGGATTACATGGGATTAAATCCTTTGGACAAGTACATCTACATGGGATTGTGTCCTTAATCCATAAGCAAACCTGCAGGGGAAGGTTGCAATCCCTGCTCCCTCTGTGCAATATTGCTGCTCTCCTTCAGCATCTCTGCAACACACACATGCACACCTGCCCTCAGACACACGTGTTGTCTTGCCAGCCACATGTTCCTTTTCTGTGAGCTTGTCTCCACTTTCTGCTGGGGAAGGTGCACATCAGCACCTTTTCCTGTCTCTGTGATTTTTGGAGGAGAAGCAGCATTGGTGAGGCCAAATTGGGGCAATTACTGCAAGTCTCAGTAGGGGAATGTACTGGGGGACAGTCAGGATTTGGCAGGGAGTTTTCAGTAACTCTTTTCTAGAATATGTAAATGCCCCTCTAAAAAGGGCAAAACCCAAAACTTGAAACGATGCTGGTACCTGCAGGCAATTTATAATGAGCTGAAGATGGAGCAGTGTGTTTCTATTTTCTTAATCTTCCTCTGCAGGCTCACATGGCAGAGTTTTCCAAGGGGAAGGAGGAAGAAGACTGTCCTTGTGACCTCCAGAAAGAGAGGCCTGACCCCACTCTGCTGCAGCTTCCTGAGTGATGCAATTTCTACTGATAGAAGGACTGCCCAAAGAAAGAAAGAGGAAAGAAAAGGTCCAGTCTCTGCATCCCCATCACTGACTGAGATGAGCAGGAAAGAACCATTATCCAATTTCTTTCTAGAGATGCCCATGAAACCCCTCTGAGCTGGTGTTGTTTGATTTTGTGAGGACCTGGTTTTTACAGACTGACCTGGCACAGAGCAGCAATGCCACAAGGGCCAGAACTAAACCCCCAGCACAAGGACCAAAAGACACCCCAGGTTCAGTGTAGATGAGAGATGTGATCCCTCAGCTATTTAGGATGCACCCAGGAATTCAGCCATCTCCAAAATACTTTTGTTCCTCATGTACTTAAGTATCACATGGCATCAGGAGCTCTGGGAAAGGCGGCTTCACGGAGAGGAATGTGAAAAACATCTGTTTCTTATCCAAACGGGCAGCTTAAGCAAGAGCCAGAAAAGCTAAATTCCAAATATAAGAAGGAATGAAAGGAGATCCATGATAATTTTCCCCACCATTTGTAGCTATCAGAAGAAGGAATGCTCCACTGAGTGGTCTAGGTATGAATCCAGTCCATGGTGTTCATCAGAGAGCCCATGATGTGGGACACAGCACGGCAGGACAATGTCCCTGGCACAAGGATTGAAGTCACCGTGCCATGAGAAGCTCCATGATTCAGTTCCAGGTGTAGCCAGGCATTTCTGTCATGGGCTTAATGGGAGAGGCTCCTTCCAGGCACCTCCTTGGCAGGGGAGTCCATAAAAATCTGAGACAGCAGAGAAGCCAAGGGGCCTCGTACATTTGAGTAGAAAGGAAAAGACACTGCAGGCCTGGGGAAGCAGAGCTGCTGGGCCAAGCTCTGCCTGCCCCTGAGGCTTGTATTTACTTGGAGTTTCAGCCATTTAAAAAGAAGAGAAGAAGTCAGAGGGCAGAAAACCCTGAGAAGATCCCCACTGAGACAGTGGAGAAACCAGGAGGAAGTGAAACTATCTCCTGCCTGGCTGATATTGGCCAGAGAGGAATGAATAAGAATGACAGCATTGAAAAGGAGATCACATCCTCCAAAATTTAGGCAATCTGTCAAGAAAAGCTGTTCTCCACAGCAGTGGCAGAGGATAGCAAAAAGGAAGAATGCTTTGATCCTGAAGAGCCTTCCTCTTCCTCTCTCCTGCTTTCCTCAGCTCCTGGGAAGGTGATTCCCACCAGCTGTCTATGTGACAAGGACTGCTCTGCACACAGCAGACAGAGACACCAAACAGACCCCTCAAATCCCAAACTGTAACACAAACATAACCAAAACCTTATGACTGACCCAGCCAATCCCATTCCTCCAACAAAAAAGGCTTCCCAAGATTTCACAAAGGGAAACATCTCTGCACTGCAACAGGAATGCACATAACTCAAAATTCCACGCAGCATATTTCCTGCCTAGGTATATCCCACATCAACTTCCACACAGAAGGCAGCTTAAATCAGTTTTATATTTTCTTTCCTGTCTCATTTATGTGTTTAAAGATCAGGGTATTCTGAGGAAGAACGGAAGTGTCGTTATTTTTGAGGCTCAATAACACATGTTACACATCACAGAAACTTGTATTTCCCCAACAGACAGGAATATGAGTCTGGATTTGATTAACATAAAAAGACCCTTACCAGAAAGTGAGTAATCTGTATTAGTCATCCTCATGGCTGGAGTGTAAGATACACTTGGCATGTCATGGCCCTTCTCCTTCTGTTTCCGTCGATACCACACAAAGAGTGCCAGCAAGACCATAATAATTAGAAGGAGAATAATAATTCCAATGATTGCTCCCACTGAGTGCCTCTCTGATCCAAGAGCAGGGCTAATTTTAGTATAGGGGTTTAATTCTTCCATCATAAGTGCCGCTGTTAAAAGTAATTCATAACACACTGTAAATTGAATCGTGCATTTCATTTTTGAAACACTGTTGTGTTTTTTTGTTTTTTTTAAGGCAAGTACGACATTGGAGAGGAGGAGAGAGAGGGAGAGAGGGATTTGACAGAGAGAATTCCACTGTACCTTGGTCACATCGGATTCCTTTGAAGCCTGGGCTGCAGTAGCAGGTGCCTGTGACGTGGTCACACGTTGCATTGTTCATGCACTCACACAACTGTTTGCAACCATAACCAAATGTTCCTGGAGAGCACTCTGGGGAGCCAAAGAAAAACATTGGAAAGAATTCCACTGCTTTTGGGAATGGGTACAATGGGAAATTCGGTAGAGAGGTCTCCCTGGTTTTAGGATCTCTAGGATAAAATCCTGATGTGAAATGGTTATTAGTCTAAAGCAGAAGCTAAATGTATTCTATGTGCAGTTTGTTACTTATTGAGCTGCAACTTTCTGGTAAATTCCCAGAATGAAATCAAAGGCTTTAGAAGATTTAATATGTATTACAAATGCTCAGAGTTTAACAGAACTTGATCTCAGAAGCTGCAGACAGCAGAACTCAGCATTCTTCACCACCCTACCTGTTTTTATTCTCATGGGGGAAGTTGCAAAGACAAGTTTTAATGAACCTTTATGTGAACCCAACAGCCTTTACCAAACAACCCCCACATGCTTTCCTACTCATCCCTGCCAGTGCCAGGAGGTGAATAGAACATTGCAGGTGGAATTTCAGAGCTGAGCATCTGAATGGTTTCATTTGCTCTGCTTTAGTGTCAGTGTTCCTAATACAGAAGGATTTTCTATCCTGTCTTTGTGTTTCTATCAAAGACAAAATGATTGAATGTCCAGCTGAGAAATTTATTCATACAATTACCATGATGGGCTATTACAATAAAACTGTAGGCAGCTTACTGTACTTCTGGAGGCACTATTCAAGAATAAATTGAAAGAAACAATGTCTGTCACATCCCACTGATTTCCATGGAGAAGCTGCATTACTGGAAACATGCACCCTTGCTATGATCCTGTGGAATATATTGTTCAAGATGAGACTCCCTGTGTGTCACTGCAAATGCTTTTCCTTGCATGACAACACCTCCCCAATGTCAGTCTCAAAGTAGCTTCTGGCAGCCAAAATTTAATTTTAAGTAGAGAACCATAGCCAGTATCTGTTTATGGATTTGCAGTGTGTATTAAAATTGTGTCTTTAATCTGTTGGTACTCAAACAATGAAAAAATTAAAATTATTACAATTAATGCTCATTCTTTTATTAGCCTGCAGCCTACTTAAAATGAATAAGGCCTAAATTTTGGGACTGCACCACAGAAATGATGCCTGCAATTAAGCATTTCATCTGCAATGCAGTGTGACTGCCCATTCAGCAGGATTTGGAGAAGGAGGGAGCCTTAATGAAGAGATTCTTTTAGATTAAACAGTAGAAAAACAAGTAAATAAACACATTTGTAGTTTGGATAGAAAAGAAAGCCTCAGGCTTTTTGCAGGGGTCAAATCATAAAGCAGATCCTTGTATAAAATCTGCTATTGTGCAGTTCTTTGTGGGATTCTTTAGTTTCTTATTTTGATTGTGGCTGCAGGGAAGAGCTTCCCCAAATTCCAGCAAGTTGGCCACTTACAGTGGTGCCATGTGCAATCCCCCATGATCACACAAATTTGCTCTGAGAAATTCACTTTGCAGAATGCAAGTGTGTGCAAAAACATATTTATGAATTCAGTTACATGCACAAATACTTGCATAAAGTAGCAAGCTACAGTTAAGAAGCCTTCCCTTGCAAATTTGGCAGGAATGTTACTGAATTACCTCACTGCCAAAAAATGTGAGGGAACCCTGTGGAATTAATGCCTTGGGAAGATGAGCTGGATTTCACCTGTGTATGGAATCACACTAAGTTTGTGAGAATTTCCTTATGAGTTACTGCACTGGATAAACTAATTACCCAGTTACAGCACATCCAGTTTGCTCATTCTGTTCTTTAAAGAAGCACAGCCTGCTAAATATTCCAGTGGGACATGGACAACAATCCCAGTAAGACATTCCAGATCCCTTGCAAGGGAATGGAGGTTCCTTGGGAAACACTTACCCACTGTTCAAGCTAAACTCACACCCTTGATCTGCTTTCATTGTAAAGATGAATCTTTATTTTGCCCAATTTGCAGGGATTCACTGGATTTCTTTATGCTTAGACTGCCCAGTTTTCCAGAGGGGCCCTCTCCTCCCTATGGATTATTTATATTATATAATGGTCATGGTCCTGCTGACATCAACACCTCATTTAAGAGCTGTTTGTGCAAGAATTCTGAAACACAGGCCCCTTTTTGGTTCCAGAGAGGGCTGAGGGCACTGGTACTTACTCTGCTCACACTGTTTGCCTGTAAATCCTGTCCTGCACGTGCACTGCCCGGTGATGTGGTCACAGTCAGCTCCGTTCTGGCACTGGCACACATTGGCACAGTTCTTTCCATAAAAAGCAGCTGGGCAACCTTTCAGCAATCACAACAAGGAGAGAGTAAGAAACAAGCTGCAAGCCAAACTCGGATGTGTTATCACACAAAGTATGTGGGTGTATAAATCTATGGATTTTCAGCCTCTGTATCTTTAATGACATTTATTTGATGGTCTAAATGCAGAGATACTGTGACAGCCAATTTTCTTGAAGTAATGTTTCTCATCTTTACAGAATTGCCTCTTAAGTGTTTCAGAAGAATGAAAACTTGACCCATCTATACAAACTACATTTTCAAGAAGTGAAAGAAGATGCTAAACAGAAACTCTCTGGAAGACCAGGGATCAATCAATTACTTGCAAGTAAAGAACCTTCTTAAGAGGCTCACCAGAATCGGATCTTCTCTTTCATAGCGATAATTTGGCACTAGGGTGAGAAATCTCCAACATTTTCCTAAATCAGACCACAAAATACTGGGGCATTAACAAGCAGGGACACTGACTATGCAAATTCTAAGAATGAATCTATAATCAAAATGATTTTCCTCTCCTTTACCGAGTGCCAAAGGCATAAAAACCTTGGAAAGCTTCAGGAGTATTTTCTTAGGGGTGATGTGAGGTTATCAGGAGTAAGGAGCGTGTGGTTTTCCAGAGAGAACTGCAATACTTGGAAGAGACACGAGGTAGCAGCACATACTTTGACAGATTCCCTGTCTCTGAAAAGCTTACGCTGAGTGCAGTAGAGCCCCGTCCAGCCATGGGTACATCTACATTCTCCATCGTAGGGGCTGCACAGGGCTCCGTTGTGGCAGTTGCATGAATGAAAGCAATCAGGGCCCCAAAACCCAGTGGGACAAGCTATGAAAACAAAAAACATTTGTCAGCTGACAAAAAAAAAAAAAAAAAAAGGAAAAAAAAAA
>VRYO01000100.1:1870842-2109905 GCA_009812075.1 Sialia sialis | reverse complement strand
TCTGGAGCCAGGCTGGGAGAGATGGGAATGTTCACCTGGAGAAGGCTCCAGGGAGAGCTCAGAGCCCCTTGTAGGACCTAAAGGGGCTCCAGGAGAGCTGGAGAGGAACTGGGGACAAGGTGTGGAGGGACAGGACACAGGGAATGGCTCCCACTGCCACAGGGCAGGGTTAGATGGGATTTTGGGCAGGAATTGTTCCCTTTGAGGGTGGGAAATCCTGGCACAGGTGTGACTGCCCCTGGATCCCTGCAGTGTCCAAGGCCAGGTTGGACAGGGCTTGGAGCAGCCTGGGATGGTGGAAGGTGTCCCTGCCATGGCAGGGGGGGAATGGGATGGGATTTAAGGTCCAGGATTCTGTGATTCCATGATCCTCTTCAGGACAGGAGGCAGGACCAGGTCTTGGCTGCAGTGAAGCTGTGACCCTCAACACGACTCTGTCTGTGCTGGGGCCACTCTCCCTGCCTCCCTGGTATTGGCTGTGAGGACAATTTAGGCAGGGTTGCAGGATATGGAGGTAATTTAATTTTCTTTCTGACATGCTGGAATTCTTGCATAATAAAGCCCAGCTATTCAGGTTTACTTTGCTATGCAATCAACCACTAAAATTACCACATTCATTTGAAGCACAGAGTGCTACTCCAATCATGTAAAAATGTAAAGAAAACTTCTTCCAGTATGAATTCCCATCCACAAATTCAGATTGCTTTTGTTGTTGGGGGCTAATAATAAATTAAAATCTCCGGGTCTATTTTATATTTCAACAAGTACAATATTAATACATTAAAAAAAGTTATTTTAAGCCTCCCTCCAAAAATGAATGCAGTAAGTTACAGTTATTAGTGCCAGACTAAAAGATCTGAAATTATGATAGCCCTTCAATATAACAACTATATTTTTGCTTTAAAAAGCACTTTCCATTGCTTCCTGCTAAAGACATGAATTAATAAGGCACGGTTCCCAGGAAACCTGAAAGTACAGACACCAGGCCTATTTTCATGGATGCCAATGGCTCCATGGATGATAAATGGAAGTTTCTGGCATTTGACAGACGCCTCTAAAGCCAGAATGAAGGGCCAAAAAACCCCTGCCATGACGTAAATGCAACAAAAGGTCACTGGACTCACACAATGTATAGCTGAGCAGGATTTGGCCTCAAGTGCTTGTGCTATAAGCAACCAGAAATATTTTTTTCAATGCCTTTCTGAGGCTGAGCTGCAGGGGCTGTTAGTGAACCCAGAACTGGCTCTGGAGTTGGACCTAAAATTATCTCCTGCGCAGCTCCAAGTCCAGGTCATTCCAGGTTAATGGGAGAGCAGGGCTAGAAATAGCCCAGGAGGGGAGGCCAGGTGCCCAGGGAGCCAGGAGTGAGCCAGGGTCACCTTGGGAGAGTTCCCTGTGTGTGCAAGGAGTGACTGAGCAAAGAGTCACGTCCCCCTCTGCTGATGCCCACAGCCAGGTCCTGCTCCTGAACTGCTCCTGCTGACCTCCCCTGCCTCCCTCTGCAAGCAAAACCAGCTTTTTTCAAGGTTAACAGACACTACCAGACATTTCCCAATTAGATAGCTAAATATAATGAGGAATATGTGCAGATTTCTGCCTTTTTTCCCATTTTTTTTCTGCTGTTTTTGAGTGACAGCAATATTCTGCCTGTGGAAGACGCACAATAAAAGCAAAATTACAGCCGTCTGTTTTTATCCCATTCCTGCTTTATCACTTGGAGTTTAATATATTTTACTCTGGAATGCTGTCTAATATGTTAGTTGTATCCTGAATATGAAGTAACATTTCTGAATGATCGGATATTGCCTCCCTCTGTGATCTAGCTTCAATTAAGGGATGCTCTCAGGAAATGACACTTTGGGATCAGCAAATGCCAATCTTCTACCTGGGCAATTTTCAGAAAGAAATCCTTCATCCCTACAAGGCCACATTGACTTTTACAATTAAATTACATTTAATAGAAATATTTCAGCTGCCTAATTTCTCAGTTCTAGGGATTTGGTACATGAAAACATTTACTGGTTAATAATGTCTAAATGTAATAGCTGAAAGGAAATGATTTCAAAAAAATAAATAAAAAGGAATCCAGCTAGAAATTAAAAGGGAGCATGGAGCTTTCTTTTCTGATAAGAGCTTGTGACCTCGCTTTCCTGGAATAAAAGCCAGTCAGGGCTTCTGCAAACTCTAAATGCAGAAACTAATTCAATCCAAAGCTAACTTAGATTAATTAAAAGAAATCAGCTTTAAAGAGAGCTGTAATACAACAGGGATTTCCCCAGAATCTTTAACTTTCAGAAAGCACTAAACAAACACAAAAACAGGATGGCAGAGGAGTGAGGCTGTGCTTACTCTGGGAGCAGTCCATGCCTATCCAGCCCGGGAAGCACTGGCACGAGCCATCGATGGGATTGCAGGTCCCGTTCTCGGTGCACTGGCACACCTCAGCACAGTCCTTCCCGAATTTCCCACTGGGACACACTGAAACACAACGAGTTTACTGCAGGATCTTCAAAAGGAATGGGAGGAAGTCACAGGACTCAATATTTAGCAATTAGAGATAAAATTAATTGTAACGTTTTTTCTTTGATGAAGGAAAATTCCTCTGGAAAGCAGGAAAGGCAGAAAATGTTTGAGTCCATTTTGCTTGCATCCCAGGAGTAAAAGCACTGGGAAAAGTCATATCAAAATCCATTTTTCTGCTGGAAAATGAAGCTAATATAGTCAGAAAATTGCAATTATTGAGGGGCAGAATGGAAGGATGACAAGAGGAGAGACAAAACAGAGAAGAGGGGTCAGTAGGAGAGGAAAAGAACAAGAAAAAATTAGGAGAATTCAGCCACAAGTGAATGGCTGGGACTGATCTGGTTTCCAAGGATTTTATTTATATATATATATGTATATTTATGTATGTTATGTATCTGACTGAGAGGTGCTTAACAGATCTGCTGCATCCCAACAAAATCACCTTTCCCTGTGTGCCCACCTAAGAGAAGTTGGAAGAAAAGAAACTTTAAATTTTTTTCCAGAGTCATCTTCTCACGTCCTAAGCACAGTGACAGGAAACTAATAGACATGTAGATCTTCAACCTCCCACCAAATTATTGGAAATCTTTAACGTTAAAGTTGATGGAAAGCTCTGCTCAGTAACGAATGAAATGTTTCATTTCTGGGCTCTTATTGGCTGTGTTCCCTGACAAAAACAGATGTATTTTCAAAACAAGATAAAACATCCAGTCCATCTTTGCAAAGAGTGTAACAAATGGAACTGGACTTGGATCCTGGTAAATAATAGCCATGTCAAAAAAGTGATTAAGGCACTTCCCTGAATTATGCAGCTGTTTTACCACTTCAGCCTCTCTCACTTTCTCAAAAGTAGTCTCTGCAGGTGACCTCAATCTATCCTGACTGTGAATCAGCCACAGATTGAAATCCTGAGCTGTGATTCATTGGCTTTTATATAATATGCCATCTTCTGCTCTTACTATAGCTGAGTATTGTTTTCTGCTTGTGTTTCTATAGACTATGGACTTATCTGTAGGAGTGGATAACGTTGGGTTTGGCTTTCACACTGTATGCTCAACAGAACAGTTCCTAAGTGAAAGGAGATAAAACAGCCAGGGTGGGGAGAATAGACAAAGAGAGCAGGAATTGAGAGCCCTCCTATCACAGACAGCAAAAACCTGAACTGCTCTGTGAGCCCAGGCTCCTGGACAGGCCACACCATGACTCCACAAAGCAGCTCCAGGCACTGTTTGATGGCATCTTTCAGATGGACACAGGCAGCACCACCTCCATGACGGCTGGGGTTTGTATTACAAAAAATGGAATTCTCAAAGGACTTCCTTAGGAGAGGAGCTGATTTGTTCTGCACCATGGAGTGCTGGTGGAGCAGGGCAAGCTCTGTGATCCAAGCAGAGCTGCTGGCAAAGGGACCAGGGCACCCTTGGGTGCTGTGGTGCACACAGGCAGAGCTGGAGAGGGGATCTCTCCTCAGGAGCTCCTCTTGTCTCTGGGAAATGGGATGATGCCCTCTGCAAAGGCAGCACAGAATGGTTGGTTCTCCTCAATTTAAACTGCCTGCTTGTGGACTGACAGAGTGACTCTTGTGAAGATGTGAGATCCAAATCCAAGCACTTTTTAAATGCCTCAATCATTTGTAGAGAGCTGTAAAACAAGGTCTAATGCTGCTTTCTTCAGCAGCAACCTGACTTTACAACACAGATTGGGATGTTAATTAGCTGGAAAAGCTCTGAAGAGGGACTCCCAAAGTCCCTGTGGGATGTCAGGTGTGTTCTAGCAGTGATAACACGTTATTATCAACCCATCTTGCTCCGTAATTGGGAAAGATATTCATAAAACAGCTGTTTAGTTGTTTGCAGCTCAGAATCCCAGGTACAACCTGTGCAGTTTTGGGGGTTACACAGCTCTTCACATGCACATGCTGCTGGTGGAAGAATGTTCCTGCTGCCAATGGCATAAGGAGATAAAAATTCCAAAGTGAAATCTTCATTTCAAGTTTTTCTAATGGAAAATTAATTAGCATTTTTCTTTCTACAAAATAAAGTTACATGTTAACTCATTATGACAAACTGCAACACAAATTGATTTTAATTAGGACATGAATATTTTAAGATTAATTTGCTGGATAGATCAACATTTCAAAGTAAAACCAGAAGTGCTGAACATCTGAGCAAAAATAAAATGGTTTTCTTAAGAGGATAATTAGACCTGCTTATGCTTTGAAATCTGGCTAATGTTTCACATAAAATGGACAAATTCACTGAAATACGTTCATTTTAATAAATTAATTGGTGTAATGTTTAGTTGACTATACAGCACAAAAAAAATAAAAAAAACATGGTTATACTTAACCTATGTTTAACTGCTGCCTGCAATCCCAGCTTACTGAAAAGCAGGACATTGAAAGTGTCATTTAGGGATGGTGACTTCACAGGGGCAGTGGCCACTACAAATCACTTCTTTTAAATATCTGTGTAGAAAATATCCACTGCAATATGCAGCAACTGAAAGTGCAGAAGGGTGAGTGATTTTGTGGGTATTTTTTAGGATGAAAATGAAACCTGGAGATAAATGTGGAACTTTCAAAGGTACAGAAAGGTGATGGGTGTTTGGGGGAGCTGAAGTTCCTCTGCACCTGTGAAAATGAAAATCTCTGCCTCACTGCAAACTTTCCTGTCTCCTGCACTTGTGTCCAGGGTTTTATCTATTCCCAGCCAGTCCTGCACAGTGTAAAGGTTTTGTGCACATCTGGATATTTGGGATTGTTCACCTGAGCTGGCTTTACCTTAACCTGTACCTGCCTGTCCTGCTGCACAGATCACAGGAAGGTGCCATCAACATTCAGGTGAGGACAGGCTGAGCAGCAAGAAAAATGAAGCCATTGGGTGCTGATGTATTTACAGCAGGTGTCTCATTCCACAGTCATTTCAATCCAGTGTGGCAGACCTGGTTTATTTATGAAACCAGGAGCACATCATATTTACAGGGGGGTGACTGAGTGAGTACCTGTTTGCATTTTCCCTCTGAAGTGAAGATTTTTTGGGATCTAAACTGCTGAAACAAGGGAAAAAGGCAGGAGCCATGGGATGGGGGTTGCTGCAGTCACAGACAGGAAGGGAGGGGGCTCTGGGGGTACCTTGGTTGCAGAGAGGGCCGGAGAATCCAGGCAGGCAGTCGCAGTGTCCGGACACGTGGTGACAGGGACCATTGCTGTGCACGCACTGGGGACACGGCTGGCTGCAGTGGTGGCCGTAAAACCCAGGGGGGCAAACTGAAAACACAACAAACCAAGCTGTCACAGCTCTTCCCGTGTTTTCTCATCACTGAGAGCTTGAGAATTCTCTGTCTGTCCTAATCCCAAACCAATATTTCTTAATTTATCAACCACGATTTTGTGGACAGCTGAAATGATGAAGCCTGTTGGATTGTTCCATGTCTAATCAAGTGCAGGCTCTGGGTAAAACTGCTCCTGTGTTCAAACATTCTCATCTTCCCTCCTCATGGAAACCCTTTATTTCATGGAAATCTTTTCTTTAATACCACAGTGGAGCTCTCAGCAGCCTCTGTCTCTCAGGACACTCATTTGAGTCTCTCTAACCTGAACTCTTTGACAAAACAGGACTTTAAGATGTTTGAGACCTCCCAGCCTACTGCAGATATGGTTAATAACCAGGAAAAGAAACACTGGCACACGGCTACAGACAACAGAAACGCAGAAGGAAATGGAAACTGAGTCAAGAAATCAGACAAGGGGTATTAGGAAACAATATTTTATGTCCAAACAACTACGCCAAAAGCTGTCTGGTGCAATGCCTGTGCTAAACTGGGGCACTCATTTATACATTTCATGGCAGGAGCAACAGCCACCAAGTGATGAACAGAATCCAATAATGGTAATTATTAACACCATACAAAACCACCTGATTTGCATCAGTAATCACACTAGATAGCTGAGTGAACATGTAATGAACTGTGTGCTTATTTTGCCTAAAATCTGAATTGAAATTGTTATAGAATTTGTACATCAGGTACGGAGTCAGGATTATGGCTTAGTATCTCTTGCAAAAGCAGATTTTTGCTTCTAAGAGCATGTGGAGTGAAAAAGCATCCACTGTCCAAACATTCATTGCAATAGATAACACAAAGAAATGTTAAATTGCAGTAAGTGACAGTAAAAATAACTTGATATGTTTTTATTTTTACTCCTGTGATTCTCTGTTCTATAGTTCTGGCTCAGTGGTTACTAAATCATGTCTGTTCTATTTTTCCAGCAAATGAGAATTTTCTCTTGGACTGTATGTTCTCAGAGGGTGTCAGGCTCTTACCCCACTGCACATTTCCAGCTGGAGCTTAGCTGACAGGTTGGCTGATGATGCAGTAGCTATAAAACAACCTGGATCATTCCTGGAGACATTTCTGCAGGCTTAAGAGCACTAAACCATCCCAGTGTCTCATGTAATCCTGATTACATGGACAGAACAAGTTGGCTGAGTATCATCTTCAGTATCATCCTCAGCTCTCCTTGTACAGCCTAAATTCTGTTTCTAAATGAATTTCTAAAAGAAAAATGAGGATGATTTTGAGAACAAGCTTAGCAAGGTCTTCTGTTCAGCAGGTATTCTTGAGCCTGAATCCCACAGAGGTGGAAGCAAGCTGCATTCCCAGGCCATATGCTCACTGAGGCAGTAGCAGAAGTATGCACAGGATCCCTCTGCTGTCAGCTCAGTGGGGAGGGAAATTTCTCCCCATTAGATCCTCAGCAAACATCCTCAGGGAGCAGCCTGACTCCTGAGCTTGCAAACTGGGCACAAGGTTTGCTCAGCTGATAGAATTAAGCTGGGCTTTTTTCATCTCAGAAAGGTCAGAAACTATTAACTTCTGGAAGTTTTGCGCTCTTAAGGTTTCACGTTTGTAAAACATTTTCTTCCTCATCTCCCTGAAGCTCTGAGCAGCAGATTTCAGCCTTGGAAGAGGTTTTACAGCTACACAGATATGCTGAAGCACCTGGAAATTGGGGTTTATAATGGAAATGCTTATAGGCCATTAACTACAGCAGTGCTAGAGGTCATTGTTATAATGGCTTTAAATAAAAACTGTCAGCTACAAATTATTTTTAGAGATGAGTGTGTTCTAGTGTCAAGTGTAACTGGTGAAATCAAAGGGGATGTATGAACTGGGCATGCAGAATGTCTTACAGGAAGAAGGAATGCTGAGCAGAAAGAAAGACAAATCCACTTTGTGTTTACATGGGAAGATGGTTGGTGTAGTTTGGATCAATTAGAGTCCCTGAGGGGCAAATGCAGCTTCCCAGACAAAGCAAATGAGAGGATTTTTATCTGCTTGGTACATTTTAATATGCAGCAGCAGAGCATCAAACAGGAGCTATTTCAGGCTGCTGTGGTTCTTTTTCAGGCATGCAGGAAAACATTGCCTTGTTATTTTGATGGCAATGCTCATCCACTTGGCATTATGGGATGGGTGGTGGCTGACTGTTTAACAGGTCTGACTTCACTGCAAATCTGTGTCCTGCCACCTTTGGTTTGTAAAGGTGCTGCTTCTCCTTTCAGGTCACCTGTGACCTCCAGGTGCAGATCAGAAGAAACACAGGGCACAGCTCAGTGCAGGAGAGCCTTGACTTCTTGATGAAGGAGCATTTTTCAGCCTCTTTTGCCCTTAGGAATTCATGAGCTAAAGCAGCTCGGAAATGGGGTTTAAAGGAACACTTCCAGCTGCCATGCTGCTGCCAGCTGTGGAAAATCTTACTTCTCTGGCACAAGGGTCCTCTGTATCCTGGTGCACAGTCACAGGTCCCATCCTCAGGGGAGCAGGATCCCCCATTCTCACAGCTGCAGGAGATGGAGCAGTTGGGTCCCCAGCGGCCCTGGGTGCAGATGTTGTCACAGTGGATGCCTAAGGACATAAAGCCACACGTTAGGCTTCTCACAACTTTTACTCTGCTCGCTGATCAAAGAAATGCTTGGCTGGACTGATGCCTCACAGTCCCTCAGAGCCAGAGAGGGAGTCTGAGAAGGAAACAGCTCCTCTTTCATCTGCTTAATAAAGTGAAAATTAGGAAAATGCCAGAGAGGTAAATTCTGCAAGTATTAGTGGGCGCTTGCTCAGTCCTCAGCACCATTAAAGAAACTCTGCATGTCATCCAAGAGATGAAGGTCAGAATTGCTTTAAAGTCACAGAATAACTCAAATAACTTGCCTGGAAATAGGCAGTTGATTGAAGCCTGATTACTTACCTGTTGAGAATTGGAAGACCATAAAAGAAAAATCAGGATTTTGCAAAAACATGTTCAGTATTTGGATTCTTGAACACAAGTAAATTCAGCTCTATTTTCTGTTCTGTTTCTTTCCTGGCTTAAACCCCTGTGCTCTGGTGTTTTGTGCACGCACCCCACATCCACCCAAGGCTCCCCAGTTCTGTGTGAATGAACTGAGTTCTGATCCAGTAAGTGGCCATGTGTGAGACCAGGCTGAATATTTGTATGATAAATTGAGACTGAGACCTCCCAATCCAGCTCCCAGTGCATCCCAGGGTGCTTGTTTGAGAATCATTATTATTATTTATTGATAATTATTTATTGTTATGAAGAGCAAAGGAGCACACAGTCAGGAAACTTAACACAAGGCTTCTGGCATGGTTTCAACAGGTTTTGTTGAAACTGGTGACTTTTATAAACAACCTTGTGCCATGGCTTGTCACATATAAATGTGATTGAAGGAGCTGATCCTGCAGACATGTCTAAGAGGCTCTGACTAACTGGGACAAGGCAGCACCAATTCCTGCAATTAGCAGGGCTATTTGCACCATCAAGGGCTCCTTGGATGGGTTTGCATCAGCTGAGAGGGACATTGAGCAGTGCCAGCTGCAGGGAGTGGCACTGGCAGGAGCACTGACAACAACAGCAAAAATGGATCAGAAACTGCCTTGGAAATTTCCCTAAGAACAGGACCCCAGTGGGGGCCTGGCCTGACATCTGGGGGTACCCACACACCCCAGCTGGGCTTCCAACCCTGAGATATTCATTACTATTCCCAACCTGAGATGTTCTTTACCATCCCCAGCCTGAAATGTTCTTTACCATCCCCAACCTGAGATGTTCTTTATCATCTCCAGCCTAAAATGTTCTTTACCATCCCCAACCTGAGATGTTCTTTCCCATCCCCACATGAGATGTTCTTTATCACCCCTGCACGTCCCACTGCACAATGGGAACAAAGCAGCCCAGGGGTTGGATTAGTGCAGGGCTCCACAGAAACACAATCCCAATAATTTCCTCCACCTCTGCTAACTTCATCAGGGTGCTGGAGGAAATGCGCTGCATTTGGGGAGCTGAGATCTGTACAGTCACCAAACTCTGAGGATTATTGAATCAGCTAAAAGTCATTATAAACACACTTACAGTGCAGTTTCGAGTTGGTTTTATAAATCTCTGAAGTTAACACAGTAAGAAATACTGCAGAGCCAAAATTTCCCTTTTCTGAAGATTAATCACACAATTATAATGTCCCTTCCTAGAAAATCTTAACCAAGTCTGGCAAAAGTACAGTTTGAAATGTGATTTCTAGTAATACATGATCTTAGCTTTATTTATAAAGAGGTATGGACCATTCTGTACAGCTTAATAAAACCCACATTAAAATACAGTAAAAACTTAAAACAAGCTTATATCCAAGTAAATCAATCTGAAAAAGGGGACTGTGAAAAGAAACAAGGAACATTTGTACTAGTAAAATCAAGAAAAACGATTATTTTAAACAGTCTTCTCTGGTCCCTTTGAAATCAAATATATCCTTGGATTACTTAAACAAGTGCTTTGTGTGTGCATTTATATATTGTATCCACAATGCTCTGTAATTAAAAAGTCAGACAATAAATTGCAAACAAATAAATGTGTTCTGTATTTATAAACACATATATAAGATCATTTAGAGCCTTGAGTCTCAGTGTGAGCTCCTTGAACTGAAATTCAGACACAAACACTGAAAAAATGTGCATTTTCCCTCCTGATTGCAGCACTAAAATTGCAGTTCTATCATTGTGGCTGGGACATTATAAACGGGCACAATTAAACAGCATTATTTCTTGTCTCTTTAGACAAAGTTTGGGGAAGAATGACACCGACTCTTTTCTTGTGGAAGGCACCTGAATTAGAATGCCAGGCTGTTCCTTGCAGCAGCAAAGTCCTTCCCCTGCCAATGAGTGATGAGGGATGTCTTCCCTCTCCTAACGAAGGCACTGAGTCATTGTGGAGCTGTGGAAAGGGGGGAAAAGGAAACTTTCCAGAAGCCACTGCCACCCATTCCAGCCCTTATTTATTTCTACACTTCCAGAAGACAACTGAGATGGTGCTGCAATCAGGTTTTATTACTTTTTATTACTCTAAGTTAATTCTCATGGAAGACTTCATTTTTGAAGGCTCCTACACGCATTGAATTGCAAATGTAAATGAGAAGTGAAAATTGCATCTGGACATGCAATTCTTATGGAATTGTGCAGGAAAAAGCACCTTAATTTTACAATTCCCTAACCTGACAGCCTGTAAAGGGGGAGTCCATCCCTTCCAGCTGCTTTACAGTCAGAGTCAGTGAAGCAGCAAGATTCTCTAATGTAAAACTTTAATATTTATTTAGGAACTTACTGATGAACATTTCTGATAAGCAATTAGTTTTCAGTTTCCAGAACTACAAAAAGTGCTGAAGTTGACACACCTCTGTATGACCTCATGTCACAACCAGAGATTCCTAAGTTATGAACAAAGCCCCGGTTTCACATGTGTGGTGTAGAAATTAAAAAGACAACTATCAGAAGTCCTTGAAGCTGCAGGAAGCAGTTCTATACATAAACTCTATTGCTTGGATACCAGGGAATTATCTGCCAGCCCGAGGCTGTGGTTCACAATTGCAGACACTGGTATAAAATTACACTTCCAAGCCCTTTTTAAACAATATTCTGGGGGTGAATTGTAAATGAAATCCATATAACTTATATAAAATTGTGGTTATCCCCTGGACATGGGCAAAGAGCTGCACTTTTGCAGTAAGGCAGAGCCCAGGTAAGAGCAGAGCCCACTGTGGCTTTAATTCAGTCTGTGAAACAGCAGCCACAAACTCTCCATGGCCCAGCAGGGATTTGGGGTATTGGATTGCTGCAAAGCTGGCTGCTCTCCAGTGGGATTCCCTTTGGACTGCTCTGTACATGGCATTTAGCTGGCAGTCCCAGGAGTGGCTTCACTCCCTTTTCCCCACACCAACCTCCTTTTCACACATGGTGGGGAGGAAAAGCAGCCCTAAGGACCTGAATTACTGTGGAAAAAACAAACTGCCCCTCCAGGACAATGTCCTACCTATGGCCAAGCAGCTGCTGTCTGCACATGGGGAATATCTGGGGTAACTCAGCCCAGACTTCCCAAGGGTGAAGCCATTTGGCTGGGCAGGGATCTTCCAAGGTGGAGCTGCAGACAATCCTGATGCAGGAGAGCAGCAAGGAGAGAGAGAGGAGGAGGGGAATCCCAGAATCCCAGAATGGTTTGAGTGGGAAGGGACCTTAAAGCTCATCTTGTGCCTGTCTCTGCATGGGGGCCTTTCTTCCACCATCCATGGGACACCTTCCACTGTCCCAGGTGGCTCCAACTTGGCCTTGGACATTTCCAGAGATCCAGGAGCAGCCACAGCTTCTCTTGGCATCTGTGCCAGGGTCTCAGCATCCTCACAGGGAAGAATTTCTTCCCAATATTCCAACTAACCCTGCCCTCTGGCAGTGGGAAATGTGGAGAGAAAGCTGTGTCTGTTTTACATGGAGCAGCTTCAAGTTTGACCAGATGAAGTCAGTCCTTGTATTCAAATTTACAAATCAAGCTGTGATGGATTAATCCAACATCCACACAAGCATCAGGAAAAGGAACAAGAAAAAAAAGAGGGGAAAAACTCCCCAGGCCATACAACTGGGATGTGAGGCATCTATTGAAGAGCTCCTTCACAGGCTGCTTCCATTAATAATCTTCTGTGGCTTCAAGAAAGTTTGTCAAAGTAACGCAGATTTAGTGCTGCCTGTAACTACATCATGCTGAAGGACTTTGGAGGGTAAAATCCCTGAAAGCCAGACATGAGCAGAACTCCCTTTTTTCCTCTCCAGCTTCTGCAATTGCACTCGTGCTTGGGGATTACGTCTCTGGCTCTTAATAAAGCTGCCATTGTTTCTCTGCTGTGTCTCTGGATAGTTGGAAACTAATACACCAAACACAATAGAAGAGCAAAAATGGAGGAATAAATGAGAACCAGTGGCCTGGTTTTGACCACTGCTATCCCCCTGACAGTAGCCTCTGCAGTAGTGCCCAGCATCTAATTATTTTTCAGGGATGTAGGAATTTGATAAATTATAGGATGTAGTTCCCTTCCCCCCACATACTTTAATTTTACATCTACCAGTGTATAACTGTAATTATTTCTCTGAATAAGATCTTCAGCTTTTTTTTTTCCCCTCAATAGTTCCAATCTAAAGACAGATGCAACATCAATTAGGAATGACAGGAATGATTTCATCAGACATTTGAATCGAACACAAACATTGTGCTCTCCTCCACCTGTCTTTCAACATGACATGAAGTCATAATAATCTCTTATTTCTGGCATCTGAATAGCTTTGGAAAGAACTGCTTTTTATGCAAAAATAGGCACAGGATTTTTGCAGGCAGTGCTGTGGAGGCCTGAGGTTTGGTGAGTCACGCTTGGCTGTGATGTGGAATGTTGGTGGCTCGTGTCTCTGGCAGGATGGATGCTCAGGGGTGGTGGGGACCTGCTGGCAGGGTACCCACACCACAGCAAACTCCCTGCAGCTGCTGCTGCAAGGCTGGGGGGTGCCTGGGCATGGGCAGGGGCCAGCAGGGAGTTGAAGGAACTGGGAAGAGCTCTGGGAATGTCTCAGAGGATGTGACCTGTGGCATGGGCTGCTCCCTCCCTCTGGTCTGTGTCCCACTGGACTGTCCCACCTGCAGTGACACCTCTGGCAGCATCCTCCACCCAGCTCCCAACCAGCCCAGAGCCAGAGGCCACCCAGGTCACCCTCAATCCTGCCCTGGCCTCCTGCTCTTTGCATTTATTTCTCATAATGATCTCTATACTCACACACCCATGTTTTCTTTAGCCTTATTCTCTTGTCTTTCCCTGACACTCTCATTGCTGTTCCACTTCTGTTGTCCATATAAATTCTGTTTAAGTTGTATTTGAGATTAGATCCATTGCCTTCCTAAGCAGAGACTCTTCTGCTGCTTCAGTCTCTACAAGGCAGACGACAATTCACTAAGAACACAAGGAGCTGTCCAAGCTGTGGATCAGCTGCTATCACAGAGCATGAACAAGAGTTCACAAAGAATTCTTGATGCTTTTCTATCACTTTTTGCATCTTTGTATTTATTCCTACCTGAGGCAAACCCTGAAGTATTTGATTCAGAGCCAGTCAGAAGCACCACAGCACAATTCCTGACAGCTCAGCATTTAAGAATGCTGAAGAATGAGAAAATCAGTGTGGGGAGGGCAGCAGATAAAAGAAAACATAAAGGGATCTCTCATAAAATTAAATGGAAACATTAAGAATTGATGGCTGCTCATCTAGTCTGCAAATAAGCTATTTTTGTTTTTATATAGTGAAACTACTCAGCAGAGAGCAGCAGCCACACTCACATTATCTATGAACTTCTGTGGGGTTCTCAAATGCTTTTTTTCACTCATTTTTTCCCCAAATTGTTGGCATGGAGCCCTTCCTTCTCTTGCTGAGCACTGTTCACCAGTGGATTCAGAGGGGCAACTCCTGAGTATAAGAGCCCATCAGTCTACATGAAAGCTCCATGATCTAGTCCTAAATTATGAAGAATAAGCCCTTCCTTGCAGCCAGTGAAAAATTTTAAATTGTCCCTTCTCTCATCTGTGCAGGGGCGATTTATGCACCCATTAATGTAAGTGTTTTTCTGCAAGTAATACATTTAAAGCCTAATGCACCTCTGTGGAGCTCTAATCCTACCCCTATTTTTAATTATCTAGAGAAATCTCCAGGTATGAATCACCCAACCAGGGGAATTGATGCAATAAAAGCTTTTGAGGCAAGAGATCTACCTCACAAGAAATGAGGTAAGTCAAAATGTTTGCTAAAATGAAGGATGATGTGGTTCCCTGTGCTCCAGGGTGTTCTCCAGGGTGCAGGCAGGGCAGACCTGCAGAAAATGGGGCTAAAAGGAGTCAAGCCCTACCCAGCCCTGCTTCATCTTCAGAGCTTTCTTATTTCTCTGAAGCTGGGAACAGTTTCAGACCAGGAGGGAGGCAAAGCTGGGAAAGGTCCAAGCTCCATCAGCAGGGAACTGAAGGAACTGGGAAAGCCTGGATGGTTCTCCTGCTGGAAATGTTCAAGTCCTGAACCAAACCATGAGTGAAGAACAGCTGAGCAAGGGCTGGGGCACAACCAAAGCCTTTTGTGGTAAGTGATGTTGAAATTCCACCCTTGCTCCTTGGTGTGAGAGGGGAAGGAAGATGTTTATAACATTTTTCACTGCAAACTCTTGCATGGATAATATAATGTATCACAGAATTGTGGAATGGTTTGGGCTAGAAGGGACATTAAAGAGCATCCATCCCATGGGCAGGGATGCATTCCACCATCCCAGGCTGCTCCAGGCCCTGTCCAGCCTGGCCTTGAACATTTCCAGGGATCCAGGGGCAGCCCCAGCTGCTCTGGGCACCCTGTGCCAGAGCCTCACCCTCACAGGGCAGGCAGTATAAAGAATATTTCCACTTTTTCTAATATCCAATCTAACCCTGCTCCATTCCCCCCTGACCTGTCACTACCTGCTCTTGTAAACAGTCTCTCCACTATATAAATATATAAATGGACATACACACCTCATTTTAGCTTGCAGGTTGTTTGCTGAGCACTCTTCCCTCTCCTCCTTTCACACTCAGCATGCCAGCAGCCAGGATTTAGGCTGCTGAAATGTGCACAAATAATTTTTCCCTGCTTCTCACCCACATTTATTTATAGGTGACTATTGTACACACAGCCAGGCTTAAATATAGAATGTCTCCATATTAAAATGGGAAAGGGTTGGGTACCTCTAGTCAAGTCTCATGTTTTTAGAGCCCATTAAATTAGCATCACCCAGGATGCCATCCAAGCTCTATCTTCTCTCAGAAATTTAAAAGCTGTCCTTTATTAAGCAAAATTAAACCCAAAAATAAGTACAAAGATAAACAAACCTGTGTATCTTCTGTGCTTCTAAGACTATTACTGCAATGATTTGCATAGATGCTGAAGTTTAGCAGTAGCCTTACTGCAGCTGCTAATTATAGTCTGAGGGTCTGATCCAACTCCCACTGAAGGAGTGGCAAAAATCCAACTGATTTCACAAAAGGTGAAATATATACAAGATCTGGCACAGGACAAACACAACTGAACCTTGCTCAGATGAAAATCAAGAGCCCCCCAGATATCTGCCAAGGAAGACACAGACAGAATTAATGTCAGGACATCAATGAAGTCTTTGATATAACTTCATAATTCATATTTTTGAAAATTAGCCCTATATCAGCAGGAACCATCCTTAAAGGTTCCTGTCAAAGAGAGAATTTTTAAGCACAGCCTGACATTAAAATCTTATCAACTCACTTGAAATTAAGTCAATGAAAAATTAAAGCTAATTTCTAATAAGCTTATCTTACATTCATAGACTAAAGGGCACTTGTCGAATCCAGAGAGTAAGCACACCTTTCATATGGAAAAGATTTGCACACTGGAAAGGCAGAGGCCAGGAGAGAGGCTAAAATGCACCATTTTAGACTGACTCTAGAAATTTCTAGTTTTCCTGTCCATTTAAAGCTAATGTAAGGATACAGAACAATCACAGAAATAAATTATTAATTTAAAAATCTGGGATAAGACTGCCAGAAGTGATAAATGCAAAACATGGTGTAGATAATGGGATTAGACATCTAGAAAATGCATGTTTAATAGGAGATCACTATTGCTCCATTCTGGTATTTTAGGCTCTGTCTTACAAACCAATGGTATGAAACAATCTGATGGGAAAAAAAAAAGTCAACCCATGACATTGTGAATTCTAAAACACTCTGAATCTTTAGCTAAAAAGCTGCAGGTGCATGAAGAAAGCCCTCAATTTTTTTTTGCTTTTAAATAGGCATGGAAAACCAGCCCTCAGTTTTATCATCACATAGGTGAGGTTGATCTACTAATGACAAGAGAATTATTTAGGCTTCAAACCAGTATAGCTGAGGACAGGATTTGGCCCTAAGATTATCAATCTGATACAGCTGCAATGGCAGAAAAGTCATATTAGTACAAACAAAATGCATTTTATGGAAAGGGTGGGGTTTTTTTCCTTCAAGGATTTTTCACCTCCTTGCAAAGAACTCAGAGAAAGTGAAGTTAAAAATACCTTAGAGCTCCCTGTCAAAGTGGCCACTGTTCCTTTAAAATTCAAAAAGGCTTTCCCTTGAGTCACAGGCTTATCAGTTTTCCTGAATTAATGTGTCCACAGGAGGCAAGAAACATGTTTCTGTGTTTGAGTGACAGTGCAGATGTCACTGCCAGCCTGCAAATGCTCCCAGTCCTGCAGCCTCATCCCTTGGAGCTGCCCTGGTCTGTGCCCAGCAGCTCCTGCTCACCCCATCCCTCCCTTGGAGCCCAGAGGTGAAATCCTGCACCTCCAGACTCCACTGCTGGAGCTCTGCACAGGGCAGAGACCATCAGGGCTGTGTGTGAAAGTTACTGAGGTTGGAAAGGACAGTGAAATGTGTATTTGGATTTCCCAGCAAAGAGGGAGGCTGCTCTCGTGAGCCAGGAATGAAACCTGAAGATGTAAAACACCAAGGTAATAACAAGGTGTTTGTTCCTCCGCAGCAGGCATCATTTGCATACCTGTGTTTGCCATCCTGATTAATTAAGGAAAATCTATATGGGCTTCTTTTATGATTAACTATGGGATGCACACTTGTATGTTTTCCATCTCATATCTACAGCACCAGGGTAATTTTCCCCACGCATCTTTGGGAAGTTAAAATACAATGAATAAACTTTGGATACTGAGAGAAGCCTCTGGGTAGCCCAGCTCATTGGGGAGCTGAGATACCATCACCAGAACAGCTCTGCAAAACCAGAGCACCACACAAGAAAAAAGGCAGAACAAGATGCAGATAAGGCAGCATTTCAGATTAAAGGAATTCAGATAAACAGGATTTTAACTGACCTTAGCATTTAGAGGAGTGGGATCTATCTCCCCTGCAGATCCCTTCCCATTTAACCCCAGTGTAAGAGCTGCAAGGGTAACAAAGCACACAGTGCCACAGTGAACCTGGGGCACATTGGCTCATCCCAAGGAGCAGCCAGGCCTGGGCTCTCCTGGGATCACTCTGGGATGGACTCACGTCTTGGGGCAATACCTGGGTGTGTCTTCCCAGGGAGTCTTACTTGGCTCTGGTCAAGCATCTCCAGAAATTAAAGGGCAGGCCAGCAGCTCTAATTTAATTATTGAGAGATCACTGAGGGAAGCAGCTAAAGGCTGCACTGTTCTAATCAGCTGGAATCTGTGAGAAAACCATTTCTGCTACAAAACCTGCTGCCAGCAGCTGCCTGAGGTGGGACTGAGCTGAGGGGGTTTGAAGCTCATCCTGCATCCCCACAGGGCCTGGCTGGAGCTGCCATCTCCAGAGGGACAGCATTGCACCTGGCACAGGAGCACTGGCATCCTGCTCACCCAGCTCTGCTCCTCTGTCCACTTGTAGATTATGTAGTAATTAAGAGGAGACTAACTGAAAGTTAGAACCTTGTCATTGCCACTGGAGCATCCAGGAGAGGAGGCTGCACCTGGGACAGACGAGACTCATCCTGCTTCTCCAAGACCTGTATGCTTGCAAAGGACTTCCAGGAGCTGCTCTATCCTGCAGCATTTCTGTGTTTCCATTTCCTCTGTGGATTCGGGGTGTGTAGGACCCCTAATTAACCAAATGTAATTAGCACTGAGCATTTTCACTTTAACCTGAGTGTACATAAAGTAGCACCTCTTGCACAAATGTCTGGTGTGTTGGGAGCTCTGAGGGACCTGTGCACACACAGAGCTGCAAGCACAGAAGTGTCTGTAAGCTAAAATGCACAGCAAAGGTGGACAAAGAGATCCTTATTAATCCTTAAAAAACAGCCTAAGCAATCAAGACTTGGTCCTCTGAGAACAAGGCTTTTCCTTTTTAACCCAGCACTAGATACGAGCATCTCTTGTTTGGATTCCCAGGGTACTATTTGTGTACATGAGGTTACACATGTCCAACCTGGAGAACTCCTCCAGTGCAAGGCTGAGCCCTCAGTGTCACCGCATCCCACATTTCCTTCCTGTGGGAAATGCAGCTGTGCATGGCATCAGCAGGTCACAGACTTGATTTTGGCCAACATTTCACCAAGTTTCACTTTGTTTGCGCTACGTGAGACTGTTTTGCCAATGCAGCTTTGGCCTTGCTGTGCTATCTCCAAAGCCATTGGTGCCACCATGTGCCCTGACTTTGTGCCCTGTACATGTTGAGTTCTTGGCTGGGTGATTTGCAGCACTAACACAGGTTCCTGCCTTTGGCTGCAGGAGTGCAATTCCCCACAGAACCTGGGGGCAGGGGATGTGCAGATCTCAGAGCAGCTTGCTGCCTCTGTGCTTATTAACGCATCCAGCTGCTTTGCACAGCTTTGTGATCTCCTGCTTGAGACGTGGGGATCTCTTCATCATCTTCCCATCTGCCAGGGACACTCAGCTCCTGAAAATTACCTTCCCCCAGCTGGTATCCACAGAAGGTCATCATCCTGAATAATAGTCTTGGGTGGCAGTCATGACATAATAAAAGGATGGCAGAGTGCTATTACCTTTCATTGTATGCTGCTCTGGACATGACGTTTTCCTTCTTTGGCCAGTCCTCCTCCATGCTCTTACCATCTATCAGTCCCTGAAGGTTTATATCAGTAACATCTTGAAACCACTTTAAAGAAAATGGGTTCAATCTCCCCCTTGATCTTTACATAAAACACAGACATCAAGAGGGAGTCCCACGTCTGGGATGAACATACAGAATATGCTGTTTCAGATGAAGTTTTGTGGCTATTAGGATCAGAAAGCCACGTGAATTCTCTGTTTGGCGTGAGTGGGTAGGAAAACCTTCAGAAGTTCCATGATCCTGAACTTTTCTGATCTTTTTCAGGCCATGCCTAATTAGTACCAAAATCAGAAAGCAAAAATTTCAGCCTGAATTATTTATGGCCTGATATTAATAAAATGCACTGCAATACACATCATGGCCCAGTTCACAACAACTCCAGATAAGATTAATCTTTCACTGATGCCATACTCCTTAATATCAAAATATAATTATCTAGCTGAAGAGTTTCTTAAATGACATACTTTCAAACCAGTATGAGCAGAATTTATCCTTGTGTCTGGTGCCAAGCCAAATGGAAAAAACATTGGAACAGAATTGACAAAACACATGTTGGTTCTGTCTATCAACATTTCCACCTTACAGGGCCCTGTCAACATTTCAACTCCAACCTGGTCTCAAATATGGATATAGTATTTTCCTCTCTGAAATGGGATCCTGAAGAGAAGAATTTCAGAACTGCAGAAGCACACTGGTGGATAAAGTGCTTAGGCTGCAGCAAATCCCCTCCAAGTTAATATACAATTACCCTGCTCAATATGGAAATTAAAAGAAGGACATCAGAGATTATTCTTACCTTTAATTAATTAATATCTGCTTTTGATATCCATTTACAGATGTGCATGGGAGTAGCACAAAGTATTTGCTGCAATGCCTTTGAGAAAGAGCCACACCTTCAGTCTGCAGTGCTGCAAAGGTCAGTCCCTGCAGCTTCCTCTGGAATGCTACACCCAGAAGATGTGTAATAAACTTTTAGAGTAGGTGTATATAAATATCTCTCTTCAAATTACTGTACTTTTAAAAGCCATTTTTTTCCTTGAAGAAGCTCACAGTGACTACAGGAAAACCCACCAGCTGTTTCTCTGCTGATCATCAGTAATGAAGAGTAGAGTTTTAAAGCCTGATAGATGGATATATTGATGGCAAGGAGGCTCAGAGAAAGATAAATGCAGCCCAGCCACTGAGGAAAGCAAAGAATGAAGGAGGGGAATGTAAGTGAGCTTATAAAATAGATTTTCTTGGGGGAAAAATGTCCTTTTCAGGGATACATGCCCAGGATCTTCCAAAAGTGCTTTGTTGTACACAATATGTAGAACTTATTATTTTTACATTTTATTTAATTCTTTAAAGATTATTTCCATTGTCTGCTTTAGGCATAATTTCCCTACTTTTGCTTCATGCTCCTGAGAGCTGGGCTGCTGTGGGATGTCCTCTTCATCAGAGACAGAAGGCATGTGTTGGTTTAAGGCATAAGTCAGTGGGAAAGGTGACAGTATCCCAAATGTTGGCTGCCTGATCAGCCTGCCTTGCTCCATGCATCCTTCCAACTTGTACTTGTTTGAAAAAACAATTAAATTTTCCAAATGACTCGCTGTTAATATAAATGCATTTTGACTGTCAGCACCACTGATGGTTCTGCAGTATATGGAACATAACTTTATTTCCACCCAGGGCCCCAACAGAGAGCAGAGAGAGATTAACCAGCATTTTAGGCAGCAAAGTGTGAAATGGTTGGGTCAATAACTTGCCCCCTACTGGTGTCAAAAGCTGCCAAAGAGAACATCAGTGTGGAGTCAAGTGCAGGTCTAATTGTACTGAGAACTCCACCCTGGACTCTCCAACTTCACTGAATATTCCTCTCTGTTGCTGTATAATCACAAGAGCTCTGTCAAACCATCATTAATCTGCTCTCTGCAGCTACCCTGTGACAAGAATCATTGGCACATGGGGAAAATCAGAGTTTTGTATGATGGAGCAGCTGTAATGGCTCATCAGAAATGCCCTGTCTGCATCCCAGGGATGATGGTCCTGGATTAAAGATCATCCCACCACTGCACCTCTGTGGAAAGGGCAGGTCAAGGAGAAAAACTCTGCAGGATTATGGATGATCTGCATCCCTCCTGAGGATGCTTTTACAGAAGGCTAACATCTGGCTGCAGATTTGGAGCCATCTTCAAACTCATCTGAATACAAATTTAATGAATGTCAATTATTGTCACCATCACAAGTGATTTAAATACGGGCAAGTTCAGCTGAACTTGTCTCAATCCATTATTTAGAAGTTTGCAGTCACAAGTCCAGGGCTATAACTGATGCAATAACGAAGGAAAACAAATTAACAAACCCCTCCAAACTCCAAAATGAAGCCAAGCCCCAAGGTTTCCAAAGGAAATTGCTGATTTTACCTGTCCAGCCTGCAAGGCAGCAGCAGTAGCCAGTGACAGGATCACACCCATCCGCGTGGTTGCAGTCACAACGCTCGCTGCAATTAAGGCCATATGTTCCATCCTTCAAAAATATAAATAAAAAAAAGCCTCTCAGTGATCAGCTTTTTGTTCTGAAATGTGCAAAATCATCTATCATGTCCCTCTTCATGCTGAGTTGCATTTTTTAAATTAACATGCAGAGAAGGTAGAAACTCAGTGCCTAATGTTTCTATACAGAAGTAAATGAGGAATCACTTTAAAAAATTGCATTCAAGAGAATGCAGATAACACAGCAATGGCTCTGATAAAATACAATGCAAAGTATAATACATCCAGTTGACTGCTAGAACCCCAATCTGTTATTTACATTTGATTTCCTTCAGACATCACAGACGAATTGAGATCCTGCCCTGCTCCCTGTTCAGCAGAGCTATGGGGACTGTGATTTAACCCAAATGGTTATTTGCAACAATTGTTATTTAATGATCATGAATTAAATAACAAATTGCTATTTAATTTATTTAACAATTTAACCCCAAGTTGTTATTTGCACTCACAGGACAAGGCTGGTCACAGAAGTCCCCCTGCCACCCTGGGGAGCAGAGGCAGAAGCCGTCAGCTGGCCTGCAGGACGCTCCATTGCTGCAGGAACACGTCTGGTTACAGTTCAGACCCCAACTTCCACTTGAACATGGGATGGAGCAATCCACTCCTTGCCACCCTAAGGACACAGGGGCGACAAACAGCATCTGGGATGTTTCCATGAAAACAGCCAGACAGGCAGCTGGCAAGCTGCAGCTCTTTGTTTCTAGGACCAGTTTCTTGGTGGAAATGAAAACTAACTTGGGTCAAAGAGACCCTTGTGACCTCCCAGCTCCATCTCCCATCCACTCACAGTAGGAGGTATCACAGCCTTGGCTGTAACCAGATTTAGGTGTCTGATGCCATTCTGGGAGCTGCTGGGACAGTCCCTGTCTGTCAGGCTGGAGACCTTCTGACCTACAGGACTGCAAGAACTTTTCATGTGATGCTGCCTGTGTGTTACCTCTCTTTCATTTTTTTTTAATGCTATTTAATATAAAGCAGCTATTACACCTAAAAAGGGACCAAGGCTATCATTTCTAGTCATTAAGGCTCAAACCTTAACTACCAGGAGCACAATGACTTTCATTACACTGCAGCTCTATGTCATGGAGTTGAGCAGTAACTCATGGTTTATACACCCTCATTAAATGGGGTACTACAGTGATCCATTAATTCATGTTTGAAATGCCAGATTTTATTGTTATTTGCCTCACTTCTGTTTTAGGGCTTATGTATGTCATCCAGGCATAGCTCACATTGGGATTTTGGGGAAACAGAAGAGCCACTGTGCCATGGAGCAGTGGAGGAATTCTCAGGTGGTTTCTGGATCCATGGGATGTGCTCACCACCAGATCCGTGAGGGAATTATGGACACACGTGTGGGAAGAAAAGATGTCAGTCACCCTGGAGCAGGCAATTCTTCTTATTTTCCCAAATAAATGAGAGCCACATCCTGAACTCTGTGCTGGCTCAGGAGACAGAGGACACCTGCACGAGGCTGGGATGTCACCACATCGGGGTACAGGAGGATGAGCAGCTGAGGATGGCAGAGAACCAGGGCCCACCCCACAGTACCCAAAAGCAGGGCTGGCAGGATGAACCAGGGGCTCAGGGCAGCAGGAATGAGACAGCCCAAGGTGGGGATGGACAGGCAGGAGTCAGGGCAGGGCTGGAGGGGGTGAGCAAGGCAGGCACAGCCCAGTGCCAGGGGCTGCAGGACACACAGGCAGAAGCTGCCTCCACTCTTGTGCCCAGTGGCTTTGGAATCTGGGAGAAATAGGGCAGCAAAGGGATAAAAAAACACAACTCAGCTGCCAGGGGATTGTTCTGCATTTCCCCTGAAGAGGAGAAGTAATTCTGCCCCCACACTCAGTTCTGTTTCTGCAGTGCTCAGGGCACAGACTGAACTTACAGTCCAGCCCCTGGGATCCTTGGGAGGACAAGGAAATAGTGGAGTTCCTGACTGCACAGCTGTGCCACTTTCAAAGGGGACAGGCATTGATGGCAGGACTTGTTCAATGTGAATTTTGTTACCTTCTTTGCAGTAGCACAGCCCATCCACAGGGGAACAAGTGCCGTCGTTCTTGCAGTTACAAACCGAGGAGCAATTGGTGCCGTAGGTTCCTGCCATGCAGGGAACGGTGCAGTCATCCCCCTGCAACCCACAAAAGTCAGAGTCAGCTAAAGAAATGTGGCATGCAGGAAACTCCCAGCTCGGCACAGGGAAGCTTTCTCTCTGCAAACAGTGAGCAGAGTGTTGGGAGTTGATTGCTGAGTCTTCAGCACTTGAGCAGTCACCGCTGCTTCCCATGATTATGATGCAATTAGTGCTTTGATTGACTTGGAGGAAAGGGACAAGTTTCTGGCATTCATTCAGCAGGAGGTGGGGAAGTTACAAAAACAAACCTCCTAGAGCAGATGTTAGATCATTAAGCAAAACATCACTTATGAACCACTAATCACAAAATATACAGTCTGAAACCGTGCAGAGATTGCTCTGCGCTTCCTGGAAAATATATTCTAAGAATAGGGTTGTTAAAAACCTAACAGATCTCATACATGCTCGTCTTCCACGGCTTGGCAGAGAGGAAAATGACATGGCAGGTGCATCAGACCTTTTTGATGTGTAGCTGGTACCTGCATTTGTCTTCAATTAATTTGCATGAGATGGTGACTTTAGCAAGAAGGCAGAACAGGAGTGATGTGCATGTCAGAGACAGGAGGCACACAGCAGAACACAGAAACGTGGTCTCTGTCCTATTTCTGCTCTAGGTGTGGGCAAAGAGGGGGAAAGGAGGATAAATATTTATATTTTACAGAAATATAGAATGCTCTAACACTACATTCTGGTGTGCTGCATTGCACTGATTGTGTCGTTGAAAGATAGACACAGTTCTTACTAATACTGTTCATTTGATACAAGGGAATTAAAATGTGAGCACAATAAGGTTTAAAGCAATTGTGGTTTAACCTTACTAATTGAGGTTTAAGCCTTAGTAAACTTACTGAGTCCCATAGCTGGGTCTACACATTAACATATACAAGGTATTTTTTGCTTCCTTTTCCTCTGTGTGTAATCCTGACTTTCACATTGCAAATTAGCTCCTAAATTTACTACTTCAGTGAGTCAAACTTAAATAATTTAGTTCTATGCCAGGGAAAGTGAACCTACTACAAGTTAAAAGTAACTCCATTGCACAGTGTGACCTGTGCTGTAGCTGAGGGGAAAAGATTTTGGTCAAAATGTATTTTTGCAGGTAAGAGGCTCCACTGTTTGATAGGAGGATCCATTTATCAGGTGTGAAATGTGCACCATGTCAGCTTCCCTATGCTGTGACAAGTACCTCCAGGAGCCTGTATATCACACAGCAGACACCCAGACAGCACAAGGAAATATGAACAGATTTCTGAGCACTATAAACTCCCATCTGCTTTGCTGGAGCAGTTCTGCCTCGCACCAGTGTGACTCATCCTATTTTAGACCAAAAGCTTCGTTTCAGGGGGAAGGAAAGGAAATGGTTAAAATATACTGCTCACAAGTAAATCCTGCAAGTCTCTGATTTTTGAGTGAAGGCACTATTTGTAAAAGATGCTATCTGTGACCTTGGTGGAGTAAAACAAGTGCCCCTGAAAAGGCCTGGCAGGAAAAGATGCTGCCTTGACAGGCAGAAAATCCAAAGCAGGCTGCCCCTCATTACCCTGCCAGCATGCCTATGGAATGAGCTCCAGGAAGCCGAGCTGGCAGAGGGGCATTCAGCCTCCACGCCTAATCAATCCTCTGCCTTTCTCCTGTGTGTGACAATTAGACAGCCAATTAGTGCCACTTAGGAACCCTTATCCTGTGTGTGAATGAAACTCCCAACTCATTTCATGTACTACACCGAACTGCTGGTACTGCTAATAATTTCTATGACAACTGACCTTATGTGGATTTGAACTAGTGATCCAGAAGGAAGAGAAAATTCCTTTGAAAAGGAAAGGGGAGCAGAGTGATGTGGAGTTAAAATTCCCCTTTGGTAACCACATTAACCAACCACAGAACCACAGAATCATCAGGGTTAGGAGAGACCTTTAAGATCATCCAGTCCAACCATCAGTCACCTCAAAACCACATGCCCACATCCTGACACCTCTAAAACACCATCTGGGCCAGGGCTGGAGGCAGCAGGAGGATTTCCAAGGTCTCAGCTGAGGTTCTGTGAGCACAGAGCAGCTCTTGTTAGGGGGCAGTGCTCCCTGCCAGGCATAACTGGAGTGGATTCACTGGTTTTCTGTAATCTCTTCAGATTGTCCCAAAGAAAAGGGGTACAGCTCCCTGAAAAAGGGTTGTAGTGAGCTGGGTGTTAGTCTCTTCTCTCAGGTAACAAGTGACAGGACAATGAGGTAAAGAAATGGCCTCAAGTTGCAGCAGGGGAGGTTTAGATTGGATATTAGGGAAAATTTCTTCACAGGAAGGGCTGTCAGCACTAGAACAGGCTGCCTAGGGAAGCGGTGGAATCACCATTCCTGAAATCTTTAAAAAACACGTGGATGTGTTACTTGAGGACATGGTTTAGTGGTGAACACTGTGGTGGTGCTGGTTGATGGTTGGACTCGGTGGTCTTGAGGCCTTTTCTAACCTTAAAGATTCTGTGATCACAAGCTGAACATCAGGCTGTTTATTCCAAGCCTTTGAGTTTTGGCATTTACTTTAATGGACCTGGCTTTATGGACTGACAGAGCTGGGCATTCTGGCTGCCCACCATCCACTCATGTACATTGCAAACAAACCTTAACTGAAAAAAAAAAATACCTGGTTTAATGAGATTTCTATCCCCAGGTTTGGCAAGCGAGACCTTCAGAGCTCTCTGAGTGACAACTGCCAAATACACTTAACTTCTTAATTACATAAGAGGAAAATGCACTTGAACTATAGCACTGGCTCTAAGATTTTATTAATTATAAATGCACACCTTGTTATTAACATTTTGAACTTGATTTGGGAGAATGACCTCTGAAATGAAATGCATTCAGGTACTGTTAAAGATATGTAAATTCCACCTCCCTCTCCCCACCTGCCCGAGTGGATAATGCTGCAGTGTATGCATCCAGCTGCTAATGAGTTATATATTCTAATAAACTGATTTCAAATTGTGTGTATTGAATCTTCACTCTTGCAATATGGTACTTTATATTTCTATCCTATTTAGTAAAATTAATCAACAGCTGTGCTCCTTATGTTGATTATTCTTTTTTTTTTTCTATTAAGATTGGGAGGTTAATGAGGGTAGTGCAATGCCTGGATGTGGTATCCATGCTAGGAAGGAGTAGCTAATTCAATCAAATATATACCCCTGGAAATGTTAAAGCTATATAAAGAAATTGGGCTATAAATAACTTGGTATTTTCCACCTCTATATTCCAAATCAGAATGACCCATATGGACATCACAAACTTTCAAAGGTGCTTCATTTTCAATATTTTCACTTAGAAGGGCCATTTTATCAAAATATACCCCCAAATCTATCCACTGCATTCTTCCTAATTTCAGGGATCAAATTTGAGTTGGACAGAAACAATGGAAAAACTCTCTTTATGAAATGTGGGGTCAGGGCCAGCTGTGGGAAATGCCCTGCTCTGGGTGGAGCAGCACATTCCTGCTCTCTGCTCTGCATCTCAGACCCCCCAACCTGGGAGAGGCCACCTCAGTGTCCCCAAGGACAGGGTGTCCCACACTTCACCCTGCTCTGAAATCAGCACCACTGAGCTGCTTCTTGTTTGAAATCCAGGCCCAGTGGGAACACCCCAACATGGCAAAGATAGAGGAGGGAATCTACAGTTCCTGGGACCCTAAAAGTCCCCTTTAAATCAGAGTGAAAGGTGGCAATGACATAAGCAGCCCCACCTATGACTTTCCATGCCTGTAAACACTTCAGAAATTCCCATTTTTGCTGGAACGGACATCCTTTCCCAGCACCCCTAGAGCTTTGGGCATCCAGTTCTTGTTATGGTTAATTCTCCCCCATGGACTGAGGGTGAGGTCCAAGGAACAAAACTCCATTAATAACTCAGGCTGCCAGCTCACATCCATCAGCATCAAATATTAATAGACTCTGAGGGCCACAGCATTCATCTTTCTGCATGGCAGTCTGGTTTCTGTTCAGGGAGAGGGGAAGATTTTCTTCTACCAAAATTATTATTGTTCAATATTAGTAGAGCTTAAAGACACAATGCTGCCTCAGGTGTTGGCTGTGTTAACAAGCCCTGGCTGCTTCAGAAAGTGTTTTCCCTGGATTAAGGTTACACTTCTTGTTTCTTTTAAAAATGCATTCCTGCTATAAGCAGCGATCAACTCCTTTAAAAATCCTTTTCTGGTGATCAATACACAAATTTGTATTTATTCCTGTGCATTTTGGATCTGGCCTTTAAGTCTGTGAAACGCATTTTGAAAGGGGGAAAAAAGGGTATTCCAGATCATAAGGAGAGTTAATAACCCAGCAATGGTCAACAACACCCAGCAAAGTCTGCACCCACGCCTGCTCTGTCCCAAAGTTTGCTGTTTAAGGATGTGCCGTTAAGGATTTCAGAAGTAGCTACAATCTACAGGAATACAATTCCCTCAGAGGGCTGAAGTCTGGTTCCACTGAACTCGGTGGCAAAACAGAAAATCAATTTTTCAAGGCTTCCGCAATGCAGAAGAGGAACAGGATGTTATTGAACCTGCCCTCAAGTTTGCATGACAAAGACCTGGGTGACAGATTTGCTCTTGATGTTTAATCTGCCCAGGTGCTGAAATTCCTCAACTCCCACAGGCTGCTGGGGGTGACTGACAGCACTGAAAGGCAAAGTATTGGAACCCTTGGTAATCTGCAGTGGATTCCAGTTAATCAGAGATTTCCAAGCCCACATCTGATCCCTCCTGGCCAGGCTGTGCAGGTGAATCAGAGCCCCTGGCACCAGCCCAGGGATGCTCCACACTCACTGGGTGCAAAGAAGTGCAGGGTGCAGAGATCCTGGGCAAGCTGATCCACACATCAGGGAGACAAAATGCTGCTGCTGTTTGTACCTGAGTCCTGTGTGTCCAGATAAGCTGCTCAGCATGGATTTAGCACCTACAAATGTGCATTTCTGTGTACACACAGCACGTGGGACACCAGCGTGCACCGATGCACATCACAGACACACTCCTGTATATTTACTTATTTAATTGTGACATTTACAGTTAACCCAAAGTGGTTCTCTACAAACATTCCCTCAAGGTAAACATATGGTATCCAGCAACACAAACTGTCAGAGCAAACTCATTTCCTTAATGGTGTTCAGTGGAAATTACTGTGCTCTTCATCAGCAGATCAGCAGCAGGGGGAAACTTTGTACTTACACTGGGCTTGTCCTCCACCCTGGACTCAAACAATTTATTCATGACCTTACTACACAGCATCTTTAGTTTTCAAGACATAATGATGTCCTCTGGCAGAATTCCTTTCCCCTCTGGGTGCTACTAATTACTCCCTGCAGAGGCTATTATTGGTGCTAATGATAAAATGCCATAAAAAGCTCGGTACCAAGTGTTCTGTGTGCAGGTGATTGCTGTGACTGAGCACTGACAAAAGTTCCTTTACCCATCTCCTAACACGATGTGATGTGGCTGTGCTGGGGTTTGATCCACATCTAAAAGGACAAAATGAAACCACCAATGACCTTATTCAGCCTCCTCTTCCCTGTGCCCTTTCCATGGGAAAGAGGAGAAGGCAGAAAGGATGGCAAGGAGTTTTCTTACACTTCAAAAAGTGACTTTACAGCTCATGACTCATCCAAAGACAGAAGCACTGGCAGCCTGAATGCCAGAGTCTTTCATAAAATCATCAAGCCCTCCAAGAACCATCTGCAAAGCTTTCCCCAATCTGCACCCGGTGACACTGCAGTTCTCTGAGCAAACACGGACACGCCAAGCCTGGATTCCTCTGGGAATGAGAAGAACTTTCCCTTTGCTTCCTTTAACCTTACAAGGATTTACAAATGGATGTCAGCATTTTATTTCACCTCGGAATTTGTGCTAATATGCTAATTCATACAGTAAATTTCACAGTAAATGCCAAGTTCACAATCACTCATCCTGATATTAATTCTTAAATTTGATGATGGATCAGAAGTATTCAGCAGATCATGCACACAAACAAAATAGAAACTTCATTTGTTATAAAGAGAGAGTAAGGAAAATATTATAAATAATGTCAACTTTAAGTATCTACAGTACTTTGTTAGATACAATTTAATTTTATTTTACTGATCATAGTCTTTGCTAGCAAAGATCTGAGCTCTGAGTGAGAAGGGATAAAAGTTACCACAAACTAACTGTGGTTGTTGTTTTTCAAACTGTGCAAAATCTGGTTGATTTTCATGGATTCCTATTTTATAAACCCAGAAATATTTGCTGTGGCCTGGCATAACTCACATTATTCCCTCATTAAGGCCACAGAAGAACCAGGACCGTGTTCTCATGCTCTCATTTGTGGCCTCTCAGTCTCCAGAACCTCTCAGTCCCTGTCTGGATTGTTCTGTTTCTCACTGCACAGCCTCCAAATTGATCTGAGATACATTAAAAGTGTATTTGGGTTATTTTTATTTAAAAAAAAAAAGAAAAGAGTACTCAGCCTATGGTCCCAGGGCTACAAGGGTTTCAGAGCAATAATTATCCATCCATCCTCCCAGAAGGGACCTTTCCCAAGCTATTGCCCAGGCACCTTGGGAATCCTTTATCACAGCTTAGGAGAACCCTTGGATAGGATTTGGGTGCCTGGGGAATAATTTGAAGCTACCAAGATGGGAGAACTTGTGCAGCCCCCACTCTGGACACTGGGCATGTGGAAAACTGGAATTAACTGCACAGGGCTCATGGTTTCCAGCCCAGCAAATCCCAGTTGGGAGGGATTTTTTGTGGAGGATGGAAGGATCTGTGCATCTCAGGAGCCAGGCACTGCCTGTTGGCTCAGGGTTCTCTCACACTGGAAATTCATCTTTTCCAGTGGAGGGTGCTCAGAATCTCACCTCTCTCCTGCCCTCCAGCAGCTTGGCTCCAATGTGCTCCATACAGCCAAAAGAAACAATGCCCTGGCACAATAAAACTGATGAATCAAAGCAGCAAATCCTAGCTTTGGGAGGGTTTTTTCCCCTCCATGAAATCCAGTGAAAACAAACACAAATAAAACCTTCATTAAAAAAATTGGATTTTTGCATACTAAAAGTCAGCAAACCTGAGCTGGATTTCTGTCAGCAAGCATTATAATCCCCCTCACCACCAGGGAACAGTTTTCTAATTTGCACTAAAAGTATGCCCAATACCAGTCAGTTATCTGCAATTTAAAAAATCCATTCCTACAGTACCAGTTACCTAAACATGGTTATTAAAGAAAGGAAAGAGAATTCAATAAGGAAAGCAGGCAAGAGATCTCACTCTCCCTCCCACTTCCCATAAATCAGGGCTTGCACTTGCTGGCAAAAAAAAATCTAGCCTGACTTTACAACACTTGAATATCTGCCTGGTTTAGTATTTAGGTTTAACTGCAGAGCCCTTTAGTGTCAGCAAGGCAATGAATACAGCATCATATAATTAAATGTATTCAGAAGGAAAGTGGTGTGGAGAGTACAAAAGATGATCATCAACCTCTGAACAAGAATATTTTTTTATACAGTCAGCACTTTTCACCTAATAGAATATCACAAAACACATTTATCCAGGAGGGACCTCTCCAAAACCAGGGGATTGGATTTAGACTGGGTAGATTTAGATTATCAAGGCAGGTAAATCACATCTGTACCAGAGGGATTTCTTGTGTCCAGTGTGGGCCAGCAGGGAAACCAAGTCCTTTCTAGTTAAAGCAATTTAAACCTGGAATTTAAACCTGGAATAAGGCCACTGCAGATTTATACAGGGGAGGCAGGGAGCAAACTCTCAGAATATTTTAAACTTAATTCTGGGGAAGCTGTAAAGAGTCAAACATCTGTGGGGGATCTTTGCTGTCACCATAACCAGCTTTGATCAGCTGCTGTTTTAAAATGCTCCAAAACACATGGCCAGATCACAATTAAATATTCTCAAAAGTAAAATGGCCCAGTCATCCTGTGCATTATTTCAAGTTAGAGGGAATTATTTCCATCCTTGAGAAGTGCATCTCTAGCACATGTGCTCTCCATGATGTGCCCAACTTGTGTCCAGCCTGGGGATGGAAGGCGGCTGAACACCAAACCACAGTCCTTGAATATACTGGTAAAGATTGAAAAAAAAAAAAAAAATTGTTTTTTGTGGTTTTTTGTGTTTTGTTTTGTGTTTTTTTTTTTGTTGTTGTTGTTTTGGGGTTTTTTTGGTTTTTTTTTGTTTTTTGGGGGTTTTTTGTTTGTTTGTTTGTTTGTTTGGGGTTTTTTTTTGTTTGTTTTGGTTTTGGTTTTTTGTTTTTTTTTAATGAGGGCATCAAAATCAGGGTTAGCACTGTGGCAAAGGAAAGATTTTGACACACTGTGTGCAGTTCCATCACGTCCTTCCCCAGATTTGGGCAGAGCAGGGCAGTGGCTAACAGGAGCCATTTGGAAATCCAGATTAGCATTTCAGTGCCAGGCAGTGACCTTCAGAGGGGGAAGCCAGAGCTGCCTGTCAGTTCTGCCCCAGCTATTTAATGGAAATTTGAGATGGGTTCTGCTGTACCCACACAGCCCGAGTGCCACAGTCCAAGATCCACCCTGTAAAACAGTTGTGGCCTCCTGACTTTTGTGCAATAATAAATGTGAGTTCTGGCTGTCAAGTCTGAACAGTCCTGCAAAAAGGACATCAGCTAAAACAGGAAATAAAAGGCATCATTTATACCTTCAGCCTCTATGATGTTTCCTGGCACGAAGAGCCTCAGTTTAATTATAAATACAGAGAAGAAACATCTTTATCTGATAGCTTCAAACCCACTGCCTGTTTTTAACTGGGAAACTTCTTACACTGTGGTAAGTAGCAAGAATGCATTCCTTCCTCCCCTTCCCCCATGGAGTGAGAGACCTCTCACATCCCTACCCTCGGTGACCCCTTCTCGAAGCAAAATCATCCCACTGTTATTCCCATTTTATGGGAACCATTTCACAACTTCATTATGCATTCTGTGAAAAGCACTCTCTTTGTTTTTAACCTGCTGTGCAATCATTTAATTGGTTGGCCCTTGTTCCTGTGTTATTAGAAATAGTAAATAACCATTCCTTGTTCATGTTCTGTGCTCCATCCCCAGTTCCACAGATCTCTATCGTGTCCCTCCTCAGCCATCTGTTTTTGGAGCCGAGTTCTCGCTTATCGAGTGACTCTCTATAGAAATCATTCCATATAAAAGATGATCTTTGTCACCATTTCCATTCTATCCTTTGTAAGCAGGAGTCAGCCAAGCTGTGTGCAGTAATTTGAGAATTGGATATATTATGGATTTTCACAATACCAAAAAAATGGCTTTTCCATTCTGTTTTATTCTCATCCTGATCATTCTAACTATTCTGTCAGGCACTCTGGATTCATTTAAGTTTTTCAGATTCATTGAGGGGTTGAGTTTTTCAGAAAACTACCCACAGTGATTGCCTGATCTCCTTCTCTGAATAGCAGGAATTAAATTAGAACTCATCTTTTGTGTATTTACTTAACATTATTTTCCTATCATCTGTTATTGTGCATTGTTAAACGCTGAATTTCAACATACCCGGTCATTCAGGAACAGGAATCTTTCCCCAAATTTGCTACTGCTTTGACAATCCCAATAGTTCTGCATTATTTGCAAACTTTCTTTTAGATTACTTCCACAGCTGTATTGAACAATTAAGGTCAATGTCCAAGCACAGCCTCAAACCATCAGTGCACACCTGAACTCGTGTCCACACCCCAAAGGATTGAGTCCAGGAGGGGCTAAAGGTGCTGGAAACAGCAGGAATTCTTAACTGGTCCCTTGCTGTGAGCACTGGAGCCATGGAAGCAGCAATGTGGATGGAAAACACAAAGAAACAGGGCTGAGGCTGCAAACAGCTGTGGTGGATCCTGGTGCTGAGCTGCAGGGTCCATAGGTGAGAGGATCAAAGCAAAAAAAAGCAAATAGAAAAGATGTCAACTCTAAGCTAATGGGTTTTGTGATCTAATTCTGAAAAGCTGGTAAACAGCCACGTGACCACCCACAGCAGATAAGAGATATCCCCTTCAAACTCTCACAGATATTCCTAAATCAAAACCCCATGGCAAAAGAGTTGGAGATCTGGTAAAATTTCAGTTGCTTTTTGCCATAAGAAAACAAAATCAGGATTTTTCATTTATACATATCTGATTGTGAAAGACAAAATCTTTGACAGTACAGTTGCACAGAAAATAAAATACAAAACTAACCTGTGACTTAAATCCTGTCCTTAGGAGGTTTTAATGAAGTCAGTTTGCAATTTAGACTACCCAGAGAGACAGCAACCAACACTTTCATGCACAGAGCCATAGATAGTGTGGATAAAGATATATACATCTGGAAGCCTAACAGATGAAAGGAGGCACTGCTATTGGCAAGCAGTTCATCCCTCTGCAAAATTCAGATCAAAAAACTCAGTCTGAGCAGAATATTGAGCTCCACTGGTTCTGAATGAGGCTACAGGAAGGGAAATGCAATTTGACATAGCCACATTGCCAATTAAGGATAAAACACATGAAATATGTCAACTAGCAACAAAGGCAGAGGCTTTCAGCTTTCTGTACCAAGTTGGCTCCTTTGGACCCACTTAGGAAAACTTTGGAGTTATTCGGGTAAATAAAACTGCAGCAGAGCCCAGTAAAAGTAAATATGAGAAGAAAGAGAAGACCTGGGACTTGCTCAGAGTTCTTATCAAATTATAAACTCTGAGTGGGAGAGAATGAGTCCTCATTAGTAGAGGCAGATGCTGAGGCAAGCCCCACTCTCGTGTATCTGGGACAGCCCCACTTGTGCTCAGGTGAAGTAGAATTTGAGCTGTCACAGACAATTTCAGGAGCTTGTGCATTGACAAGAGACTGAGCAGAGAAAAATGGAATAGCTCATAAAAGGCTCTGAGAAGTTCCACTGAATTCAAAGGCAGGGCTGCAGTTGGCCCAGCTGTGTCCTGTGCATTCTGTGACCTGTCAGGCACTGCGGGACCGGAGCTCAGCTGCTCTAAAGCAGCACAGTGCCCCAGGTGTGAGCAGAGCCTTTGTTCCCCTGCTGCAGCCAGGGGCTGCCCAGCACTGAGGGCTTTGGGATGAGGCAGAAATCCCTAATTGCTGCACAGGAGCTCAGGGAGAGCAGCACCGGGCCTGACTGACAGCACCGATATACAAACCTCTATAAAACTGATATAAAACACTGATATCAAAATCAATAGGGGAGCAGCTCGGTCTGAAAGGCTGGAATACACAGGTGGCCTCCCATAATGATCTTCCCTGTTGGTGTGGAATGGAGATTATCTGCTCCTGTAATTCAGCAGAGCCACAAGAATCCATTTGTGAGTTGTTACTGAAATCCTGACTTAGCCCACATCCAGCTCCCTTGCACTGAGGTGATGTCCATTGTCCCCTGAATGATGTGTGGCACTGTCACCTCACAGCTGGACTGATTTTCCAGCTCCACCTGCCATTTGGGAAAGGTACAGGATAAGCTGGGGGGCTCACAGTGCTCACGAGGGGTGCTGCTCCAAAAGCTCTCAGTACCTGTGCTCTTTGTCCCCAGAAAAAACCCTCCAGGGACCTTGAGATGGATCACACAGCCACATCACCAGGCTTGACCTGAAGCAATGGGTTGTGAAGGGAAAATGGTAAAAAGGCTCAATGTGCCAGCAAATTTGCTGGTGGCTGCTGATGGAAATGGGGATTGTGATGCACACACTGATCCACAGGGAGCTGGACTGAGACCAAGTCATTCCATGCAGGGCACTGCACAGCCAAGGGAAGATCATTCTCAGTCTGAGCTGATCACACTGAGTAGCTTGGGGGTGAAAAAATTTTATAGTCTGTTATTAGCCCCAATGGACTACAAAAAATCAAAGCACAGCCACTGCATACACGCAAACATGTTCGTTTGTATGCACTGACAAGTGGGTAAGAAAATTCAGATGTCATCAATGAAAAGGAACATCAAGATGTGATTCAGAGGCGGTTTTCATCTGCTCTATGACTGTGCAAAAATCTTGATAGAGGCAAATGATCTGTAATCAGATCTATTTATGTGGAAAATGTACCAAAACATTGGGTGTGAGATGTTTTGATTTCTGTTTGTAAACTCAGACCTTCCAACTTGCAGCCCAGATGTCAGGAAAACTTCTGTCCAACAGGGAAGTGTCAGTTCTTCCATTTGAAAAACATTTTCCCAGCTCACTCTTAGGCTGTATGGAACAGAGAGGTTTTGTTGCCTGCTTGAGATCCACTTCTTGTTCCACATCCACTTGTGAAGTAATTTGTAAGCTTCAAAAAAACAATCAGCTGAGCTTTTACCTCTATCTAGAAGATACCAAGAAAATGCAAATTCAAAGGAGAGTGTACTCCTCAGAGAGCAAAACCAGGAAAGAAGGTTCTGGGATGCAGCTACAGTTAGTGTAGGGGGCCTGGTTGTGTTCTGACTGATTGATTTTTATCTTTCTTCACTTTTAAAATACCAGGTGAATATAATTTTTGACTTCTATCATGGTTTCCCAGGGCACAGCTACACCTTCCATTTTTAAAGTTATTTTAGTTGAATTTCCCGTATCTCTGCCTTTCACATCACCTCCAGACATAAAACTGACATTGATACCTGTTATCAAAGAGACTGCATTTCCTTCTTGCTGGCTTTGACAAAATGAGCCTCTCAAACCTGCTCAGAACACTTGGAATCTGCCAGGTCTTTTTGGTGCCTCTTCAGCTGCATCTCACTGCTCCTTGTGTCCCAGCAGGGACTTTCCCTCTGGAGCTGCTTCTGGGATCACCAGGACAGTCCTCCTAGGCCTTTCCTCTTTGTTTCTTTACTTCAGGGGTAGCTGAGGAATTAGTCAGGGCTACTTATAGACTTCTTCTAATTAACTCTGCTAAGAACTTTTGATAACTGAGGTGAAAGAAAGGAAAAAAAACAATAACCAGGAAAAGTTCAAAGGCTGGGAGAATGGGAATTAGGTTCTTCTATGTCTTGACTCGATTCTCAACCATTGCTCAGGCTAACCCTTTTCTTTTTTAGGGAATGTGATCCATGGTACTTTGAACCTGGTTTGCAGTCAGAGGATTGAGTGAGCCTGAGGTCCCTGAGCCCACCTGAGTGTCCTTTGCCAGGTAAAGCATCAAAGGAGACCTGACAGCATTATTGCAGCATGGCAGGCGAGGACTGAGGAGAGAAATCAGCAGCAAACAAGGCTCTTGTAGCTCCACAACTTCTAGGACAACTTGTTTTACTTTTATTATCAATTAATAATTCATGCCCTGCCAGCTGAGGCCACGCTCAGACCCCCCTGCACAGCGAGGGGACCTCTCCTTGTCCCCTCTGCTCCTCGCCCTTCTCTGTGGGTTTCAGACATTGGGGCATGGACACAAATGGGAAACCAGTGAGGAGAAAATGCATCTTCCCCCTGCACCCAGGTAATTCATGAAACCAGACCCTGCAAACCATTCCTGTTGCCTGTGATACTCCAGTTAATTGGACAACTGCTGTGCCAGAAAACCTCTCTCCCACCTACAGCAAGTAAAATTTATACTGGTGGCTGGTAACAAGAACATCTTGATAAAATGGTTGAATTTATTTTATACCTAGAAATGAAAAGAGCTCTTAACAAAGGGGGGTAACTGATATGCTCGGTAAATCAAGGATAAAAGGACACAAGCTCTATTGAAGATTTTTTTCCCCTCGTCTTTTCTTTTTAAACCTTTTGATGAGGTGCCCTGTTGCTCTGCAATGAGCTTCCACTGAAGTACTTTTGGAATTATCTCAAAGAGAAATGGATCATTTAAATGAGTTAAAGCCCCCAAACCAGATCCACTATCTCCAGCCTTACATTCATTTTTTATATTCAGAATTTTGTGAAATTTATAAAATAATTTTACTACTGAACCACGGGCGTATAACACAAAGAAGTTTCATCAATTTTTCCCTGCTTCCTTGTGAAATGATGAAGAATGATACATTTAGAATAAAGATGAAAGTTAATATGTAGAAGAGTGGGAATGTTCTGATAAATTTGTACCTTGTGTGTTTAGAAAACACCTACAGGCAATGATGCTTCAAATTTCTCCAGACCTACCTGGGACTTGGGTCCTCCAGGGAAAATTCAATTGAAGATAAGATAAGGTGCTCCTCTCTATTTACTCTGTTTTTTTCTTTTAGACAACAGAGAGAATTTTAAAGGTGTAGGACAGGAGAACAGGCTTCCACTTTTCTTAATATAAAGATGTTTTATTCTCTCCTGTAGGTTTTTTCAGGGAAAAAGAGATATGGCATGTGCCAGAGGGAAGCCTGTTATGGCTGGAATATTCAACAGGCTGCACCTTTAAGTGTGTATGACCTCTAAAAGACCATAATCATGGTCCTTCTCGTTCTGTGGAACAGTAAATTGGTCATTTTACTCAGTGAGTAGGCACAGAGCGGGCTGAGACTGGTCTGAGTCTGTGTGGGTGCTTGTACTGACCAAGAGATTATCCACTGCAAAATTTGGTGAGCATTTGCTGTACATTTGAATAGCTTTAGAGCACTATAATTTATACTTATTTTTACTAAGTGCTCGAGCTGCTGTTCATTGTGTGCTACAAGGGCTGACTTTTACTCAATGTGCAGGTAGGTTGTAAAGTTTTACTCTGACGTAAACCCTGGGAGCAATTTGTACCCCTGTGGTACAGAAAGCATTATGTTGAGAAATTCAGGCATGCCAGACAAAATTATGGACTTACAGACCCAAATGAAGTCTGTGTTTCAGTGTTTAAGTGCCTGGATTCCCACTGAGCCCAGCCAGAGATCCATACACCTAAGCAAATAGAAGGATGTGTTTGAAAGGCATTAATTGTGCTTTTAAAATGCAGTTTTGATACAATGCCAAGAGAAGATGTAAATAGCTATAGATGCACAGCACTGGGATAAATCTTGGAAAGTTTTAGTGAATCCAAAAGCCATTCCAAAAGCTGAAAAATCTTCTAGTAAGAGATCACCACTGCTGTAGTTTCCATACTTTGCAGCATGTGATTGGCTTGTGTGGGATCTACCAATATAGTGAAGAAATAGAGAAATGTCAAAATGGATTCTTTCATTTTGGTGATGAAGTGCTTGCTCTGCTTGCCAGCACGCAGGGTTCAATAAAAGCAGACAGGTCTTCAAAAAATAGCAGCATAAATAGATGAACTCTTTAAAGTAATATAAGTTCTGTCATCTGGATGTGAAATATAGACCTAAATGCCCACTGAAGTAAAAGCTGACCACACATTCCACAGAGAAGTGTTAAAAGTTTTCTCAGAGTGTCTTGGGCTGAGAAATGTTTTAACTACATCTCTCCTTGCCACAACACACAGAATGGAAGCATTTGAAGTTGAACCCATTTTTCAAAAGAAGAAAACAAAGCATCCATAAAAAACAAAGGCATAGCATGGGATGAGGTCTCTAGATAGTCACTGCTTTCAGGGAAGCTGCAATTAGCTGTGCAATGGAGAAGGTGAACTAAGTTGTAGCTCAGTAGCATTTATAATGATTTCAGCAGCTAAAATGCTGATAGGTACGTGCAGGGGGTTGGTTTCAAGATTTCCTTGTGAGACACAAGGTCAGGATTCCTGTGGTCTCCTGTCATATTTAATTCATATCCTTTGGCCTTCTCCACCATGTTTATTGAATTACAGGAATAGAATTCAATGAACCAAAAACAAAAGGAGAGAGAGGACATGGCAAGTCCTGCTTTCTTTTATGTCCCTCCTGCACACCTGAGTTCAGTGGACTGATAGGAGAACATGTTGGAGCAGAATTTGTAAGGAGGGGGAGGTACAAGTTAGTACAACCCCTCTCACCATCCCCATAATTGCATCCAGATAATTTATTGCAAGCAGGGGCCATTTCCATGTGGGAGTGAGGATCCAATTTCTACCAGTCAAGGCTCTCCCCTGGTGCTTTTTAGGGCTGATCTGTGCACTCCCTGTGTGTGTTTGCCAGGCTCCTTCTGGTCACAAACGCGATGGCAGCAGAACAGTTTTACAAAACCATTCTTCAGAAGAGCATGCTGGCAATTCAGCACTTCAGTGCTAAGAGGAAACCCTCAAATATGTTAAAAGTCCCAGTTGGAGAGAAGTGCCCTCTTGGCATGCTTGTAATGATGATTCCCTGCAATCATCTGAGTTAAATGATACAGACTTTATCCTCTTTTACAGGTGGGATGCAGGAAGCAACAGGCCTGTGGAGCAATGAGGAGTTGGTGTGCTTTTGGGGAGGATTTTATTGTGTCTCCTCTGCTATTATCCTGTTTTCATTGCCCTGCATGCTGCCTGCAAGAACTGCCTGGTTTGGGCAATGGATCTCTCAGTTAAATCCACAGCCAGCTCTGCACAGAGGTTCAGAACCCACAGAGGTTCTGTTTTACCTCTGATCCCCCCTTGGGATCACAGTCCCAGCAGTGCCTCACACAAATACCCTGATAGCCAATAACAGCTTTACAACATCGTAAAACTCATTTGGGTTCAGAGCCAGACATATGCAAATCTGGCTCTTGAGTCTGACCCAAAACATTCACAGAAAAAATAAGACAGAAGATGTTTTGAAACTCTATCCTAAACTGCAAGCTCACCACTATTTAGCTTGGGCATTTTAATTTTTGGAAATGTCATAGCTAATAAATAACGTATTTTCTTTAAGCTACTATATACATTTTTATTTTACAACTTGAATCTTTCTAAATTTCCAAACATTAAGTGCTCTGCTCATGTACATGGCAGCCTATGAGATGGCTGCTTTTTCACTTAATACATTTAATAAAGGTGACCAGATGCTTTGTGTTTTTAATGGCTTGTTCTGCATCCCAACAAAATGTCCCTGTTTTGGCTGCAAGAGCAGATGATTCATGCTGAAAGCCAGCCCAGCCGCCCTGACACAGGCAGGGTGAGTTAAAAACCCACCATCTGTGCTGGAGGAGTGCTTTGTCAGGAAAACACTCTCCTTCCTTGGGCACTGCATATTCCAGGCAGCCAGTAATCCCCAAGTCCTGTGGGTCCAACCTCTCTGCCTTTGCAGATAAATGCTGCAGTTATCTCCCATCTCCCACCATTTTCTTTTCTTTCCCCACTTCCTGAGAAGCCCCTGAGACTGCTCTGCCCTAGGATCATGTGCAGATCAAACATCGCTGTCAAACGTAAGATGTTGCTCCTGGTTTTACTCTTTCCAATCATGTGGCAAAATTCCTGCCGGTGTGGCTGCCTCAGCCAAGCCTGAAAAAGCCAGAGGGATCCATTTCTGGCTTTTGTGAATAATGAGCTCTGCCCAGCTCTGTGTTAGCAGACTGCACTGCCAGCTCTGCCAGAGGACACATCCTGAGCTCGGAACCGGCGCTTGCGGACTTGCCCAATTCGAGGGCAAAGCTCTTCCCCCAGGAAGAGTCCCCTGCTGCCTCAGCAAGAGCCAGGCAGGGGTATCTGAAGGGAAAGCTTGGCTTGGAGTATGTCACTGGGAAAAGGCTCTTCCAGCCTGGTTCTGCCTTTTCCAGCTCCCTCCTCCCTGCCCGGAGCATCCCGGCAGGACAACACTCCGGGCTGGGAGGAAAAGGTCCCCGGCAACTTTTCTGCACAGCCTGTGTTCTGCAGCACTTGAAAGAACCATTGCAGCTCATCTGGCATGCACAAGAATGACAAATATGCTTCAGAGGCAATAAATTAGCAATTTCAAGGCTTTACTTCCCCTCATGGACTAATTGCCAGAGATTATAGTATATTATGTGAGAGCAATGATACTAATGCCTAAATATGCTTCAGTGATTATAGAGCTATCCTCAATAACCAAGCTGTTTAAATGTCAATGCAAGAAAGCTCTTTATTATGAGATTAAATATTATTTTGAAGCAATGCAATAGGAACTTCCCAGGCTTTCTGCCTGCACTAATGCTGCCTTGGGGCAATGTATATTGGATGTATATTGGACAAGGTATGCTTTTTTAAAATGTCTACAGTAAAGGGTCCCTAAACGCTTTTGTGCTGCAAATTTGGACAGCATTCCTAAGAAGAAGGAGGATCTTGGCATCTTTTTATTTTTTAGCTGTTACTAACATGCTGCTGCCTTCATCCTTCCTCCACTTGTGCATCAACTACTGTATAGAGAAGATAAATTCTTTTTTCCATTTGTGGAGTTGGGAATCAAACCTCAAAGAGCTTTTCTTCCCCCCACCCCCCATCTCTAAGTACCATTATCTTGCACAGATGCTTTTGAGTCCAGCCCCTCACACCTAAATAAATATTTTAATACCTGGCATTGAGACAACCCCTGGAAATCAGTGGAAGCTCCAACTTGCAGCTTCAGTTGCTGACATGAGGCAGAGAAAAAAATTGTCTTTAACCCATAAATCCAATTTCACAACTCTGCAGATGCCAGCTGGGGATCACAAACTCAGGTGTGGAATTAGAAAGAAGGGAGGCAAAAAAGTCCTTGGCATTCCACTAATGTCATACAGGACCTCTCCACTGTGGATCTGTCCCAGCTGTGCACCTGTCCCTTGGTTTCTAGTAAACTTAGTAATTATAACTCATAATTGTTATATTAGTACAGAAAACATGGATGGGCCTGTGGGCAGAGATGATGTAAAATGAAGGACAGAGAAAGTCAACTTTTTGTGAAGTTTGGTGGAATTCTCTCTGTAAAGTAATTTTTTTCCCCTTAGGAAATATTGCTTCTTGAACACAGCCTGCACTTCTCCATGGTGTGCTCCTGAAGGGGAGGAGCTTCATATACAGATAGCCAGGGAATTTACTGGCAAGAATTCCATTCTGCCCAGCCTTAGCGGGCCTGGACACCTGGATCCATGTCCCAATACTCTCTGCTGCAGCCTGGCAATTGTTAACTCTGAATTTTTGATGTATTCATCTTGGCTGGTTTCTTCAGCCATTTTACGTCTCACCTATAAAATGCAATGCTTGTTTACCTCAGGATGTCTGAAGCTCTTTCTGATGCTCAGGTAAAAGACACCTGCCACACGGGCTCAGAAAAGACATAAATTGCTCTATCATTTGTAACATTTTAAAATATCTTCTATTAAAATCACAGTGTGACTGACAAGGAACATGCTGAACTGCCATGAGAATTCTTTCTCTGCTCTTCAGGCAGACAATAATCTGACACCTTTTTTGTTATGACTTGACTTAGAATATACTATGGGAACCCATACCTTTATCTTTATAACAGTAATAAACTCAGAGCAGTGATGTTAACTAAACAACCAGCAGTCACAGACTGACACTGCTCAAAGGACAGCGATGTGGACTCAGCATAGACCGAGCAAAAATGGCCAAATCAGATTAAAACCCTCTTTTATTTTTGCAGGCACTTTGTGAAAGCCCTCCCCACGCCCAGCCCCACTCACCATGAAGCCTGGGGCGCAGATGCAGCTGCCAGTGATGCTGTCACAGTCAGCCCCGTTGTGGCAGGGACAGGGCACCTGGCAGCCCTCGCCGTAGTAGCCCACGGGACACGTCTCGTTGCAGTAGAGCCCAGCCCAGCCAGCCTTGCAGCTGCACTCCCCAGACAGAGGATGGCAGCTAAAGAAGAGACGGATGTTAATGAGATGTGGGCAGGAAGGAAAAGCACAGTCCAGAACTTTTCATTTGTCACACTAAGAACAGGACAAGCCTGGAAACTCTTTAGGGTGGAGGATGAGCTATATAATTTGGGAATTGAATAGAGAATCTGGTGCTAAATAGACCAGCATTTCCAAACATTTGGGAACTGCCTCAGCACTGGGTAGCTTACACCTTGAAGTTTGTGCTCTTCCATTCTCAGATCAGTGTGACTTGGATTACTGACATCAACCACACCATTAATCCTTCCAAGCTGCAGGACAGGTGTGGGCTGCACTGTTTGCCTGTAATGCAGCCAGCCAAAGATGTTCAGGGATAGGAGGAATTCCAGTGGGTGGAGAAATGCAAGTAAGAGAGCTGCGAAGATAAACCTGAGTTCAAGGGTACAGGATTCCTATTCCATTCCATTCCATTCCATTCCATTCCATTCCATTCCATTCCATTCCATTCCATTCCATCCCATCCCATCCCACCCCATCCCACCCTATCCCACTATCATTTGTGTTTTAAAAGTGAGTGCTACCTCAGCAGAAGTTTCCAGCAGGCACACTTAGAAAGGAAAGTGTTTTGGGAGGGAAACCTCTCCTTGAAAGAAGAGTTTTGTAGGGAATATTCATCCACAGTGACGAGAACTGATCAGCACCTGAAGCCTTGGGATTTACTTGGGACAGGAGTTAACAGGAGCCCTGGGACTTAGTCACAGCTGTTCAGGGAAATGAGTCAGGTTCCTTTTTTCTGTATAATGAATAAAATTAATCCTCTGGCTTTCATTTCTATTTGGTTTATTCCATACCAATGTGAGAGCACATGGAGGGAAAAGGAGAATGGAGAAAGGAGAATTGAGCCCAAAAGACTGGACAATGCTCTGTCCTTCTGCATCCAGAGGTGCAACACTCACCCTCTGTTCCTCCTGCATGAAAGAATTTATCTTTACTGGACATTTTTTCTCCTGCTCAGGGCACCACCTTCCCACAGCAGGAGGCTGTGGCTGGGGCTGGGACAGGAGGGGAAGGAAGGTGGAGATTTTGAGATGTTAGGGATCGGTTGGACTTGATGTTCTTCAAGGTCTCTTCCAACCCAGTCATTCTGTGAATTCTGTCAATTCTGTCAATTCTATGAAGGCTGGAGGTGTGGTGACTCCTGGTTTGAAGGGATGGAGGTTTCTGGGGGATGTTGTCTGAGGCCAGCTGGGAGTGTGAGGCTGCACCTGAGAGCTCAGCGTGCTCTGTGGCCTCTGCACCACAGTAACGACATGTTCAATGCTCAGTGAGAGAGATGAGAAATAATACTGCCAGAAATCCTGTTTTCCTTACTCTCAGAACAGGAAAAATAGATTTCTGCAAGGTGGGATCTCTCTTTGGGCCTGTTTCCTGTTTTTTTGTATCCCAGAAACAATTTCTTTTCCTTTACGATTATTTATTGCTACAGTTTAAGAATGTAGACATGACTGAATGGGTTTCTTTACACCTATAAAATTAATATTGTATATGTTAATTTTCAAGGTAACCTCATAAAATGTAATTTCCAGCTATGTTTCAGGCAATTTCTGGTAGGAGAGGTTGGTCATATAATGTTGCAACTAAAAAGGATCAAATTTTCTAAGTGTCAAATGTTTCATCATAAATAGTGTTTTACTGATTAACTAAAACAATTCATCAGCATAACAAACTACCATCCATGACAAAGCAGCCCCTGAAATAATGGTTTCCACAAAGCACCTCTTAACATTCAGATGAAAATAATAAAAGCTCAGGTTTCCCCCCTGTGTCTATTAATCATTACCTAATAGAAGCAGAAAGCTCAACATTAAAGATTTTGAAATGGATTTTGTGTTTCTCTTTTTCCACTACTACTACTACACGTATCATGTCCTTCCATGAGAACTGCATCTGGTGGGAAAATTAAATATTTCAAAGGTAATATATGAGCAGGGCAGTTTGACTCATTCTATGACAATTCAGCAGAAAATAATACACTTGCTCAGAATTTTTATTCTGAGGTTGGCTCCTTCATCAGCATGGACAGCTTTTTTTTTGCATGGGATACAAGCTATGTATCAAGGGCTAAAATTCATCCCGACACGCACTAAAACAAGAATCAAAAACAAACAGGCTTTCCAGAAGAATCTACCGGAGACAGGGAACTTGGACTCCAAAACAAAGGCCAGTAGAAGTTTGAGGGCATTTTCTGACCCACCCAAGCCTTGCCCACGTTTCATGGCACTGTGAGCCAGGAAAATCCCATGCAGATGTTTGGGTCTCTGCATCCATTTAACCTTCCCACTGAAGAAAGGATCATTTTCCCAGCCTGAGCAGATCAGGGTTTTGTTTTTCTTCCAACTCCAAACATCTGTTTGACAATCCAGGTGCTTGATGCAGCAGTTGAGGAGGGCTGAAATTTCCATGCTTTCCCAAAGTGCACAAGGCAGCTGTTCTCTTCCCAGTCCTGCCAGGGAATCTTGGCCACCTTACTGACTCTTCTTCATTTTTCCCATTTCTAAAATGATGCCTTTTTTCTTTTGGAAACCCTTTCAAGATCTGCAGCTGATATCACTAAATAGTGTAAAATTTGTATATTAATTCTTTTTTCTCTCTGGTTTGTATGAACTACCCCACTAATTAAAGCGAGCAGAGTTGCATACTGAATATATTGCAGCTCATGAGGTGGATGTGTGGAAATGTGGATGTGTGTTAGGAAGGTCTTTCTCCTGCTGGCATTTTGTACAACCACATTCTGGTCAAATTATGGACCTAGATATAGAACAGAGCCAGGAAATTCATCTATCACCCATCCAAACATCCATGCATCCAGACTGCTCAGTGAATTAAATGCTGTTTGGACTGAAGCTGAAACTTTGGGACAGAATAGTTTGAATTGGAAACACAGCTAGAAAGTTTTATAAATATCTGTATAATTCCTTCTCTCCTGTTCTGGGTGCACCTTTCCCAGGCCATGTGTCCATGTAACATTTTGCCAGCAGAGGTCACAGTGCATTTCTCCAGCCCCCAATAAACTGAAATTAGTGAACACAAACAATTCCTCTGCAGAAGGATCACTGAAGGATGGCTGAAGAATGGGAGGGTTCCAAAAGGATCCCAAAGGCAAATCCACCAGCATCTGTTTTCCAGCCCTTGCTGGGAGCAGCAAGGGAACCTCACACTCTTTGAAGAGCTTGGCAGTGTTATCGTTCATAAGTTTGCATTGAATCTTAACAGCTTTTATTTCCTCAACTCTCCTGCATCTCAGGACGAAGCAGAGTAGAAACCAGGAGTGAACACAGGCAGCCAAGTGTTCCTGTGGCTCCAGGCCAGGCAGAGGTGGAACAGAGCTGTCCACACACACATCAGGGCTGACAAGGAAAGGGTTCCAGAGCTCCTGCTGCACTTTGAAGGCTACTGCACAATCTCTGGCTTTTGAGTCACATTTACAGCAATAGAAGATTTATTTTTAAAAAATTTATTAGCTGGCTGAAAAGCATAGAGGCATTTTTGACCTCTAAATTTTTAAGCGTCTGATTTTGAGGAAATCTGAGAAAACCAGGTAAATTTCTCAAGGCAAATAAGAAGTGTTTTAGACAGCACTGTCTCTTCCAAATTCTGAATTTGTTCTCCACACATCTTTCAGCCAAAGCAACACCTTCCCAGTGAATGTCCTGATTTTCTGTTTATGTAGCAGCACCAGTCATCTCATTTTTGCTATCAACAGCCCAATACTTATTTTACAGTATTTTCTGTTTTATGGTGTCCACACCACATCCAGTCTCCCTTACTAAAATGCCTCTTGCCTCAAAGCAGTGGCCACAGTGAGACTGCAGGGCTCCTTCAGTCCAGCACATCTTCAAAGCCAGCCTTGTCCAGCACTTCATTGACTCAGACCAAGGCAGAACTTCATGGCAGCTCTGTGGGGTTTGGTCCTCCCTGGTGCTGAGGCAGTAACTGGAGCCTCTGGAGATCTGTCCATTCCATTTGACTTTGGCCTGGTGGCTTCTTTCCTTCCTTCTCACATCTCTGACTTGGGAAAGACATTACCAAGGGCACGTGGCTCCCCAGGCTGGCTCCACAGCAGTGTTCAGGAAGGGTTCAGAAGTGCTCAGGATAATTCCAGCTGTTCCTTTCCCTCCCTGCCTGACAGAAGAACAAGCCAGGATTTTTCCCTTCCAGCCATTGCAGGCTGTCTCAATATGGACTCTTGCAGAGGGAAGTTTTTACAGGTGTATCCTTTCCTGTGGAAGGACAGTCCAAGTCACCACCACATTCTAAATCACCTAATTGTGGGGCTGTTCAAAGTCCTGCACAAAGTGCCTTTCTGTGTGCTTTGATGCAGAAATTATTGGATGGTGTCCTTCAGTCATTACCATGCTGGAGGTTAGACTAGATGATCACTCTGATCGCTTCAGACATTAAAATAGATAGATCTATGAAAATGGAAAAGCTGATTGCGTATTTCTGACAGTTCCTTCTCAGCTACTCCTCAAAGCCCTCAGAACTTTCCATTCCAGTCAACTCTCCACTAACCACATCAAATGACACAAATCCAGGGACAGGAGTTTCCTTTGCCTTCCACAAGTGTTTAATAATTATCCTCCACACTTGGGGATCACAACAAGAAGCCAACAGCTTAAACTGCTCTTGGGGAAAATAGATGGCTGTGGATAAATGAGTCAGTGTGGAAGAGCCCAGTTTAAGTAGGGACAAACACTCGGGGAGGAATGGGAAGAGGTGGGTGGGAAGAGAAGTGCACTGTATGGGACTGGTTAAACAATGAGCACAAAGATTTGTTCAGAATTCAGAGTGCCTTTGGAAAAGGTCATTTGCCATCAGCTCTGACGCTCCTTGGCTCAGCAATTGACAGCACACTGCAGAGCTGGTGGGAAAATGGAAAGCTGAAATTCCATGGAAGAATGAAAGAACATTTACCGATCTACAGCTTGCTGGTATCTCTTTGTTCCATAACAGCAGTGATAAGATGGAGGGAAAAGGGAGATTTTATCAACACAGAGACCAGACTCATTTATTAAGGAACCCGAGATACCATCTCAGCAGAGGATGCTGCAAGGGACGCTGACAGAGCAGTGTTGGGAGGGAAGGAATAAAATGTTCCCATCAGACAGCAACCAGGAACAGGCAGGGTGTGCAGGAATGACCACATGGCCAGAAAAGAGCTGGGAGAGGATTCAATCCTCCCCCTTTGTGAGCTCTCTCAAACCTCTGAGACCTCTTCTTTTCTCACAGCTGGAAGGTGCAAGCCTGTTCTTTCAGGAAAGATCCTCTGGCAAACTCTCAGCACCTCCCAGGTGGTTCTGAGTAACACAGGGAGAGTTCTTTCATTCTCCAACCCACAGTCTTACCCCACCTAAAAGACTCTTAATGAACTGAGCACATAGCTGAGAAACTGCAGCCAAGCTCAGCCTTGCCTGTGGCCTGCAGTCCTTCCACTCTGTTTCTACCTTTATGGAAACAAAGAGGTTTCTGCAGGCTCAGGAGGGGTGAGGACACAAGTGTCAGCTTCTGACCATGAACACAGTCTCACCCTCCTGTACACCTGAGCAGCAGTGTACACAGAGGAGCAGTTCAGCCTGGATTTACCACAGTGATGGGACATGTAGGAATTTCTCCCTCAGCTCACTCTGCAGTAACTCCTGAGCCATCCCCCATCCTCACTACAACACAGTGCTAACCTTTTGTGCATTATGTGCAGCTCATGCCTCAGGGATGGTATTTTTGCAGTGATTTCATAATACACAACATAATCAGAAGCGATGGGAAACTTGTACAGAGCTCCCTGAGAGCCTCAACCCTTTGGATCCTGGCTGTCAAACTGAGCTGGAGCTCTCTTGCTGCACAGGAGTTGTATCACCACAATTACAAGTTTTTAAATAATCCATTGTGAGCTCTGCCTTTCAGTTAAGCAAAGCCTCACCACTCACAGCTGAATTCACAAGGAAAATCACCTGTTTATTTCCAAGACTGAGACAAATAGGGTCTATCTCAAGTGCACAGACAGATTTGCCTGAAGTGTTTATGTGTGTGTGCGTCTGTGTGTGCACACAAATGAGGTGCCATTTCTTGCATACATAATTGAGTGTGTTTATATTTTAGCAGCAGCAAGATGGCAAGGTGTGTTTGTCAGCATCAGCAGGACAGTCAGGTCCCCACCTGTCTGCTTCCAAATTGAAGAATGTCTGTATCAAGGGCATTTTTGCTTGGGCATCAATTATCTCCACCTCTCCCTGAAGCCTACACAACCCTAAATTGGCTCTGCCTGGGCAGGAAAAGGAGGGAATCCAGTGCCAGCTGAGGGTCTCAGCATGGTGCAGGTGAGGAAATGTGGCTCCAGAACATCAGACAGCTCAGGCCAGGGGAGTTTGGCTGTCCAGGCTCCCTTTACTGCAAGACAGAGAGTGAGGATTCACCAAACAGCAATTCCAGCAGTCAGTAATCAAAGTAAGGAGTTACTTAAGGTAACAAAGAGGATAATAAGGAAGAGTCTTAAATTCTTTCTTCTTTTCAAGGTTTGGAAAACTTTCTCAAGCCTGCAATTGGAAAGCAAATTCAAAGTGCTCAAGTCTGTTTGTGGCTCTGTCTCATAGTAAAGAGAACCTCAAGAATCAGATCTTTAAAAAAGCAAAAAAGGGAATAAAACATCAAACCCTGACCTTTTAAGCGAGACTCATTCCATTGTAGGTATAATTCCCAGATATTTATTTTCCTGAATATTTTCCTCATCCACAAAGAGAGAATGAAGAGCAAAAATAGGCTCACACAAGGAGTCTATTTTGACAATGTCAACCATGTTACAGTTCCACAGACTGACTCAGGAATATTGATTTCAGTCTATTTATACATCTGCCTCAAGTGTTTCCAACAAGGTAATTTGCCATGAGACATCAGCTGAAGCAAATTAGGTTTCATGTTGAAAGTCCCCTTGCTGTCTATAGATCTAACAAGCAAACCCATGTCATAAAAGAGAGGGAAGGTGATGGATTTGAGTAAATATGTATCTATTTTTTAAACTGCGGTGAGTTATTATCCACACCTATGAGCATCATCTGGTGGTTATTATGCCTAGAGGATTTACAGGATAAAGCTGTGTGTCAGGCTGTTTCAGGTGGAACCAGAACTGTAACAGACACATGTTTAGTATCTGGCTGGACTGAGGCTTATGGTTCAAACCTGAGGTCATTTAAAACTAAATTTTGCAAACCAGAGAAACTCTCTGTGCTTGTACTAAAAACTACAGAGAAAAGTGAATTTTTTTCCCAATGCTTACACTGGGCCAGTCCCTGCACTAGAATATTCCCTGATGTACATACCTGAGGGTGTTGGTAATGTTGCAAGGGCATCTCTTGTTGCATTTGAGGCCATAAAAGCCTTCAGGACACATCCTCTCCTGGCAGTGGGTGCCTTTGAAGCCGGGCTCACAGATGCAGGCTCCGCTGACATGGTAGCACGTGGCGCCGTTGTGGCAGTCACAGCTCTGCGTGCACTGGAAGCCATAGGTGCCGATGGGACACTCCTCTTGACACCTGCCAGGGAGGGGACAGCCACCCAGTCACAGCCACACCGCAGCAGGACAGCTGAACATACACAGCAGCCTTCTTGTTCATGAATCAAATGCAGAACACAGCAATCACTGCTCGTTGACTTTAGTAACACACTGAACTGCTGGTACCCCTGGAGTGATGGGGTAGCTTGGGCATGCAAATTGCTGCTGAGAGAAACTGCATTCATGCATGCCCACTTGTATCCTGCTAAATTTGCATTACTTCATGTGGGCACGTGTCAGAGGCTGTAAACTTGCTTTTTGTCTCTGGTGGGTGTTTTACCAGGACATGAGAGTGCTGGATGGATCAGCTCACTCTCAGCAGCTCACATCAGCCAGCAGAGAAAGACCAGAGGCCTTGCTTGACACGTTCCACAAGAATCTTTATTTCATGCAAAGGGAATCAAGCAGGGATCCCCAGAGACAAAGGGGAGACAGTCATATTTATAGCATCAAGGGGGATTCAAACTACAGCCAATAAAAAGTTTACACAAAGAAGAGCATCCAATCTAAGTCAAAAGTTCTAAAGGTGAACTGACCAATTACACAAACTAATTTCTGACCAATTATCTTCTAAGGTGTTAGGAAAGTGACTAAATTCTTAAGGAATTTAGCTCATCTTTGGTATCCAGGAGACCTTATCTATTGTAGTAAGTTCCAGGGGCCAGGGGAAGACGTCTGTGTAGGAATTGTATCATCCACAAGAGGCCTAGGAAAAATCCATCCAGGATTTCTCCCAGGCTGCTTTAAGTTCTGACTCTTTCCCAGGAGAAAGTTTCTTCAAAGAATCTTAGCTCTGACTCTTTCCCAGGAGAAAGGTTTCAGAGAATTCAATAACATAGATAAACACCTGCTAGAGGACGTGTTGTTTTTCACAGAGTGTGTTTCTAAAGGGGTGTTGCTCCTCTGCCCAATGAATTGTCTCTAATTTGTTTTGCACAATGTGCATAATTTAATCCCATGATTTCCCTGAATAAAATTGCTCTTTCCTGCTCCTGCAAGAAAGCTGCCATGTCACTGTCTCCTTCACTGCTCCAGAACCACATACAGCAACAAGTTCATGTTACCTTCATTCACAAAATGCATTCTTCTTTCCTGGACCTTGACAATTGTGAGCATCAGTCATAAGAAACTGATAGGCAATAAATTATTTTATTATAAAACCCCTCACCTGTTTGACTTCTCTTTATCACAGGAGGACTGTGCATCTCCCTTGAAAGCTTATGGCCCTCTCAGTGATGAGGAGGCTTAAAAGGGAAAGTGTATTTAGCAATATTGAGAAAATGTTCTCCAGCAGTGTTTTAGTTTTACTTGTCCTCTTTGCTGTCATTGCACCAGTTTTATACCAACAAGAAGTAAAAAACCCCTTTGTGTTTTGTGTATGTTCTGAGGAACTGAAAGCTTAAATTTGCTTTTCTTCTCCTACTCCAGGGTAGCTCAGTAGTATAAAATCCCAATAAAAATCACTTTCATGCTCCTTGGTGGAGAATCTTCTTTAAAATTGCCAACATTTTAAATATTTGATGCACATAAAATTGGAACCTGCAAACATTTTACACAGATTGTTTTAAATTGCACCTTCCATGCACTGTTAAAAATATCTCCCTACTTGGATACGTTCTGAGATCTGCCAAAAAGTCTGTTTCCTTGTCCTACACAACCAATTTAAGAGTTCAGATTATTTCCTACTTGCAAAAGCTCAGCTAAGGTCCTGAAGAAAGCAACTGATTTTGTGCTTGACATAATTCAGTGGTTTCAAAATTCTGCAATGAGTCAGTACCACAGTTTACATGATCCACCATGAAATACAGATAGGCCTTTTCAGTTAATAAAAACAGAAAAAGAAGCCCAGAAAAGCCCAATTCCCTTATCACATGGATGCCAGACATTGGAAATTGCCTATCAGCATTAATTTAAGCCTGAGCATTGATTAAAGTGTATACTGTAAACTCAGTGCATGGAGGCAATTGTTAAATGCCTTTCTGCAGGTCATTTCACAGCTGGCAGGTGAGAGTTAATATAATGATCAGTAATAAAAGATTAATGTGTGATGCAAGCCAGGCAAAACTGCAATGAACACAGGCAGTATATAAGAAGGGCATTACTTTTGCAGCTTCAGATTATCACGTTTTACTAAAAATAAATGAACACAGCAAAGGGCCTGGCTGCTGATTTAATTCCAGCAGGCACCAACGCAGCTGCTGGTTGCAAATCCAAGTTGAGGAGTTCATCCAAGACCCAGAGTGAGAGGAGGTGGGGACAAAGTGAAAGAGTCTGGAGAGGCAGAGAGAGAGAGAGAGCCCTGCTGCTCTCAGGGGGTTCAGCTGCAAAGGAAAGAGCCAGCAAAGAATGGGAACAGTGGGGCTGGAACACTCCAAGCAAATGAAATGCAGGAGGAACAATGAAGCTCCTCATGTCCCCAGTGCTGCACAGACCCTGGGTGAGCAGGAGAGCTCGGAGCTCCACGGGGTGAATTCTTAGTCAATAGTGCACTGTATCATTCTATATTTACAGAAGATGAAGCATTACCTAGCAGGGAGAAAAGCATCTGGAAATGAAATATTGACGACCTAATCCATTTACATAATTAGCCTTTTTCTACTAACAATTTAGCCAACTTATTTATTTGGAGATCAAGCAGCTACCGCTAATGAATTTTATACAAAGAATACTAATAATGACTCCTCTGGAACATGAGAATAATCACAGCAGGAATTAGCTTTCTACTTAAACATCTTTCCTTTGCAACATATCAATCTAATGTGTCCATAGCACCATTAACAACCAGATACATTGTTCAATTAAATTACAAAATGAGCTGCTAAGCCCTAGTTATGTTTCTTGTTTAATTTACATTGCTTTCTGCCTATCTGGGGAGATTCGTATTATAATATCCACTGAACTTTAATATGTACCATAATTATTTGGGTTGGGATAGGATAATATGGCTGTCACCTGTAGAATTAATGGAAGCAATTTCACAAAATATTAAACAGAAGACAGCCTGGTTAACAGATGAACTTAGTACATGCTCCTACATTTTTCCCCACAATTTTCTTTTTTGAAGGAATAATGCTGCAAAGTTTTTAAGGCTGCCCTCTTTGTTTTGAAACACTTTATGTAGCACAGACACATTTATGTAGCACAGACAAATATGAAAAGCTATCTAAAATGCACTAACCTGGAGATAAGAGATACAGGTATGAACACAACAACAGGAGAGTAAATCTGCCCATTTAGCTCTAATAAATGTGAGATTTATTCTGTTAAGATTCAATCTTTCTATTTAAGGGCAATATGGAAAACAAAGCTAAACCAGCATGTTCACTTTTCAGTGAATTCTGAAACACTCCATTCTCAGCTTCTAACTGTGCCTTGCTATTATTCCTTTCCAGTTTGTAAAACACACATTTCCATGACAGATCCAGTCATTTCAGTGAGCACAAAGCATCCTGCAGTTATTAACAGTGCTGCCAATTTCCTAGAGATTTAGTGCAGTGCCACTCTTGGAAAACAGGTAGGGAACAAAAGTGTGGCAATTACACTCACACAGACCTTTATGACCATTTCATCTCCACAGATATTTATGTAACTCTGTGTTATTATCTTCTGCGCATGATGATGAACTGTAGCATTATATAGCACTTATTGACAATTCTAAGATGATAGTAAGTAATATGTATTTATGTCTTTATTGCTGTTATTCACCATATCTGTCATTATTAAGAAGACTTTTCTCAATGCTTTGTAAAATGTTAAAGCAAGCAGTGTTTTGTTGTGCAGCAGATTCTCCTGCTCTCCTTTTTGCTGTGACACTGCAGGGGATGCAGAGGGTAAAACAGACTCTGAACTAAACTGGAGCTGCCTGGTCTGTCCCATTGTCCCTGTGGTGTGAACACAAATCCAAGGAAAGCATTCAGACTCTTTAAAAGCCTCGTGCCTCACTGAAACCAGTGGGTCCCCAGGCAGGTGAGGGCAGGGCTGTGCTCAGAACAAACCAGTACAACCAGTACAACCAGTACAGGCAGGGCTGCCAGCCCAAGTGAGCAGAGAACTGTAGCTGGACACAGCAGCCCAAGGTTTTCCCTTCCCTTATGGAGAGGGGATTAAAAGCTGAGAGATGAACATGTTTAACCTCCCAGGAACCTGTTGGAAATGCAGGAATTTCTAGGCTAATCCAGTTTCACCCTGCTGCAGCACAGCTTTCCTAACTGCCTGATTACCTTTTCAATCCTGTTCTCACTCTCACGTTCCCACCTGCATTTCTGCTCTCCTGCCTCTCTCTCAGTGTCTTTTACTTCCCTGCTCTGGGATGGGGAAGGTGAGCCATTCCTAGGGGTTTTGCTTGGATGCAGGTCCAGAATGTGACATTTTCTCACTTCTTTTCCACTTCTCCCAACTGATTCTGCCCTGTTTTTTAACTGTCCCCTCTCCCAAGTTACATCTCTCTCTGGAGTCCAAATCTCTCCCACTTTTCTCCAAGTACAGATCTCATTAGTCCACACTCCCTTTGCTCAGGGACAATCCCTGTGAACTCCTGCCATGTCTTCCCTGAGGTTCCTCCTCTGCTCAGTCTCTCCCTGAGTTGCCTTCTCCAGCCCCTCTCCAAGGCAATCAGCAGTAAATCCTCTTCCCATCTCCTTTCCTCATGCCCCACAGGGATGCAGGCTGCTGGCTGGGAGCTCCAACACTTGATGGATTTATCTACAGCCATGAACCCATCAGGGTGTGCAACAACCAAATGAGGAGAGTAAGAGAGGCTCTGTCAGCTTCCCCAGCATGGCCAGCACTGGGACCAGCTTGGGATTCAAGTGTGGTCACCACTGTAAGGGCCCTTTTCCTTTAGTGGAAAAGTCTCCACAAAGAGAGACACAGGAATTACACAGTACCACGTGTCTGGAAACAGTCTCCAGATGGAGAATGAGGAAGAGAGGCACACTGATGTCTTCTCCCCTAAATTATTTGGAAATAATTAGTATTTCCTCAATATTCAACCCTATGCAAATCCTGACATAAACTCCAGAGCCCCCTCCAACTGGAATGGACACAGGGAGCTCCATGTGGAATGGGAAGGAGCAGCCTTGTGACCATCCCACAGGGCTGAGGGTTGGATATTTGTGCAGCCATGACCTGCTGATTATTCAGTGAAGGCAGAGATGAGAATTCCAGTTGCATAAGAAAGTAACTGTAGCATATATCAGTACAGACTTAATAAAAAAAATGAACACTGAGGAGAAAGTGTTTTAGCACAACATCCACTGGTGAGCTGTGCAAACCCTGGTGCCACAGGCTCCATGCAAAGTGCTCCTGAGAGCTGCTTGAACTGCACTTGCCAAGGATTAGCTGGAGGCTAAGGCAGCACGTGCTGCAATCCCTCATTGACTTTGCTGTGTAGTCATTTTGCTGAATCCATGACACCTTGGTAAAACAATATTATCATCTGCTCTGATCGATTCATGGGTGAAGGCTCTCGTTTATAAATTTTGAGGATTTATCACCTTTTGCTGGTGGCTGAGATGGATCAGTGCTACAGCAGCACAGAGGAATGAAGGAGACATTAAACTGCTGCATTACTTACTCTTGAGGATATTAATTTGTATAAAGATAGTTCATTTACATATCTTGTAAACATGTAATGCTCTCTATTAAATTTATCACTGTAAATATCTAAATTAAATTTAATCCATTAAATTTTAAAAGTTATATTAAAAACCTCTGTAAATGGAGAGCATTGCCAATAAAAAGTAATAACATTGCCACATTTATATTGCTTGAAGTGCTTCAGAAGGATGAACCTAATTGGAGCGATAGAAACATAACACCATTTATCAGGGAGGAAGATTGTCCTAGAAGGGATATAAATATTGACAGTCCGTGGTGAAAATGAAAAGCTTTTGGGGTTGATTTTTACCTGTCTCCTATATAGCCAGCTGTACACATGCATTTTCCTGTCACAGGGTCACAGTGTCCTCCGTTGTGGCAGGGACAGTCCTGGCTGCAGTTAATTCCAAAGGTTCCAGGAGGACACGGCTGTGCACACACCAGCCCCTGGTAAGGTTGCAGAAAGAATAATATTTCAGTCAACATTCATAATGCAATAAATTTCTCTATGCAGCTTGGAATTTTATTGTCCTTCTTGCTAAAACTAGATGTAAGTGTGGCAGCAATATTTTATCTGCATAAGATGTGCTAAAGACAGTCTGAAAACTCCACTACCACAGTAAATGCCTGCCTGGCCTGACTCCAGAAGGGATTTTTCTCACCACTGCACACTCAGGGATAATTCTCTTCCTTGGATCTCCCCCACAAACCGCAGCTGGGCTTGCACTGTCCCTTGAACAGCCACATGAAGATGTGGGAGAAGTTAAAGGCAGCCAGAGAAGTCTCCAAGGCTCTTTGTAGACAGCTGCTCCTGGGTTTTGTGGAATGGAGAGACTGAACAGCTGCACAGAGAAGGTTTGGGAAGGAAGGGATTGTTGCAAAGGTTGCACTGGGAGGGTGGAGCTGTGCTGGTGCTGATGCTCTGTGATGATCTCTCCTGCTCAGCCAGCCTCATTCAGCCAACACAGCAGCTCTGCTGCCCTTCACACCCTGCACTCTGCTCCCTCTGCCCTCTCCAGCCCCACATCCACCTCTCAAAGCAGCACAGGATGGATCTGCCAGAGCTTTGGGAAAGCCATGAGGGACAGGATGGGAATGAGGATTAGGACAGCTGCAGAAAGCCCCCAGTGATGGCACAGAAGCAATGTGAGTCCCCACATGAGCACTGCAGCAGCCTTCTGGCCAGAAGAAGGAATTTTGCAGTGGAAGATATGCCTAATCCCTAAACAGTGAAAGGATTCAGCATCCAGCATCCTCCCAGCTCCCTATCCCCAACCTTGGAGCCACATCTCAGTCCCTGACCTGCCTCAGCTCCACACCCCATTTTGTGCTTCCAGCCCTCTGCTTTCCTGCCCCTTTATTCCAGCCTATTCCAAATCCCTTTGCAGCCTCCCTTTCAATCCTCTCCTCCACCCAGACCCAAGTGCTCATCTCTGAGGTGTTCCCTCCTTCCCCTCCCTGGCAGGGAAGCACAGCCACTCTGTCCCTGCTGTGTCCTCTGGCACTGCTCAGGAGTGAAGCAGCTTCCAGGTGTTCCCTGCTCCAGCTGTTCAGCCCCAAGGCAGGGAATGCTCACCTGGTGTGGGATCCTGTCTTTGGAGAATTCACCTGCCAGACTCAGGTGGTTTCCCCCCAGGTATCCCATAATGTCCCTGCCAAGTATCAAGGCCTTACAAGGATTTCCCCAGACTTTCTTAGAAGTTGTTTGAATGTTTTTCTCCCTGTGAGCAAATAGAAAGCCTGAGGCTGGCATCCAGCTGAGGAACTTCAGCCAAAACAAGTCTGGCAGTGCTGGGATCTGAAGTTGTGGTCCTATAATGGAAAATGTTTGGCATCTGCAGCAAGTGGTTCTGCTGCCAGTGCCACCACAGTGCCCAGTGTGAGACAGAAACAATCTGGCCACAGGATTATTTGGGTTTAATTTCTCTGTTTCCCTAACCAAACCCTGGGGGCTCTGGGTTCTGAACAAAGCACATATCACACACAACTTATCCAAAACATAAACCAGGAATATAATGGCTGCTTTCACTCCTTGGGGCTTGGGAAGTTGAGCTGTATCAACAGCCCCAAAGTGAAGAGGCTGCTCTTCAATGTCACCATAAAACAGACACTTTGAGCCTTTCCCAACCAGGGCTATTTGGCTCCCTGGCTGTAAAACAGACAGGTTGGCCTCAGTTCAAGAACTTTCAGATTACAGTGTTAAAAACTGGTGTCTCTGGACTTGAGTAATACACAACACTATATATCTGAAAACCTAAGTGTCCATTTATCTTGATAATAAATACTTTCTCCCTTCATGTCTCAAAAGGAACAGGATTTCTATCAACAAATGATGAGGAAGCAATACTCTGGGATGCATCCCCCCAGACCCAAGAGAATCTTTAGCTGTACTTTTTGCATTAATATGTACTGAGGGACTGCAGAACATACCTCTCTAGAGGATCAAATGTCAGATCAACATTTCCTGCTGCTTATACACCTAATCAGCAAAGTTCACCCCATCAGCACCTTTTTTAAGGCTCTGATCTCATCAGCTTCTGCTTCTGACATTGTTTGCTGTATTTTGTACGACAGAAAAATTTTTTTTTTCTTCTCCATTTTCTCAGGCATCCCCACATTTAAAATACACAGCAGAAAGAAAAATAGACAAAAATCCAAATGAAATGATGAGCAGAATGTGCTGTATTGCCACATCACCAGGATGCCTTGGGAAGGGGTCTGGGGCCAAAGAGGGGGCGTTGCCAGTGACAAATGTTCTGTCACATCAGAAATGTCGCTGCTTTCCTGAGCACAGAGATCTGGTCCTTCAAAAGGGCTTTTGAGAAGCGTTGTAAATGCTAAATTAACTTCACTCCCCACTTCCTGAGAGCGCTTGGAGAATTTAATATTGCAAATGAGAAAGATGTATAGAATTAAACCTGTAAATTGTTAATGAGGCCCTAAAGCAGCCACCCACTAAACTGCACAGCCACAAAGGCACAGAAGTGGAAAAGCCCAGCATTGTGGGATGCTGGAAGCCACGTTCTGTTGACTGTTCAACAAGAGAGGCTGTTGGCCACCATCCTCCTGGTGAAGAACCCATGGGGCAGTGAAATCCCACAGGACACTGTCCATGGAACTCCTGCTGCTGGGAGATTTGGCACTGGTGGGAGGAAAAGACTACAAGTCGTAAAAGAACCAGGCTTTGAAGATGGCAGATCCAAGGAAGAACCTCAGAACCCCAGGACTTCTTATTTTAGAGTCATTGCCTCACCTTCCCCATCTCACCAAGCCCTAAGGGACCTGAGCTCCTGTTAATAAGCCAGCCTAGGAAAGGATAAAAGTTGCAGCTCATCCAGCAGCAATAAAGTCCAAGTGGATTTGCACTTGTATAAATCTAAAGAGAATTCTTTCCTTCCAAAATGATGGTATATTCAATATATATGTGCAGTCTCAAGCCTCAAAATCAGCAAGTAAAATTCCTGGTGTCACAGGAATCCGTGGTGTGAAATAAAATGAATGCTGTCTAGCAATCCCATCTCGCCTGCTCCTTTACAGCCCCCTCATGTCTCACTTCCCAAACCTTCCAACCACCAAGAGTTAAAAATATAGCATGAAAACATACTTTTTATCCCTCTCTGTACACTGAATTACCAGCTTTTCATTAAAACCCTGGAGAGACCCTTTATACTTAAAATCTCAACATTTACAAGCTGAGTGCTTTTACTTATAATTTCAGTTTCTTTCTGCAGAATACTTGATCTCTCTCTTCAATTTTCAGTTATGCTTGTTTCAAACATCAATTGTTAACTCTAGGGTTCCTCCAGGGACAGAGCAGCCAACAACACAGTTTTCAGAAAAAGTCTCTCTGGGCTCCTAAAAATGCTTAAAAGGAATTCCAGGCTGTAAAGAATTAGGCAGGACTGGGCCAGAATATAACCACAGCTTCTGTGCAGTGCTCTGGTTCTTCTTAGGGACTGTGCTGCATCCTAAAAGACATCTAAAAATTCCTGTTCTATTCTGATATTCTTATTTGTTTAGTGATGTTTCAACTTTGGGAAAAAAAAAAAAAACTTCTGATAAAAAACAAGGAAGAATACAGCAAAACAACTCAGATGCTGAGAAATCTTGGCATGCAGGTGGAGAGATGAAAAAAGTAATATTTTTATGTGAATCACTTTATTGATCACTTCTTATGGGGTAGTGCCAGAATGGACTGATAGGCCCTCAAAAATATGTGAATTGCTTTCCTAATGCTCCAGCACTCAAGGAAAGAGACTTTTCCTTGCCACCACTGATTGCCAGGTGAGGGCAAGGGGCCATATTCATACTCTGACAAGTTTTGCCTTTGTCATTTGAAATGGAATAATCTCATCACCACCATTGCCATGACTGGTGATGTTAGAGATTCCAGCTCTCCTGTTAGAGATATTTTCCACCAAAACTCATGGTCAGCAATGTTCTCATTGCTGATGTAGAGAAACATCTCACAGCTGGTACTTTTGAACTCACGTTGATGCACAAATGGAAAGGAACATAAACCTCTCTCACAGCTTTTGTATGTTTGAACAGACAAAGGTCCCATCAGAAGTCACAGTTGACTGATGATCTGCAGGACCTTAGATGTAAAAATAAAAATTCAGAGTACTTGCATGCTTTAAAATCCAGCAACTTTGCCAAGAGACTAATTGTCAGACACAGGAAAAAAGCCAGAAGTTTAGTACAGCTAAATGGGATGAAGGCCTGTGAGACTTGGCACACCCCAAGAGAGTTCATTATTACATTATTGATAAAGTTGAGGACTTTGAAAATGCTTGGCCTTGCTTTCCTGACACAAAGGATTAAAGGTTAGGGCAGCTGTCTCTCTGCAGTGCAAGCCCTGACACAAGCAGATCTCTGGCAATCGATGGCAGTGGTTCCTGAGCCTGCCCCTGTGCCCTGGGCTCAGCTCTGTGCCTGAGCCACAGATTCCCCCTGGCTTCTCCCTCTGCCCTGAAGGGTAACAGGAACTTTGTGCCTCTGCAGTGCTGAGCTGGGCTTTGAGCTCTCTGTCCTGTGTGAGGGCACTGTCAAAGGCTGCAGGGAATATTCCAAGTAACTGGAGCTCACAGAAACTCTTGTCTGGTGGCATGCTGCTGTTTTTAAACTCTGTGATGGCACCTATCAGTCAGAGCATCACAGGACCACTGAGGCTGGAAAAGCCCTCCAAGATGATCAAGTCCAACCATTCCCCCTGCACTGCCAAGCCCACCACTAACCCCTGTCCCAGGTGCCACACCCACATGTTTTGGGACACTTCCAGGGGAGGTGGCAGGTCCCACACTGGTGGCCTGTCTGTGCAGGTACTGTGCACAGCCAGCAAATGCAGGAATTGTTAGAGCCTGGCTGACACACATCAGCTGAGTGAAGAAGGAACATCAATTGCAAGGCCTGAGGGAGGAGGAGCAGTACCCACCGTCCATCCTGCAGGACAGGAGCACTCCCCAGTGATGTGGTGACAAACTCCCCCGTTCTGGCAGGGACAGCGCAGCTCGCACTGCGCTCCGTGGCTGCCGGGGGGACACAGCTCCTCGCAGCTTTGGGGAGAGAGAAGAGCAGAAAACAAAGAGATCATTGCACACAACTTGCAGGAAAGAGTAAATGAGAAAAAACCCACAACACAGGTCATCATGGGAGCCCTCATGCAAATGATGAATCCTCGGTAAGGCTCAGCTGGCACTGCCAATTAGCTGAGATTCCTTTTATTTCTGCTGGGGCTGTTTATGTGCCATGGATCCTGTAAAGCTGATGCATGTGTGTAACCTTTATGCATGAACCAAATCCCACCCATCTCAACAGGACAGCCCATAACCATTAAAACAGCCCAGGAAAATACAAGTTGCAGGATGAAGCCTCCAATGTGAATTATATGACATGACAATAAAAGAAGCTGCAAACAGAATAAAAGGACGGGATTAAAATGCTTGAAATTTCTCCAGTCACTACTGAATGTTAACATTTGCAGTCTATAATGGACTGGCAAGGACTCAGCATCATTTAGAGGCTATTTAAGCTCACTGAGTCTCTCTCAGTACTCATGGGGGGCAATGTGAGGGTAATCCCTGCAAAACCCAGTGTTCCCTACATCTGCACATCAGAGATTTCAGCATCGAGAGGCTGAAACTACAGGATGGTGTCCCCCTGACTGACTGTCCTCTGAGGAGGATGCTCCTACAACATCAGGGGCTGACACTGATGTCAAGGGGAGCGCTCCCAAGAGTAAACAGAGTCCTTAGCAGTGAGCACTTCCACGACTGAGGGCACAAGTCTAGGAGGAAATCAGGTATTAAATAAAATATTCACAAGGCCTATCACTTATTTATGAGGGTTAACTCTGTCCTTATTTTTTTACCTTCCCCTTCATGCAGGTCAACAAAATAATAACAGACTGCAAAAGTATTAACTCACCTGCAATAGATCTCCAACCAAATTCAGGGACTAAATTCTCTTTTCCCCTTAAATAATTCTGAAAAACTTAATTACTTCTGAAACTACTGAAAGATCTCTAATGAGAACTGATGATACACTGTGGGCAATTTTAAACAAGAAACTATTGCTTGCTGTCCTAAAATTAATATGCAGATTTTGTGAATCCTACTGGTAAACTTTCCGTGTGGTGGATGGGGATTTAGCTACATGATTCTCGTTAAAGTTAATAGGAGTCACACTGCTAAATCCCTGCTCTCTGTGCTTAAAACTTACCCCCTAGATACTAAGCTGATATAGTTAACAGCAATGCTTTCTCAGTTAGATTGAAAGTCAAATAAATTGGGGATGGAAAAGTCCCATTTGATGCTGCACTGGACTGCTAATGAGGAGAGAGTCCAACTGCTTATCAAAACTACTGAATTTGGATTGTATGCATATTCTGAAATTAGGAACAGGTAAACTTGCTGCACAAGTTGGAAATATAAATGTTTTTAAAGGTTATTTTATCACTATATTTTATTTTAACAACATGGAATCGTAGAACTCCAGAATGGTTTGGGTTGGAAGAGACGTTGAAGCCAGATCCAACTCCACATTCCACTGTCCCGGGTGTTTCCAGCCCTGGCCTTGGACACTGCCAGGGATCCAGGGGCAGCCCCAGCTTCTCTGGGCACCTGTGCCAGGACCTCTCCACCTCACAGGGAACAATTCCTTCCCAATATCCCATCCATCCCTGCCCTCGGGCAGATTAAAACTGCTCCCCTCTGTTCTGCCTGTACACGCCCTGTGCTAAGTTCCTGTGCGGCTCTCTTGAAGGCTCCCTTCAGGGACAAGTTATAACCATTCATTCTGTCTAAATCCCGTTCCCTGGTTTCTACAAAGCCCAGTGTATAACAGGACGTGCATTCATTTAACTCGGGTTAAACGCGGCAGTCCCGGCGCGCTCCTGCCGCACTTACAACACGCCGGTGTAGCCGGGCGCGCAGTGGCACTCGCCGGTCTGGTGGTCGCAGGTGGCCCCGTGGTGGCACTGGCACTGGAAGTGGCAGCCCTTGCCGTAGGTGCCCGGCTCGCAGAGCTCCTCGCAGCGCCAGCCGCGGAAGCCGTCGGCGCACACGCAGGCGCCCGTGATGGGGTTGCAGAGCGCTTCGTTCTGGCACTGGCAGCGGTTGCTGCAGTGGGGTCCCCAGTGCTCGCTGTCACAGCCTGCGAACACACACGGAGTTACCCACGGGGGGACACGGGGCTGCCTCACCCCACAGCCCCGCATGCACCTCGGCCAGAGCTTTCAAAGGAACCCCCGTGCCCAAACTGCTCCCTGACCTGGTTTTAACATCTGCCCACCCCCAGACCCAGCTTCAGCATCCCACCCCAAACCCAGCTTCAGCATCCCACCCTAAACTCAGCTTCAGCATTTCCCTTTAAACCCAGCTTCAGCATCCCCCACTAAATCCAGCTTCAGCATCCGTCCCCAGACCCAGCTTCAGCATTCCCCCAAACCCAGCTCCAGCATCTCCGCAAAAACAGCATCAGCATTCCCCCAGACACAGTTTCAGATCTGCCCCTAGACCTAGTTCCAGTATCTTCCCCCTAGACCCAGCTTCAGCATCTTCTCCCCTCCTCGACCCACGTTCAGCATCTGCATCCCCAACTCAGCTTTAGGGTGCAAGGACACAATGGCATCACTGTTACACCTAAAGTTGAGAACTTGTTTAACATCTTATTGATCGGGCCCGAAATCTTTTAATATCCTGTTTCTTAGTGCTTTTAGATTGCTGGAAGGAATGAATCTATAGTGGAATTAAATGCAGAGGGTCACATCCTGCCTGCAGTGCACTTAATGGCAGCTGGTGCTGGCAAGTAAATCATGTCGATTTAATAAAGTCATCAAATATTGTTTCTTTGTTGTGTTCTCATAAGATAACATACAAGATAATCTAAAGAAAACTTTCTCCTTGAGGTTGACATTTTCTGATTTATTTATTAATTTATTTATTTACTTTTGTAGTCTGAACTAAATAGATGGGAGAAAAGAAAGTAACACTGGAGACAGGACGTCCTGAGGCTGCCCAGGTTGAGGGATGAAGGTATGGAGTAAATGTATCAGGTAATTCCTGTGCTAATAACAGCAACACAATGATCCCAAGTTCTCTGGCCACTGATCTGGAGAGGAGATTCTCTTTGGAATGCATTAAGGCACAGGGAGAACCTTTCATGTGACAGTCCTGCCTGATGCCTTCTCTTTTGATACCCTGTGAAGGATGGGAGAGGGAACTGTTGTGAGCCTTACAGGAACAGTTTATCCTGATTTGCTATCGAAACAGCATCGGTGTAACCTCTCTTTGAGCTGCATCCACTGAGCAGAGCTCAGGCAAACACCTGAGGTCAAGGTTTCCTCAGCAAAATGTCAGCAGGAAAATAAGGATTTCTTCAGCAGCCCTACCCTCCTCTTAGCAGCCTTTCCCCATAGCTGTGGCTATGAGGAAAATCCTCATGCTATTCAGAACAGGCTACAGGACACAGTTATTGTTTGCTTTGCAGCTACTGCTGGCTGTGCTCAGAGCTGGTTTCAATTTCACCACCAACCCTCCAGCTCGTGGTGCAAATCCCACTGCCAGGCAGGGGAGGAGGGTGGAATCCCAGCAACAGGGCTGTCTTCACAAACTCTTTTATTTGCAAACATGGAAACTAATCCCAGGTGACATGCACTGCTTCTCAGGCCTGGATCTGTTTCCAGGATTAGCGAGGTAAATGTAAAGCTCACTTAAGCCTGGTGCTTTTGTCCTAGAAATTTCATAGCCCTCTCCTTCTACAGCACTTGGCTACAAACCCACACTGGGAAACTGCCTCTACCCATTAATTTTGGCAATATTTTTCTTTATTATCCTTCATTTTGAGAAAGAGGATACTCATTGGTCAGTGTGAGGATATTCAGCAGAAAAAAAAGACAGCTCTTACTTAATTTGCACTGCTGATTACCAGTTTACAAATCTGTGTTTCTTGGGCAAGTGTTAAAAGCTGAAATAAACCCTCAGAAGACAATTCCAAGGTCTCTAAAAGATCTGCAGGGTGTTGGAGGCTGCAGGTGCAGGGGTTCCATGTCCTGCAGGGAGCACAGCTCACCATGTACCCTACTCGTGCCTCACCCCAGATCATTTATTGCTTTGCCTCACTTCCCCCACAGCTGGAAACGGGGATGATAGCTCCTCTCTAACTCCACTGGGAGCCAAGCAAACAAAATCTTACTCTTTATAAGACTTAAATTATTACTGAGAATCTGTGGGAAGAGATGATCTATCTTTATTTCACACAGACACTTGCTAAGGCTGTGTGAGCCTTCTGGGGCAGGGTGCAAAGCTGCTGCAGCTGCTGGAGTTCCCTGGCAATTTCCATTCCAGGAACACTAATTTGTTTTCTGCACAACTTGAACATCGAGAGATACAGTTCTGCAGCTCCATAAAGGACACAAATCTGAGCCACGCAAGCCCAGCTGATGTCCCTCAGCATAGGAAAGTGGAGTTCAGGGGTCAAACTGCACCCTGTGTGCTCTGGGGATGGATTCCTGCCTTCCCACCTCACATCAGAGCCCCAGCTGCAGGCTGTGCCTTGTTCTGAGCTGCTACAGCTCCAGTTGCAATTAATTTCTCTAATATGAATAAATAACACTCATTAGAAGACACAATTCTATCCTTGCTCTTTCATGTCTCAGGTGGGTGCTCCAAGCATCCGATTTGTCTGCTGGGTTTGTGTTTTTCACTTTGAAAGAAAGTGAAGGAAAAAGAAAACCATTTGTAGGAAGGGGAAACCATTTTCCATCATTGATTCAAGCAACTTGTTTCAAGTGTACAGTGCCTGCTCAAAACACAGCTCCTTTTCTGTAAATCCATCCTGTTTGAACACTTACTTACAATCACTATTTGGGCACATGCTTGCTTCCTCCCTGTAGCAAATTTCACCCCAGTCTCACTGAGGGGAATTGAGTGAAATTTGTTAGCAGTATGTCAGTGTAAATTTGGATAATGGAAGTTCATCCTCACCTGATTTTACACTGCAGTAACCTCACAAGAAAATAAGATCTTTGCTGCTCAAAGTTTATCAGTTCCTGTTGGTTTTCTTTTCCCCTTTCCTCTAAGTCCCATATTGCAGTGACTCCAATGACTGTGGAGTCCTTTCACTGGAACATGATGTGATATTTCTATAATGATATAATGATAACTCTGAGAGCTGCACTGTACTTTTTCCTAGGTAGATACAGGGATGATAAGCTAAAATCCAAGTACTTATTCATACAATTAACTCCACTGAGCTCATCAGGCTCACTCAGGTGTGAGACTACTTGAGTGTGTAACTGGCTACATTACTGGGATCCAGTAGCTCCTGGTAGAAAATGATAAAGCAGAAGAAACAAAATACTTCAGCAACCAAAAGGGATATTTTCTCTATATATCAGTGTGGCAAATCCTGCCTGGTGTGTGACAGTGACTCCAGATTTTGGGACAGACACAGAGAGCAGAGCAGGCTCAGAGCCATGGGATCCTGCTGCACTTTGGGATCATCAAGTTCTCCCATGGGCAAGGAGAGACCATTTTAAACCCCAGCCCCAGCCTAGCACAGCCTGATCCTGCTCTTGTTGATTGCCTCAGTGTGTTACTGTAATAGAGATAAATAATAACAGCAACAACGTGTGAACAGAGAGCTGATTAAAGCTCACACGAGCGCTCTGCTGTAAATGCAGATGCCATTAAAAATGTCAAAATGATACAGAGACTTTAATCAGGCCATCAATAAGGAAAGCAACCTGAGAGAGGTGATGTCAGGGAGGTACAAATGCTTCCCTTAACTGCATGTGGGGATGTCAATAGGGTGAGGGATGAGTGTGGAGCAGCCCCTGCTCTCCTGGGAGATGCAACATTGAAGGGAGCTGCCATATTTCAGGTACGTGCCCACAGTCCCTGGCAGATGTGCTAACTTCCTCACTTTTTCACCTCTGGAAATACGGGTGGAGAGGAACTGTCAGCAGTAAGAATGAATGTGGCTCTGTAAGGGATGAGGCTGGTGCCTAAGCACAATCACACTGGTGTGCACAGGAGGGATTCTCCCCTCAGAGCAGCACCAAGGGTTTTCCTTCTATTGCCACCCCCACTCCCACACTGAAACCCCAGTCCTTCCTGAAGGGAGGGTTAATTCCTGCAGGCTCTGCAAATAGAATCATCAAATCCTAGAATCCTTAAGATTGGAAAGGACCTCCAAGATCACTAAGTGCAGCTTTCAGCTGAACACCCCTGTGCCCGTTAAACCACAGCACGAAGTGCCACATCTGCTCATTTGTGAACCCTTCCAGAGACGGTGACTCCATCACCTCCCTGGGAAACCTGTTCCAGGGCTTAACCACTCCTTCAGTGTAGAAATGTCCCTGCTATGGTTGTGCCTGGCATCCTGTTAGCACTTGTGTCCTGGTGAATACACACTGAGGACACAGGGGAAGTGCTGCTCCACTCCCCAAGGGCTGATTATCCCTGCAGGAATGATTAGGGAATTGCTGTGTTCTGGGTCAATAGAGACACCCAGCACCCGGTGCAGCAGCACGAGTCACACACAATGAAGCAAACACACGAGTTTGAAAAGGTAACAGATGAAAAAAAAGGACTCCCAAGGAAAGGGTGACATTTATGGAGTGACTTATCCCAACGAGAGAGAGTCAAAAGTGCTATTGCAGAGCTTTTCCATCACTGCACACACGGCATTAATATGGAAACAGGATCTTTTATCACAGCAGCACCACAACCTGTGCTCTCAAGGTCTGAGCTTATTCTCTTCTCATCAGCATCAGCCTCCCTGTGGTTCTTTTATAGCCAGGGACCAGTTCTGTATTGCAGGTCTGCAGAGTCAGTGGGGTGCTCACATCCTGCACAAGGCACAGCTGAAAAAACCCCAGGGTCTGATTTCCTTGGCCCAAGGACTCAGGACCATATTGGGCTGATGGGGAACTTCAATTAATCCACACTTTAAAGAAGCTTTCTGCAAATTTGCTAAAGCACAGAATGTGCTCATATTCAATAACCAATATTCTGGAATATTTCCAGATTCAGTTTGTAATGTTTAAATGAGATACTAGCCCTTAAAAATGCAAACAAGAAATAAAATTAACTTATTAAATCTAGGAGGACATGGTTTAAGAGAGATTATTTTAGAATTTACTTTGAAATTAGGAGACTAGATTCTCCTCTTAATGCAACTGTTCTGTTGTAAAATGATTCTAGGCATACAAATTGAGGTGAAATGTGGACTTAGGTCTGGGCAGAGCTTTCTTTTGTATAATTCAGTTGGGGAATCAGATGGTTGACCCAGCTAACCCAAAACGGGCAAAGAAACAGCAAAAGGTAAAACATATACCTGAATGCAATGAAGGAGAATTAAAAATAATCAGTTAGGTTTTTATTCCCTGCACTTTATTCCCTGAGTGGAGCTGTGTCTGCTCCCTGCACAGACACCACTCCTTTTGGGACAGTTCAGCACCTTTGCAAACAGAGGCCAAGCAACAGGTTTGGAACAAGATCCATGAAGAGGGAATTCCTCTTCCCAGCAGTTTGTGCTGGCTCTGAGCAGCACTGAGCCCCTCCAGTGACACCAACGCACTGCTAAAGGCATGAGCCAGGTCACTGACAAATCACCTGACAAAAAACCTCTGTCTCAGGAGACTGACCACCCCTGGAAGGTCTAACACGTGTTAATAACTCTCAAAATAACCCAGATTTCCAGAAGTGGCCTTCAAAAATGTTCTTCCAAATGCTTAGGGACCAACATTTTAATTCCATGATTTCACCAGCTGGGACACCTTCCACTGTCCCACACCCAGGGGTGTGCTCAGGTGTTCCCAGTGAAAATTCACCTGTACTCAATCCAGCTATAAAAATGCAATTTGCACACACTCAGTGCCACCCGTGGATAACTCATTACCTACCTTCCTCAACGATTCCAACTGTATTAAAAGCAATCTGAAATTAAAGACTTCAGGGCCTTAGCAGGACTCCTCTCACCATTTTTCCTGGGAGCAGCCAAGGGCCACAGGCTGTTTAATTCTGTGCAGTAAGGAGCCCATGGGGAGGGTGGCAGCCCTGTGCTCCCAGTCCATCACTCACATGTCAGGGTTTGCTCTGTCCCTGCTGATGAACCACCTGAACATCAGCCTGATGACAATCTTGAAGAGATTTTTCTTATTCTTCATTTGCTTTCATTTGGTTCCCCAAAGCAAACAGGGAGCATCCCATGTAAATAAGACATTTGACTTATGGAGTTGGTGTCACAGAAATGAAATGTCAGATTAAAGGTTGGAAGGACAGCAGTAATTCAGTGCTTGAGCCTATGAATTATGATATTTTCTTTAATTATATGAGCACAGGGTACCCTGGCACTTGCTGACTTCTGAGCTTTCAGCTTTGCAGCCTTAAGGTTCCCAAACCTGGATTCCTTTTATCTCCAAAGCCAGACTTTCAGTCACAGCTCAAAGAATTATAATGAAGAAAATGCCAGCCCCAGTGTTTACAACTCTAAGACTGCCCAGAGAATGTATTTAGCATATGTAAATATGCATTTGTGTATCCCCCCAAAAGGAAAACCCCTGGGGTTAATCTGAGGCTGGCAGGACTTGCAATCAGTCTCACCCTCCCAGTTTATGGATCAGCCTTCATCAGGGAGAAATGGAAAGCTGGGAAGGGAACACCAGCTGATTTTTCCCCAAATGAATAAATTATTACTCACAGGAGGAAATCAATCTCATTTTGTGTTTAGGAGAACAGATTTTCATCCTTCAAGAAAGATTTTGCTGATTCTCCCTGAAGCTCCTGCTCTGAATCAGATATGGAACATGTGGCTGATTTGGGCCCTGATTTAATCCAGGATGATGATCTCATTAGTCACTGACTCTCCAACATGTGGTACCTAACTCAGGCTCAGCACTTTATAGACCCTGCAGTTTATTTAGTATCCTCTGAGGAAACATTTGCTTTCCAAAGTAATTCTTGTTTAAAAAACCATTCTGTAGAATGCTTACAACAGTTACCTAGCTGGAGGTTTGTCTTCTGGATAAATGAAAACAAAATCACTCCAAGTCAAAGGAAAGTTAAGTATTTGGACGTCAACCTCATCAAATCCTGTAATGAACTCAATATATTTTGGAAGCAGCAAAAAGGAAGAAGCTACTTCTACTCCTGACAGATATGAAAGAGCTCCGCTTACAAAATTTCTACTATGAGCTATTTTGACAGACGCTTCAAAAGAAGTGAAAATTAGAACATTAAAAAACCTGAGAATATTTCCTATTTCTTTTTGTAGAAATTACTGCTCTGTTTAATGAGCCTTTAACTCTACTGACACTCTGGATCTTATAAGGAGTTTAAAATCATGAAACGCTTCATAAGGGAGCGACAACATTCTATACAACTCTGGCAGCTTGTCTTCTCATTATAATTTTTGTGGAGAAGATGCTGCATTCTTTAAAATGTTTTTTTTTTTTCTTTTAGCGTCATATTAATGGGAGGCAAAGTCTGTTCTTTAATTAGAATTTTACTGTGGTGAATTAAAAAATACATGGGCAGAGTATCAAGAGCCTAATAAAACTAAATGAAGACACTATCTTTCCTCTGCATGAAACCCAGCAGTCTTTGCTCTGGCAAAACTTCCATCAATACTTCATTATTATTGTCTAGGACAGGCTTGTGATAATAATATCTGCAAGTAACTTACTTCCAGACTCGGTCTTCCAACTGGGTAAAACATTTTCTCAACATCTGTAATGGACTTTAGATGTTTTCATTGACTAGGTAATGAAATTTTCTGGTAATGCCTCTGCTCAGAAGTAAAACCAGTTTTGCCTGCAAGAAGGGCAAGAAATACATTGGATATGACTAAAACACTGCAGGACAGGGGTAGGGAGGAGATGCAGCCTTCAAGAAATGGGTGTTGGAGGGGCTCAGGGGTGGTGGCAGCAGAGCTGCTCAGAGGGCTCTGTCCCCAGAGATTCAGAGCTGTTTCCGCAACAGCAGTGCCTGCTGTGAAAAAGCCACATGCAATATCCACGTGGGCTTCTTCCTACTTCAAATAATCTAAATAAACAACCCAAGCAGTTTGGGAGCAGAGGCAAACCCCTCTCAGTTCAGGAACTGCAGCTGACTTTGATGCAGTTTGAAGCAGACCCACAGGGCCACCAGGAGCTGCAGGAGCTGCCTAGGCTGCCTGCCCTTCAGTCCCATCAGTCCCACCCTCTGCAGCTCCTGCAGCTGGGCAGGACAGCTTCATCCTCCACCTGAGGAATCCAGCACGGGAAGCAGCCTGATCCAAGCCCTGGAGTCACCTGTGCACCCTGTGTGACTGCACAGGACGAGCAGCAGCAGCCCTGCCCGGCCAAGCTCTGGGGATGTGCTCAGCTCAGGCACAAACTCAGCCTTGTGGAAGGTCACCCTGCTGATGTTTTGCCAGGTAGGCAATATCTCTTTATTTGCAGTTAAAGCTGTGCTTAAAGGAGAAAAGCTTCTTGTCACAACAACGAGGGGTAGAGGATGTTCCTTGTCCTTGTCCTTCCCACGCAGGGATGTGTCCCTTCTCCTGCAGCTGCTGAGCAAAGGGAGCAGAATTGAGATCTGGATTTGCTGATCAGGATGAGGGAAAATCAAGACATGGATATGGAAGAAATGCTGCATCTACCTCAGCAGCTTCAAATTGTGCCATAAAGTTTCCCCTTCAAGGGGGTGGATAAGCACATCCTTCATGCATAACATAACTCACAGCCCTGACTCATCACTCATTTTTAGAATGGTCAATAAGCAATTTATTTTATTGTGTTGATATTGAAACATGAAGTAAACACTGTGGATTGTGGTGTTTGCTTTTATTTCCAACAGTGTAGCTGGAGAGTAAAAAGAACCATTTATTCTCTTTGCTACAATACTCTCCTAATGACTGTGCACAGAATCCTGGAACGTTTGGGTAGGAGAGGACCTTAAAGAACTTGTTCCACCCCCTGCCATGGGCAGGGACAGCTCCCACTGTCCCAGGCTGCTCCAAACCCCAATGTTAAACCTTGCCTGGAGCACTGCCAGGGATCCAAGGGATCTAGGGGCAGCCACAGCTTCTCTGGGCACCTGTGCCAGGGCCTGCCACCCTCACAGGGCAGAATTCCTTCCTACTAGCTAAGAAAAGTCTCTTTTAGTTTAAAACCTCTCCCCCTTGTCCTATCCCTGGGTCACCAGTGCGCTGCTCTTCAGCCAAACGGTATCAGCTTAAAGAATGTTCTTCCCCAGCAGCTGAATCTAGGAAAAATCTTACCTTTTCTGGTGTGAATTCTGTTACTTATATTCAGAGAGAATTAGAGCAGCAGAAAGCCCACTGGCCTTTGAAAAAGGGGTATCTTTTATAACTAAAACAGTTCAAAGGCTTGTAAAAAGCTGTGTGCAGGTATCCACACCAGCTACTTGCTGTTCTCTTTTCTTCTAGGCATACTTGAACCTTCACATGGCTCTTTAATGTTACCTAATGTCTTCAAGGTATCTTAAATACACTGCTGTCTTTCTCTTATAAACCATTAATAGTGATGTCCCTTTCAGGCACAGAAAAAGAAACAGTTTTGTAAAAAAGTCTTGCCCTGTGTGACCCAGTAAAACCTGGAACGTTCACTCATCTAAACACACTGCAAGACTCAGCACAGTCTCTGCAAAACCTTTCTGATATTTACCAACAGAAAATAGCAAGTCTGAAACTACTGGTGGAAGAAAAGGAAAAATACTTAAATACCAGATTATTACATTCTCTTTTCACATCACTCAGGCACGAAGATGTGGGATGTGCTTTTAATAAAGATATAATCATGAGGCAAACAAATACTGCATAGCAAAAATACCAGGAGCCAAAGCCTGCGTGTCCCTGGGTGTGTTGGGAAGGCAGAGGACAGAGCCCAGCATCAGGAAAGGTTTATGCCACAAAAATTCCAGTGTCCCTAGAGCAGCTCCTTAGACTGCACCACTGCTGCAGCTCTCCTGCACCACTTCTTTAGGATGCAAATGCTGAGAGAGCAGAGCAGGCTCAGCCAGCAAAGCAGAGCCCTGAGTGCTGAGCACAACATGCAGGCACCTCTGCCTGTGTCCCTTCAGCTTCCTCTGCCCACCAGTGGGGCTTGGGTTTCCTTCTGGAGAGCCAGGCAGGAGGAGAAATTCTTGTCTCCTAAATTATTGAGATTGGATGTCTAAACCTTGATATTTTATTTTGACTTCCCAACATGTTCCAATGTTGTTCACAGAAGCGTAAATTAATGCCAATTTCTAAAGGAGAAGTTGCTCCAAACTGGGAAGTGAAACTTTTTTGTTATGATGTTAAAAACAGACAATTCTTAAAGTGTTTTACATTCTGAAAAACAGGCTGATCAAAACTGTTCCTGCTCACAATCAGTTACGGGTGTACTGAGCTGAAATGTTTTGACAAAATCCCAGCCATATGGAAGCTGGTGCTTCAGGAACAGTTTCCCCATTGTGGATTCCTGCATTAAGTCATCAAGTGTCAGGCAGGAGAAACACTAAATCAGCACTCCACATGTTTTTTCCTCATTGTTTACAAACAACCTGGTTGTGCCTGCAGCATTATCCATGGGTCAGCCTCCCAGAAAGCAGGAAAATCCACACAGCAGCTCCACTTCCCAGGCTGAGGGGCCGGTCCTGGAGGTTCAGCTGCACTCTGAGGAACTGTGCAACAGCTTCACCCCTGCTTTAATTTAATTTCTCGCTTTTTTCATGACAAGGAAAAAGCAAAATGGGCACATGTGACTTCCTGGGGAGCAAATGGGATTTTGCTTGAAGAGAGCACCTGGGCATTAAAGGTTTTAAATGCCAGACTCCCTTTAGGGTTCAGATCTCCACATTCTCCTATCCAGCAGATATACCTTTAAAAATCGCAGAGAAACGAGGTTGTCTGATGAGACCATCACTGAAATTGTCACTGGCCATGCTGCACAATGCCATCAGCAGCACCTTGGGCTCACCCCAGTGCCCTTTGCAGCCAGGGAATTTCTTTCCATCATCTCTAATCAGCTCTGATAAGGGCTGGCCTCTGTGGGTTAAGTGAGTGCCATCTGGAAAACGACACCAATTCCACAGCTTTGCTGTTCCCTTGGCTAAGAAAGGTGCTCTGCTCCCTGCAGAACATCTGAGCAGAGCAAAGCCCTCAAATATTAAATAATCCATGAGCAGAAGGATCAGGAGCCCACAGCAGGAAGCACCCAGGGAAATGCTGGATATTCCTGGTGCCTGTGAGGATGGGGACTGTGGTAGGTGGTGATTTAGGAATGCTGCTGACACACATGCACAAATCTGATGACACAGGAAATTAGCATCCGTTCCTCTCCCCCCGCTTCAGAAGAATTTACTAAATATAGCTCACTCTTTAAATATTAAGGATATCTGCAGAATGTTGTTGTTTTTGAAAGGGTTCTTTCCTGACTGGATTTTCCTCATCAGGCTTAGTAATCAAGTTGTTTTATTTGGAATGGATAATTATTAGTTGAGTGATTAATTATTCAGAGTACATTACTAAACAAAATTCAAAGTAAGCTGGTGTAATAAAAAAGTGACAATATGCAACTATTTGGGTTCTGGACTGTGCAATAAGATCAGAACATGTAGGGTCTTTAGGTATGGAAATGTGGTTTTGCATATTAAACAGAATTATCTCCATCACCAGAGTCCCATGCAAACACTGATTAATTCTCAGGGTCCATCTATGAGCTGGAAAATGTATTTAATCACCATTTCATGGAAGGGAAACTGAGACAGTCAAATTACATTAAATACAAAACTCCCCAGGAAGGAAGCGACAGCACTGGGATAGGACAGCTCCAAGATGTACAGTGTAAATTTATGCCATAAGTACCTTATAGTATATTTTTTCACTACATTTTTAATCCCGTGCTGAATTAAACAGATGAAAAATGACTCTTTAATGTATACAGAGATTAATTCATAAAATATTTTTCTGTTTCTCATCAATAGCAGTGTTTTCAGAGTGGAAAGTTGGTACAAAGAGCATCCCTGGGATGCTGCAGTGGGAGTGGCTGGTGCAGGACTTGAAGCTCCTGGGGAAGGGACCCAGCCCCTCCATCCTGCTGGGACACTGAGTGACACTTCTGGGACCCTCCCTCCTGCTTTTCCAGGTCCCAGCTCCACCACTGTCTTTAAGGAAATCTGGGATTCTCCAGGCTGGTTTTTCTCCATTCACTTCCATCCCCATTACTCCAGACCTGTGCTGATCTTCTCCCTCACTTTGTCTCCACCAAACCAAACCCAATTTACACAATATTTGCTGCAAAATTTTCCACAAACTGTGCTGGGACCTGGTAGGTTTTGTTTCCCTGCTGATTGCCAGGATTGCACAATTGGAAATTTTGCAAGGCAAGGGATCCAAAAGGCAGTAAAACTCCACAGACAGAGATTGCTGGAGCTTCTTCAAGTGTTTGTTAATTAAAATTGTTCCAAGTAAATGAATTAAGTTCATATTGCACCAGAAGGACTTGCCCTTATAAAAGACCTCACAGCCAGCAAATGTAAATTCTTTATTGTTCTGCAACTCCCATCTATGCAGACTGCTCTGTTTGGCACATCCTTAATTCCTGTCAAACTAAAAGAATTCTAACATTTTCTGTCAGGGAGCTGGTGTAAAACTTGAAGAAAGCTTAAAAAAACCTCTACTGTTGACTCATTTCACTCATTCCTAGGCAGATCTGAGAGAAGGAAGATTGAAAGCAACATTATAAGCCCAAGAATTATCCTCAACTCTTGAAAGGCGCACAAAAAAATTAAACCGGGGGATCAGGATCGAGGCAGTGGAAATTACTGGGTCTGTGCACTTAAAAGCTGAAGAAGGTGACTTCCCACTGAGACTTGAGAACACAGGTGCACATAATTTTAAAAATCTGCATTTTTAACCTTTTCCATTTGCTAGCAAAGCAAGGAAGTTGTTGAGCAAGTGCAGTAAACATGGCAATTCAATCAGCTCCTTCCAGGATCTGTCTCCCAGCTTGGTGATTCCTGAGCCCAGCAGCTCAGGGGCTCATGGAACCACTCCTGGGCAGCAGCTGAAGCAATGCAGCAACACTTTTTTAGCAATTGCATAAAAAAAAAAAATCTCTTAATTCCCAGCTGTGGTGGCTCTGGCCACCAATGTCACTGCTGGAACCAATGTCCTGTTCCCTGCTCCAGCCTAGGAATGCAGGAGGAGCTAAAACCAACTTGGTAACAGCAGGCTGGGAAAGGATTCCATTTTCCCAACTTTGGTATGGGTTTCTGTACATTTTTAAAATCAGGGCTCTACAATCAACAATTTACAGGTGGTAACTGTATGTTTTTCAAGCTTTTAAGCATCTCAGAGGTGAACACAGATTTCTAGGTGTTACTTTCCCTCGAATCAGCCAAAAGACTTCAGGCTTTTTCTTAGACCCACGGACTTAAAAATAATTAAAATCTCATAATGCAAATACAGTGAATTTCATTAAAAATCAAAACAGCACTTGACTGCCAAGAAACAACAAGCACTTTTACGCATAAACTGACTAATTCCATCTTCAAAGCTTCTGAAAAAACAGTGATTGTAGCTCGTCATGGCTACACCTTGAGACATAACCTTGCACTTGCTCCTGTCTGCCCTGTGCTTTCAGAGGAACCTCTGATGACTGTTTACACCTCACCTATGGCAACAGGACCCATGGTGGAGCAGTGCCACAGCTGTGACATGTGACAAAGATTTGGAAAGCAGAGGCTCTAATTGCAGCCCCCATCCACAGCCCAGTGAAAGGAAAGCCAAAGACACCTCTGGTTTGGTTTTCATAACCTGATTTATGCTCAGATCTGTCCTGGCAGCAGAGCACTGAGCTGCTGCCCACAAAGCACTGCCAGGTGGAATCTTAGCAAAAAAAGAGTTGAAGCTGTCGATCCAAGTCCTTGTTTTCTCAAGTCTCAATTATGGGACCATTTTCCTTCTGGGAGCTCTTTATTGCTTCCCATTGGGACACAACTCAGCCTGAGTGTGGCTGCCAGAATTCCCCTCTCAGGTTCTGACTGCTGGAGTGCATCCACCTTATTTCACACTATTTACACGAGTGCTGTAAAGTTCTTTATTGATGCCCAGGTTTTACAGCTTCATTTTAAGGTACTCAACAGTTGTGCTCAGATCTAGAGGATGGATCCTCCTGCTTCCATATGTTCTCCTTTGTCAGGGAGGTCCAAACTGGCAGCTTGCTGAGCCTGCCTGAGACATGGCCATAAGTCTTTGGAATTGGGACTTCTAACAACTCTGCTTTTCCTGATTTTTGTGCAAACCACTCAATCTGTCCTGGCTTTTAAAGTAAAGACATTTTTATCTGCTCTTACTTTTGACTGGTCTTGGAAATACACATCAATGAAATACTGTTATTGTAAAACACCTTAAAAAACAGGTTTAGGACTAGAAAAGCTGTGTGAACGAGATCATAAACTCCTGGAATGGTTTGGGTTGGAAGGGAGCTGGAAGATCATCCATCCCCAGGCAGTGGGCAGGGACACCTCCACTATCCCAGGTTGCCCCAAGCCCCTTCCAACCTGGCCATGGACACTTCCAGGGATCACTTCCAGAGCCTCCCCTACCCTCCCCGGGAACAATTCCTGCCCAAGATCCCATCCAGCCCTGCCCTGTGGCAGTGGGAGCCATTCCCTGTGTCCTGTCCCTCCACACCTTGTCCCCAGTCCCTCTGCAGCTCTCCTGGAGCCCCTTTAGGGCCTGCAAGGAGCTCTGAGCTCTCCCTGGAGCTTCTCCTCTCCAGGCTCAACAACACAGTCCCAGTTTACCACCAGTGATTACCACATTTACCCAATGTTGTCCTTTCTGTCCTCACATCTTTCGTAAGTGTGAAAGCTCAGAGAAAATATTTGTCTGTAGGTGAGCAAAACACAGGAGTATGAAAACCCAAAGCAATCCTGCACTTCCCTGCTTTCACGTGTGAAAGTTGAACGGGGGGAAAGCATGGAAAGTATTAGACAGAAAAAGGGAAATCACTAAGAGTAGGAGGAAACAAGAGTATGTGGAAAAAGAACACTGAGATGGGCTAAAAGAAGGAAAAAAAAAACCCAACTACATAAAATCCTAAAAAAAAAGAGAGGAAAATAAAGATCACATGGATTCCTGCTGTCCCTGCCTTAGTGCCCCACTTAACTTGTCCCTGAAAATAGTGAAGGTCACCAGCACATTAGAGGAAGTATCCAGCAATGAGAAGCCCATTGGAACCAGCCCAGAAATGATCAATTTGTTTATCCTTGTTATCTGAAAACAGAAAACAATGTGGGAAGGGGATGAGTTCATCTTGCTCCCCAAGGCTTTCTCTCCCCAGTGCCACACATGACTGCTGCCTGTTGCTCCTGGATAGGCAGGGAATAATGACTGACTGCAATAAAATAAATAGCTGCTGCTTGCACACACCACATCTGTCTGATTTCCTGGGAGCTGCATTAGCACGGTTTATAAGTCAATTTTTAAAACTCAGGACAGCATTAAAAAACTGACAAATGCCACTTGGTCACGTCCCTGTTGTCACAGTTATTGAAGCCTCTGGAGAAAGTGTCAAAGAAATAAAGCAAATTTCTTTTTTTGCTTAATTTGTGTCAATTGATTTCCTATTTTTAATTAATAATTCTAATTATGATGCAGCAAATTTACCCAACAGACACAACTGGTTTAATCAGCATGTATTGATTGTAACAGTAGAATTATCCCAGTGCTCCTGACACCATTGATTTTCTGTTGTGTGACTGTAAGAAAACAGCAGCTGGACAGACTCTGGTGTCAGCTCACGGTGCTGATGATCCCTGAGCTATGAATTGGTGCTCCTGACCCAACAAATGAAAACACAGACATTATCTACTGCTTCAGCACTCCAGAGGAGGAATCTGGTGCTTAAGGTATGGCAGGAATAAGGGGTTTAGTCACAGAAGCAGCAGCAGGAACGTGAAGGTGAGAGACACTAATTTGAGGCAAAAAGGGAGCAGTTAGAAAAGTCCTTGTAAAACGGAGTTAAATCATTTGGTGTGAACTCCTAATTTGTCCTCATTTTGGACAGCCCCAAAACATCTCTTTAAGCACATGCTTGAATATCTGGGATAAAGACTTCAGGATATTTTTGAGCCTGAGTCTCGCATTTTTTGTAGAATCACAAAACTGGGGAATGGTTTGGGTTTGGGGTTTGGGGGGAACCTTAAAGATCACCCAGTCCCACCCCCTGCCATGGCAGGGACACCTTCCACTGTCCCAGGCTGCTCCAATCCCCTCCAGCCTGGCCTTGGACATTCCCAGGGATCCAGGGACAGCCACAGCTTCTCTTGGAAACTGTGCCAGAGCCTCCCCACCCTCCCAGGGAACACTTTCCTCCTAATATCTAATCCAAACCTCCTCAGTATGAATTTCCAGTCTTGTTTCTGCTTTTTCCCTATTTTTTCTCCATAGCTCCCCTCTGATGGTTCTCCCAGAGGCTGTAGAGCATCCAGACCATCAAGACCTGGTACAGCCTGGGCTCTGTGAAATGTCACTGCTGTCCCCAGCTTCTCCAAAAGCAGAGCACTGGGCTGAGATAAGGAAGGGAATTTACAGAGAAGGCACAGTGTAACCTAAACTACTGTTTGGCCCTTTTGCTGGAATCCTTGAGATTTCTGCAATTTTCTCATCCAGTTCCACATTCTGCAGAGATTATATTAAAAGCCCCTTGGAGCAGCACAGAGAATTTTGATCCATTTGCAATTTGAACACTCCAACTTTGAAAGTGTAAAAAGGCTTTGCAGGATAAGGTGAGTTTGAACCGACCCTCTGGAACCAAGATGTTCCCAGGTTTGGAAGGAAAAAATGATGAGAGCTGAAGGCTGGGCCAAATCAGTCCAGAGGGGAGAAAAAAAACCAAAGTGGATGTGACTGCCTCAGTCTGGGAAAAGAAGGCAGAGCATTCCTGTAGGTGTAGCCTGGGAATGGAAGCCCAGGAAGAGGTGGGAAAGGGAAAATCTGATTTGTTTCCTTGCAGAGTTAATCACAGTGCAGCAGAAGATAATTCCCCAAGTTTCCCCTCATTTGGTTTTCCACAATAGCTGACAATAGCAGCACACTTAGCAGAAAAGCTGCCGTGGTGGAGGGGAAATCATGAGTAATAGAAAAATTATAATTTTTCCTGAAGCTGTTAATTCATATTAAACATTTTCAGTTCTGCTTACTCAAACTATAATGTGTCAGGAATAAACATGTGATTATACTAGTTAGCTTTTTGGCTAAAATATTTGGAACAGTAAATTTGATAGATAATTACAGTAACAATTATTTGTTCCCTGCCAAACCTGCACTAAGGCATGTCTGCCTGCAGACTTATGCCTTTTTAAGCACAAAAAGATAAGCAGTACACATCATACACTTTGAAAAATGAAAAAGATATCCTATGGCCAGCGTTTCAGAAGTGGAAACAGACTGTGGTTTGATTCAAACCATATCTATTTATGTAAAATGGGATTTTAATTGGAGCTACTTATCCCCATGATACAAATGAGGCAATGAAAAATGATTGATGCACTCTGGTAATTATTGTTATAGCACCTTGCAAACTACAACAAAAAAAACTTTCATGTACATAATGGCTGTTTAAATTTTAATAAGACACAGAACTGCTTGTCAGTAGGCGAAATATTAATGCTACATTTTGAACGATATTTATCTTTAAATACAAACAATATTTAACTTAAAAATCAGAATACATGAGAAATGCTGGGTGGGTTTGTTTAAGTGACGAATAGATTTATTTTGGAAACATACAGAAGAAAGTAAAACTAGTTCTTTTTCACAGTGGGGACATCCAAAGATGACACAGCACAAACTCTCTGTCTCCCAAAGTGTGAAAGGAGGCAGAGAGTGTGATGGTGCAGAAATATCTGATCTCTTAAGAGTCACTGTTGCTGCTTCTCTACTTCTACCTAACAGCAAAGGTGAAGAGTGCAAACCCAGTTTCTGTTCATTATTATACAGCATGAATAGCAATATAAATTCTTAATAATTGTTATACCTAGGGGGGAAGTAAAGCAATTGTGCTCATTTAAATGAAATGAAAGCTGAGTGCTCCAGCCATCCTTTCCCTCTGCAGCCATGGAACTCTGCCCCAGCAGCATGTCAGGCTGCTCCTGCTCTCTCCATCACGGATCCTGGACAGGCAGCAAGGCTCAAAGAGGCTCTAACAGAGCACAGCACTCCAGCAGTGCAGACACCAAGTGCAAGAGTCCTGTTAGAGATAAGTCTTCTGCAGATAAAAAACTGCAGCAAGGAGTCTGTCTATACAATCAACTCATGTGTCATTTGTCAGGGAAGGGAGGTCTACATTAGCCTGAAAAAAATGCCAAGAAGCTGCTTATAGGAGAAGAGGGTATTGAATAACAGACCAAAGCAATCAAGACCTTCTCTGGTTATAATCTCATTTGTGCATTGACAGTATTTCAGTCAATAGCCTGTCATGCACTAGCCAAGAGTTGTATTGCAAAAATGTTTGGGCCATCATCTCAAATTTCATAGTTGGTGCTCTACAAGGTCAGAGAGTGGAATCATTACTCTTAATAGGGTGAGTGATCAAGCCATAAATCCAGCAAAATCAAATTTTACTTTGGTGTTTCCTATAAAGAAAAAGAACAAAACTTCCAAACCATTAAATTTTTATATATAATTTTGAACAACCAGATCCCATTGCATCAGGAAAATCAGAGGCCTCTGCATATAAAGCATGATTTCACTTTCACTGGAATCAATCCCAAGTTCTCACTCTCAGAGAAGTAGGGGATAGTCACAGAATCACAAATGGTTTGGGTTGGAGGGAGCTTGGAGATCATCCCATTCCACCCCTGCCATGGGCAGGGACACCTCCCACTGTCCCAGGATGATCCATCCAGCCTGGCCTTGGGCACTGCCAGGGATCCAGGGGCAGCCACAGCTGCTCTGGGCACCTGTGCCAGGGCCTCACCCTCCCAGGGAACAATTCCTTCCAGACACCCAATCTAAATCTCTCTCATTTTTAGTTTAAAACTGGTCTCCCTTGTCCTATCACCATCTATCAGTGTAAAAACTGACTTTGTCTCTTTTTTAGAATCCTCTTTAAGGCTTCACTGGGGTCTCCCCAGAGCCTTCTCCCGTCCAGGCTGAAAAAGAGCCGTCAGGTTCTGAAGGGTATTTCAGAATTCTGTGTAGTTCTGGATGCAGATGATCACATTCTGGATTCTTCTACTGGACCAAGCAAATGCAAAGCAGAACAGGGAGTTTGGCACATCCTCCCCCACCCCAGCAGCTGCAGCTCCATCCCTGCCCTGGGAGCTTTCCTGCAAATAAACACCTCCATGGAAGCAGGGTCAGCACACAGGATCAGTCAGACCCTGTCACTCCAAAGATTTCTTTTGTTTCCTGAGCCTCTCAGTGAACCTGACTCAAGTACAAAACCCCAAGTGACCCCCTGAGCTCATGGCACTTGGTTTGTTTGTAGAGTGGAGCAGCTGCCCTGTGGATGAAGGGGAGATGGTGCTGCTGACTACAGACAGGAGCAGCTGGTTTAAACCACGACAGCATCACTGCACTGCTCATTTCTGAATCGCATTGCAGCTTCAGAATATAATTGAACTCTTCGGCTTTTGAGTGTTTTTTCATTGGAAATGCAATATTAATGAACCCTACTGAGCTTCCCCAAACAATAACAGGGATATGAATAAAAAATTACTCCTAACTGTCCTGATTCTACATGAACCTTTCGAACCCAGGTATATTTTACACCAAAAAAAGGGGGAAAATACCCAAAGTAGAAGACATGAACAAATTGTGAAACATGGATCAAGGGCATTTTGCTTAAATCCCCTATTTGATCAGTTCAAGATATGTCCCTCTCATATACCAGTAATCACCTGGATACAGGGTTTAGCAACTGACTCTAATTATAGAGATGTTGAGCAGTGATTTTTTTAAACTGAGAGTTAAGCTGAGAAGAGCTTCTTGACTAGAAGCCAGTGTGCTCAATCAATGAAATTATCATAAGAGAAGAAGAATCAGACCAAGGGGGAATGCGGATGTGGATGTGAGGCTGATCATTAGCACAACTGAACTGTCACCTCGGTGGAGGCTGGAATGTGGCCATACCAGAAGATTGATGGATGAATTTTGCTCAGCAGAGAACAGCCCACAGAGAATTGCTGATAAGATCTGAAAATAAATCTTACCAATATTACAAGGCAAGGTGGAACTGCAGCCTCTGCAGCCTTGCTGTGGCCCACAGGCTGAGCAGCTCCTTCTCTCTGCCTGCTTCTGCAGGAAGTTCTGCCCCCATGTTGTAGGATGTTGTACCCATGAGGTGTCACACAGCAGCTCATTAACACTGGAAGTGGATGAGCTTGGAAAGATTTGAATGGGTTTGTGTGACTAAAAGGTGCAGATTTTCCCTGTAACTCCTGTTTTTCTAGATGACAGCTTTGTGTCTGCCTATTAGAGGGAGGAGAGCCTGACTGAATCACAGCAATGCAAAGCCAAGAGGCAGTGAGGGATCAGAGGGTGTAAGGATGAAGCCGTCTGTCTGGTTTCTGGGCTCATGGAGGTATTCTTGACCTGCAGGGTACCTGTGAAGAGGGGATGGATGTCACACAGCTCACTCAGATTCTTTGCTGTGTTCAACTATTTTAGTCCTCACTGTTCAGGAAACTTTACTTTAAGTTCCCTCAGTAGACGGAGAGTGATCTTGCCATTTAGAGAGTCAAACCTTAAACAGACAGTGGGAAATTCACAGTGAATTCATTAAGTGCCCACAGAGTCCTCAGAAAGAGGAGGCCTGAGCTGCTGTCATGATCCCCTGGCTTGCAAGCTACAGCAATGTGACTCTGGAATCAGAAATCAGGGTATAAATCAGGAGAAGATGTGAACTTACTTCATTCCTCACTTAGGAAGTTTGTGCTGTAAGAGATGTGAGGCTCATTCCTGTCACACCTCCAAGGGAATGGCTTTACAAATGATTATAAATATCATTATTTAGCTCCTGTGGGAGCTCAAAGACTCCCAGATCTGCACTATTCTGAAAAAGTATGAGTTGTGTGTGAGACTCGAAATGTCTTGTTTTGATACTTTACTGCAAGTAGATGTTTTTGGAATACAAGGTCCAAATAGAGAGACTTTATTTCCAAAATTGCATCCTAGACAAGATTCACACTGGCTGATTTCTGTCTGGCTTGGACAAAGCTCCCACATCCCCCTTAATAGTCCAAAGCACTCTAATTAAGACTGTGGGTAGTGAGTTGCCTTTTTATAGCGTGTGAAGTCCATAAAGCAAAGCCATTTCTACAGCTGCCCACTAAACCTCACACCCCTTTAAGGGCATGCTGGGATCTTTCCCAAAGCTTTGTAATATTCCAGTTCCAAGGGTTTTTAGTGTCAGTGACAGATGGCCAACTGAGAGCACAAGAAAGAGCAGCTCTTAACTTATCCATAAAGTTGGAGCTTGCACAAGGGGATGTATAAAAATTCCTCACAGTTACATGTCTCCCTGAAGGTGAAGGTCTCCATTCCTCAGTGTCCTTAAGCCACAGGGAAAAGGAAGAGTTTGTGGCAAGCAGGGCTGCAAAGCCCAGTATAAACCTCACCAAATAAATCAAAATCTTCCCACTGACCTAAGATGACTCTGTTAAAACTGAAGCACTGAATTGAATTCAGATACATGGAAATGAGATGCCAATTCTTTTTCTTTCTGGAAATAAGCCAGGGCTCCCTTCTGCACTTCTGGGGTCTTCAAGCACTTGAGGCTCCTCTAAAGCTGCCCTCTCACCTCTGAGATCCCTCATCAGCAGAAAAGGGATGGCATTTGCTCTTGCTCACTTGTGTGCTGTGAGATGAGATGAGATGAGATGAGCTGAGCTGTGCAGCAGAGGCTCTTGGCAGCAGGGAGGCAGCAGGTGTGGGAGTGCTGCTCTCATCATCCTCCTCCTCTGCCTCATTAGTTCCAGCTACAGGGGAAAACTGGGGAAGGGGCCAGGCTCAGCCTGGCACTGGTGTCACACTGCTTTGCTGTCCCCAGGGCTCATCCCAGCAGGAATGTGGGAGCACTGCATTCCAGGGACATGGAATTTCCAGTAAACCTCGGGGGCAGAAAAATCACCTGGCCCAAGGACAAAGCTCCCTTTCCTTGGATCCTTTGCTTGGCATGCAGATATTCCAGCTCCCAGCGCCTTCATTGCCTACAAAAACAAGCACAGCTCCTTGCAGGGAATAAGAGAATCCCAGAAAGGGCTTGGGCTGGAAAGGACAGACTGGTTTGGGTTCACAGGGACCTTAAACATTGTCCCCTTCCTGTCAATAATATGGAGATAAATTTCAGCCCTCCTCTAGAAATCCTAACACAATTTGTCAGCTGGTTTAGATGGTTCTATGTGAATACTGTGCCCATCAGCACTCACCACTCTGCCAGTTCTTCTGTCATTCACAAATTTTTGCTGTAGTGATTCCATATTTACTCCTAGATCAGTAATGTAAATATTGATAGGAGTAAGTGGAATAGCAGAAACCCACCAGAAATATATTTGATATTTATTCCACATTGACAGCTGCTTTTTGAGATCTGTCATTTAGTTTTTATTCAATTATTAATGCATGTTGTTGATAATTGTATAGTGCTGATTTTTTAATCAGAATATCCTTCAATACTGAATCAAACATGTCACAAGAATTTATTTCATTTGCACAGCTACTCTATTAAAACTTGAAACTAAATCTGTGATCTCATCACAGAATGAAATCAGGTTTGCTTCTTGTGAAATGCTATACCTTATTTTATTCTTTTGATTTTTCATTGACTGAATCCAAATAGCACCATTGGTTTTTCTCTGAAATGAATGACATCTTTTCCAAAATCTGCACAGGATCGTGAAAACATTCAGCTTTCTCTTTGGGTTTTCTTAAAAGACATTTTATAGAATTTTCTTCAAGAGATTTTTGAGAACTTGCAACTGAGGCACCTAGAAGAGAGGCTTGGCTGCTGGGCTGGCACAGCAGGAAAGCCCAGGGGGAAGAAGGAATGTCTGAGTCATCTTCAAAACTCCTTTTCCACATCTCCAGCTCAAATCAGAGAGCAGCAGGGAATTGTTCCCAGGCTGCTCCAGCGCAGGCAGAGATTGATTGGAAGCTGCAGGATGTCCCAGAGGCCTCGTGCCCTGCACAGGGCACCTCAGGAGGGACAGGGACAGGGACTCCCCTCTGCTCCCAGGGCAGGTCAGGAATTCAGTGTTGGACGCTGAGCATGAGCAGCAAAGCAGCTCTGGCTCCTCTCCCCTGCTCACAAAGGAATGTGATTAAGATGTGAGTTGTTTAGATCCATTTTTAATAGCTCCTGATCAAAAGTGGAAGCTTAAGGAGCATGTAAGGAATGACTTTGATATTAAAGAGAGAGAAAGAAGAACAAATAGTTTAATTTGCTTCTTGTCTTTCTTGGCTTGGGAATTTGAAGCAGATGTTCATATGCGAACACAGAAAACCCATACTCCATCCAAGTCTGAGCACAAATTGCCTGGATCAGAGGGAAATGTCTGGAGAGGGATACATGAGGGTGCTGCCTGCTGGGAGGGGGGCAGGGATGGCACAGGCAACGACCCTCTGAACTGACAAAAAAGTGAGGGAAGAAATCCTTAAAATAGAATAAAATACTTGCATTAAGCCCACCTCATAAAACAAGTGTAAGTGTGTTATGGCAGTGTATCCATGGATCTGAAAACTGGGGAAAATGCAGATGGAGTATTACAGTAAGATTTTAATAGAGATCTTCAGAGACAAAGAAGGATGCAATGATAAAAGAAAGGGGCTGATTTCTGCATCTTGAACTGATGAGAGCGTGGGGGGGCACATATGAAACCTCTGATTAGTCATAAAAAGGGGAAACAGACTCTCCACAGTATCCATAGACTCTAAAGGGCTGCAATGTCAGATTTTCAAGAGGGTTTTGATTCATTTTGCTCTGTGCATGTAATGAGGAATGAGAACTAAATTGTAGAAGGCAAAGGCAGGCACAGGAGAGAACCCAATCAGCACAGAATCAAACAGGAGGGTGTGGGATGTTTCACTTTAATCCATCACCTGAGAGAAAAGGCCCAGAGCAGAAGCTACCACCAACCTTCCACTACCCCAGGAACAGGCATTTTGCTCTCCAGGCTGACTCCAAAACTCAGGAAGAGCCAACCCCTCACCTGAGAAGGGATGTGGACATAGGAACAGGCAGAGAACTTTCCAAAGGTAATCCTGCCCCATCCTCTTCAACATGGAGCCATCACAGATGGACATTTTCACTGATCCCAGCTTTCCCATGATGCTTAAAATGCTTTTTAGGTATTTAATCTCCACCTCTTTTAGAGGAACTCAGGAATACCCTCAACTCTTCATGATGAAGATGGGAGAGGAAGGGGATGAGTATTAAAAAAGGAAGACTTCAGGCTTGGTTATAAATCTGGAATATTTGATCCCACAGCAAGATAGACCTTGAGCTCTCACCATTTGAAGTCAGATTCAGAGTGTGCAGGCACAAGTTCCACATGTACATATAATTCCAGAGGATTTATGGAGACATTGGAGTTACTTCTCTGGAAGCCAAAATGTCACAGGGACTTCTCACCTCACAGGCTGCAAGCACAACTCACATCCCCCCCTGGCAGAGGTCTCCAACAATTGCCTGCACCACTATGTTGTGTTACAGGCCAAACACTCCTCCATTTTACTTCCATGTGTTCTGATATTCAGGTTTTATGTAGGAAATAAAAACATTTCAGAATGTCTCCCTGTGCTTAGATTTGTGTTGGTAGCAGAGTATTTACCTTGCATTAACTGAGCATAAGCTGAGTGCAAAATCTGGCCCTTCATACAATGGGATAATTTTGGCATTGGGCCCAGACAAGAACAAAAACCCAATTGTCTGAATTTAATCAGTTGGTGTTACTTGGCAGTGCAAGAAGTCTTTATGCAGGTATTTATTTGTCCCAGCAATAACAAGAATATTGGAATTTATATCCAGGAGATAAGCGAGTACCTTGTCACTCAAGCACAACTAACAAGGGAATTGCTATTTGGTGTAGACATGTAAATGCCAAATGCTTAGTCTGGTTATTATTGTAAATTCCATTTTTACAACCTCTTGTTTTTAAAATGGTCTCTTAATTGATTTTTAATTATATTTTTCAATGACATTTAACTACACGTGCTTGGTAAATAAACCCACACACATCCCAAAATATCTTAAAGGAGCAAGTACCGACACAGTTGAGGTTCTCTTTTCCCTGCCTGCTCTGAGTGCTCTCAGTAGATGTTTTGCATAAGGAAATGAGATCAAAGAGGTTCTGGGTAGAAGTGGATGCAGTTCTAACACAGGCAGCTGATGCCAGAAGATTTGTTCCTCAGGGTGTTACTGATACTCAACAGAATGAAGGGGATGAAGCATGAAATGAGCCAGAACATCCAATCCTGTGTCCTGTGATTTACCCAAGCTGAAATGTGGCCAGAACTTACTGACCTAGAGCTGGTTTAATGTAAAACTCCACAAGGTCTTTAGTGATCAGAAGAAGCTTTAACATCTCTTTAACCTCAGAATACCATGTTAAGGGAGAAGCAGAAGGAGTCTCATGTCTCCAGTGGGTTTTGGAGGTGTCCAATAGCCCAGGTGAGCCCCAGGCAGGCTGTGCTACAACATGAGCATTGAAGGACATGGAACTATAAATTGCATCCATCCAGCTGCCTAAAGCACAGATTGGGATGAATTTAAAAATCCAACCCAGTTAACGGAAACACTGCATGAAACTACTCGATTCTCTTGAGTTTCTGCTTGGGGTCCAGAGGATTTTGTGCCATTCAAGAGAGAAGCCATGCCCAGGGACAGGCTGGAAGCAGCTCCCTCAGACCCCACCACCCTACAGGAGCCACTGGATTTGTTGGAAACCACTCACTGTTGGAGTTGCTGTTCTCACCAGTCTCTGCCGAAGAGGTGCTGGACTCCCCCAGCCCATCAGAGGTGGCCAAATCTTATGGAAAATCAAAATAATAACTTGAAAATACCACTTCCCATGCATTCCTGAAAACACTGTATAACCTTGATGAAGTCAGCAGGATAACAACAGGTGAGGACTTGCATCTTTTTCACTCAAACTTGCAGTTGCTGACAATTCCCACATACCTTTCCCATGGCCAGGATGCCACTTTGTTATTAACTGGGCTGTAGTTTCATTAATGCTCACAAAGAAATGGAAAACGCTGGAGAACAGAATTTAGTATTTATCCAATTCCCAAGCTTAGCAATTCCAGCATAGTATTTTTATTGGGAAGGACCTGATTCCTTTCTGCTGTGGCACTCATAAAACCCACAGGACTGGGGAATGACTATTGATCTTGGGTAAGATTCACTCCTGTGCAGAGATCCAGCACAAGCCAGCACTTCCCAGCAATCTCGTTGAAGCCCCATCCTGTGGAATGAAGCAGCACTCAAATCACACATTACTGGGACAATGATGCTTTGTTCCTAAGTATTACTACTCCTGAGGAGACACAAAATGCTTCCAGAGACTCAAAAATGAAATGTGACCTGCCAAAGGTCACCCAGCAGGGAGCAGAGGAGCTGGGACACATTCAGGTGCCAGAGCTGAGTTCTGTCCTGTGCTCTGCCCTTCCCCTGGTACAAACATGCAGTGACAGCTTCTGTCCCCCAAAATGTCTTCTCAAAAATGCCTGGTGGAAAAGCTGAGTGCTCCTCACAAGCTGCATTCATTAATTCAGGCCGTTTATTTTAATTTCAGTGCAACTTGATTTAATTAGGTGTCCTATGTGTTCTGCATAGATGACTAAAGCTCTTCTGTGTTTTTGTTTTTTTTTTTTAGTGGGTACATATTTCACCTGCTCTCTTTTTTTGCAGTGGTGGCTTTTGCTCTTCTGTACCTCCTCCTATGGGATCTGAGGAAAAAATAATCCAACTGGCATCCCTTTCCACCCCTTAAATGAAAGCCGAGTTCAGTTCCTGCCATAATGTGACGACTGGTAAAGCATCTTTGCTGACAGTTTAAAACTTTCCAGAACACAGAAATTAAGCAAAAGGAATTGGAAATCTCAGAGACAGATTCCAGCAGACGAAAATTCCCACTCAGTTTATTACCAGACTCTGAAGAAATCTAAGTTCTACATTTCATATGTGTCACAAACTCTTAAGAACAGTGAGTGTTCATCAATGGACTTCTGGGGGAAAAAAACAAACCAAGTGGCAAAACTCTCTGCACTTCTGTGGCTCAGCAAAACTGGCTGCAAAACAGAGGAAACTGTGGATGTATTTTAGGGAGATACAAGAAAAGTTTCAGATTAATCCATTTCTGAACTTGTGTTGTGGCTCAAAAGAGTAATTTGAAAACAATTCTGGTAAGGTTTCGTGCAGCAAGGATAAAAATTCTTCCTTCAGCACAAGTCAGTCCTCTTATTTCCTAGGGAAGGGAATAAATGATTCCTCTGGGTGTCTAATAATTGTTTGTTGTTTCTTTTTAAGCAAACATATATGCACCTGTACTTATGAATAGTTCTGGTTTTATTTGGCCATAAAGTGCCCAAGTGGTCCTTTAAGCATATAATTCCTCACCTAATTGCACAGCCCTGAGTACTCACGGCCAAACTGTAATTACAAGTGCAGGTTCATTCTGCATGGACAGTCTCAGTTTTAGTATTCTTAACTACCAAAACACAAATGGTTTCAAATTAGAAGAATCCCATTGGTTCTCATTTTACATGAACACAAAACAAATTCAATAACAAAACTTTAAAGGATCTTGGAATTCAGGCTGGCCCAGCAGCAGGTGCTATGAGAAATCCCCCTCTCTTCAGACACATGAAGTGAGAGAAATGCAAGGTAGACCAAAAAGAATCAATTTGTCACAGCCAGTAAAAGAGAGCTGGAGCTTCTGTTTTCATTTCTGATACCTGAACTGGCAAAGCACTTCAGCAGTGACATTTATTGATCATGTAGCCTCACAACAAAGTTGGGGAAGTGCAGAGCCTGGACAGGCAAAAGGTATGTGTTAAATACAACAGGGAAGTTCCAAAAATTGCTTTTAGTGGCAGAAGAAAAAGGTAAATAAACCCCATTTATAGAGCTGGGAAGCACGGGAAGCATGCAGCCACTCTGACCAGCAAGGAAGTGTTGGGATTTTGCTATTCCATGGCTTTTCCTGTCATGTTTGATCACTGCATTAGATGCAGAGGGGACATTGTGCCTGTTAATGTCACTGGCCTCAATCATGCAATCCTTAATCAAGCAGAAATCCCTGCAGCTTTGCCCATAAAAGAATTACAGACTCAGTTATAGGTTTTCTGGTGCAGATTTGACCCCTGCTGCCTCCCCGCTGCAATAAAACTCCTAAACCCTTTTGGATCATTACTCCACAGCTCGCCCGAGGGCACAGGGGGTGCAGCATCCATGGGGCTGTTTTCTGGTTTAATCCTGGAGCTGAGGGTGCAGCCAGTGACTGTCCTGGCCCACAGACAGCTCGAGGAGCCATCTAAAGCAGGGCCAGGGCTGGGAGTTCTTGCCCCACAGTAAATCATCCCATGCACTCAAATTCCCCACAACTTTCTCATCCTTGTTCAGCCATTGCCAGAATGGCCTTAACTTAGAATAAAAAAATAGGTTTCTTTAATGGCTTAAAAAGTTATTAGGATTGTTTATTCTAAGCTCTGAAATATGTGTTCAATTCTTGATTTACTTATATGCTTTCTAATTACATCAACATTGGGGTTCTGCCTTTGTGTTGTAATTGGAAGCTGATATAAAACCCAGACTAGAAAACATTAAGCTTTACAGTGATTGGAGCTGGCTTTTGTGGCATTTGTCATCTCACTGCTTGTTTACCAGAGTGAAATTTCCAACGCAAATCTCTTTTTAACCTACAACATTAGGTGAAAATATTAAACATGTTCACTGGCAGATGATTATTTTTCAGAGACAAAGCCAACAAAAGCCATACCTTGCTCAAAGCAGAGCCTGCAGCTCATTAATTACATAATTCAAGGTTAGAGAAGGAGGAATAGAGAATGCTTTGGATGGGAAGGGACCTTCAGGACCTTCTCATTCTGCCTTCCACCATCCCAGGTTGCTCCAAGCCCCATCCAACCTGGCCTTGGATGCTTCTGGAAGTTCATACAAGAATTCCTACATTGTTGGTGGCTTGGTTGTATTCAAAGGTCATGATTTCAACTGATCTTAAAATCCCCTCCAAGATCAACAATAAATTCTTCTGGGTTCTCATTTTCAAGTTTGAAATTGAACATTAATTACAAACTAATCTAAATGCATCATCATCTCACAGTTGATTTGGCTCAGCCCTGAGAAGTGAGGTGTGTCCTTAGGTGCAACCAAAGGTGATTTTTGGGGTGGGGTTCAGCCTCCACAGGGTCTGTGGAAGCTGCTGAACATCAAAACCAGCTCAAGACACCTGAAATTATTCTCCATTGAGATCCACAGGAACGTTTTGATAATGCCAAGGGCCATACATCATTAGAGCTCTTTGTTCAAGGTGCACTTCGTGCTTTACTTGCTGTGCTAGAATAGGAAATAATAATGGAATAATAAATGGAGAAAAATATTTTTTCTGTTGTCTTTGTTGGAATTACTCAGTGTGTGAGAGCAACACGTGTCTGATTTTTCATCTCTCCTTGAACAGCCTGAACTGACAGATTGCCCATAATCTGTTCCACCATCTCAGTGCCAGAACATGACAATAGACAGCCCCACGGAGTGCCTTGGGAATCTCAAAGGGAATCATTTCCCACTAAGCCATAGCTGAAGGGTGACCCAGTTCGGAGAGGCCTGGAGAGAGACACATTGCTGGTGGCTCCAAGCATGTGTGGCTGCACGCAGGCACAGTTAAAAGGCAGATTAAAGGCAGATTAATGGGCAGTCAGGTGTGAGGAACAAAGCCAAGGAGCCCTACTGGGGAGCACACGGCATCCAGCCTGTTTGCAAAGCACTTTATGAATTAACCTAGACTAGGTTTTTTTAAACTGTGAGCATCCAAAGATCCACAGCAGCGTTTCTCCAGCCTGATCTGTATTCCAAAGCAGTGCTGCTCACATAAATCTCGGTGCTGTTTTTTACTGGAGAGTGAAAGGGAGAAAAGCTGCTGTTAAATCAATAGGCTGCATTGCACACCGCAGTATATGAAAGTCCTGGTGCTGTGCTTATCACTTGTGCTGCCACCAACTAATTGCTGTCCCTTGCACTTCATTATCCCCTGTAATATGGTTACAATAACAGAGGATGACAAATAAGAACTGTTATCTTCTCCAGGCCAGTCCTTCCTCGCAGGGTGAGTTCTCATTCAAATCCATCTATCCGGATGAGTAAGATTTACCAGATTACACATGGACTTAAAACGTTTACCATGAGCAGTGATGGAGAGCTGCCTTAGGAAATATTTTTACAGGCACACTTCGGGGATCTGGCACAAAAAACTCTTTACTGCTGCTTTTGTACCCACCATGGTTTCCCTCAGCTCTCCCTGCATTTAAGGCAGCTATGCTGGCACACAGAAAACCTGGTTCTATAAAATACTGAACGTGCCTTGTGTCCTCCCTGAATCAGGTCTGCCAGTCATTCACACACTAGAGAGCTGCTCTGATTCTTTTGATGTTAAATTAGATGCTGGAACTAATAAAACTGCCTACATTGATTATGAAGCAGAAACAGGTGAAGAATGTTATGGATAGAAGAAAAGAGTTTGGGTCTGGCAAGAAAGGATAAAAGTATCTGATCATTAATGGGTGGCCTAGTTAAAGAAAGTCCTTTGTTGCAGCAAAAAAGAGGAGCTGTAGAAAATGTGAATGAAACCTCCAACAGCCACGTTAATGCCACCTGGTCTCAGGTGAGGCTCGGGAGAGGAAGAGGAGCCTCTTGTGTGCCTTCCAAAGGCTCTGCAGGAAATCACTTTTCCCACTGGATGTAAAGGATGTGCACGGTGTCAGAAGGAAGGAGAGATGGGGAAGCCATTATTACAAAGTCTTTGTTTATGCTAAAGATCCTCAAACCATCCGTGTGGGGAGGCAAACTCACATGGACTACAGGAGACACTGCAAACTCAGATGTCTCACCCATCAAATGAATGCATTTATAAATGACATTTCTTTAATCTTAACGCATGTATAAATTACATTTCACATGTGTCTCAAAAGTCAGCCTTCACCCCAGGCATCCCCAGCACCCACAAATATCCCCCATATTTGTCTCCACAATTGCATTAAGGCACACATTTGTATAATTAAAGACATCCATAGATAAAGGAGCACAAACAAAAGCATAACAAAGAACCATTTGTTTTCCAAAGTCTCCCAAGCCAAATCTGAGGTAACTAATTGTCCAGAATCTGGTGGCTGGAGGTGCTTCCCACTCTTGGCCTGTGCTGAGCTCTCAGTGAATTTCTGCACTTTTCTAACTCCTTCTGGAGATATTGTTTCTTTCCTTGGGATATTCTAGATGCTCTTTTTGTTTTCTGCTTGGTTCCACACTAGTTATGATCAGGAACTTATCTCAGAAAACAGCATTACAAAAGTATTCATAATTCCGTGTAAACTGGCTCTAAATACCTAAGGATCCCAAAAGGCCACAAAAATAAATCTGAACATGCCCATGAATCATTGTCTCATTTGTATTATTTCAAATACTCTGCTAGTTAATGATGTCTTGAATTGGTTTATTATTATTATAACCTCTCTGATAGTTAAATCAATCAAATAATCAGTGCTGCAGTTCATCAAATATACACCTCCAGGAAGATGCTGCTTGCCTTGCATAGTGCTGAGGAAAATCAGCATTTCTTTATTGGAGACGTGATTAGTTTGTCTTAATATTCTAGAAATGTGGTGAAATGGTGCCTTGGAGGTAACAATTAACTCTTTTTGCATATGTTTATGGTGTTTCTGTTTTTCTTAGAAAAAGAAGATGGGAATGGCACTGCAGCAGCTCCGTGCTGGAGTCACTGGAGTGTCCTGGCTGCAATCTGTCACTCAGCACTGCTTTGTGGCAGCACTCACACCCAGCATCCTTCTCCTCCCAGCTCTGCTGGATAACTCTGATTTTGCTTTTTTCCTTGTATTAAGCCAGTCTTTCCAAAGCTTTGCTACATCTGTGTGGTTATCAGCTTCTCTGTGAACAGCATTAAAAGGAACTACTTAGCACTGCATTGACATTATCACGGCAAATTGCTTTAAAATATCACTTGTAACTGTAATATTAGCACAATAAAATATTTTAAATTTGCCTACTGTGTCTCACTGATGGTGAATTACTCCTCATAGTACATTAACAACGATTCTAATAATTGTCAGGAGCACTGATGGACATTCTGTTCTCCTCCATGAAGGGAGATCACAGCTCCAAGGACACAGGCAGTTTATTAAATTTCATAACTCTTGCTTTCAGGTAGGTGATGTGGAAGACTTACACCTATATATCAATTATAAATTTATTGTGCTAATAGCTAGTAGGATTAGAGCATCTGCAAGCTGCAGTTTTATGCAGAGCTCAGGATCAAGACTTCCCGTGCAGTGCCTCCCATTACAGCCTAATAAAGATGAATGTGACCAGTGTTGCTCAGAGAGAGTGCTCACTAAATGAAGAAAGCAGCTCAGTGAATGTGGAATCTGTACAGGAGCCAAACCCAACTCCTTTTTCTAACTCAGAGATGCAACATTTGGGCAGCTGCCCAAGGAAGGGAAGAGAAGGAAAACCAAGTCTGCATGCATTTTTATTTCCCACTGACTCTAAGCCCACAGTTATAAAACCTAACTAAATTCTTGATTTCTTTATATGCACTGTTCCAGACTCTTTAATCTGTGATTATAGGAATGTAATTGATATGCAGGCCATGTTAAATGCATTATGGTAACTCTGCAGTCAGGGAAGTAACATATTCCCACTAAATTTCAGGATGATGCAGTCCAAAGTGAAAACAAGATAAAAGGAATTCAGGAGATGAGAACTCAGTGGGGTTTCATAATCCTCAGCATGTGCACAGTTGAGAGGCAGAGCTCCAAATGACCTGGACAAATCTGCATAAAGTTTTTTAGCAAACATAAATGAATTCCTGAAGTAATCACTCCATCAACACATGGAATTGTATCTCCACCTCTCCCACTCTTCACTTCTGCTTGCAGAAGTCTTGCATAATATGTAAAAACTGCACTTGCAATGTGCTATTTTTTGAGCTTTTAGGATGAACACTGCTCAACCTGACTACCTGGTGGATATATTTAATAATTTATCAAAAATATCTATGCTGTGCCTGATTCCAATGAGAGAAATAAGGAATGATAGTCTGTAAACATTAGTTTGTTAACACAGCTTTAAGAATCTGAAGGCTGAGCAACAATGTAACCTCTGCATTGCACAAGGGAGAGATTTGGCATTGACAGTGTGCTCCAAATTTGACCCATCCCTCTGAGAAAGGTTCTCAAAGATGGGATGGTTAAAAAGTTAGCTTGGAAAGAAGTTCCATTTGGTAACAGAAGTCAAACTCTGATCAAACTGAAGCAATGTCCCTCAGTTGCAGTGGATGATCTTGTGCTCTTGCACTGATTCTGTGCACACCTGACACACCAGGCCCTGTGCAGAAGGTGGGCACAGCTGGGAGTCCCCCCCAGATGCTCTTGGACAATGGGGAAGGGGCTCCGTGGAGAGACCCCAGCAGTGCCACTGCAGTCCTGCTCTCTGTGCTGGGCTGTTGGTTCTCTCAGGGTCCTGGCTGCACAGCACAGCCCTGCCCAGCCCCTCTTGGGACCACTCCCCACTGCCCAAGGACCAGAGGCTGCATTTCAGCTCAGCCCTGGACCCTCAGGCACTGCCTGAGCTCGGCTGGAGCTGTTTGTGTCCAGCTCTGTCCCAGCCTGGCCTCTGCCTGCCCAGGCACCTGCTGATCCCAGTGACATGAACTGAGACCCCACACCAGCCTCCTCAGCAAGGACCGGCCTGCTCCTTCTCACTTCAAACAGGGTTCAATCCACGCATTCCTCAAATAATGGATTTGAAATCATAGGTCATTTGTTCAGGGTAATTAGTGTGTGACATCACTCCTGCTAATGTTCAACATATGGTCTAATGCAATGCCACATTATTTATTGCTACATTATGTTACATAAGTGCAAAACACACAAAGAGTCAAGCAGCTGAAGCCGGCACTTGGTTATGTTAATCCTCTCAAGTACCATGGTATTTCACAGCACCTCTTAATAGCCAAATCTTTTTCTGCATCTCGACTGCTGCCTGGCAGTCTGGCTAAGAGAGATGTGGGGGTTCCATTCCTGTAGCTGAGATCTCACCCTGCCTGCAAGTGCCTCACCAGATGGTCAGCATATTGCATTTTCCCCTTGGTAACATCCTTTTTTCTCCCTGCATCTGGAACTCAAGTAGGAAAATACTTCTGTTGTTTCCTGTAGTGCTGGAGGTGGGGATGTATCCTATCCTCAGCTCCTGCAGAGTGCAGCTGCCCATGTCTGTACAGTGTTTTAAGCTGAAATACACCTGAATTTTGGTGCTTAATTCCCCCTGTCACAGCCTGGTGATGCAGCAGGCAGGGAACTGCTGTCTCTTTGATCAAGAATTTCCACAAAACAATTGCCTTTTTGATCTCAGGTGCTTGAAGTGTTGCTTATCCTGTTCCAATGCTGTTTTGAAATGGCTTTTAACATTCATGAATTTCATCCTAAGATGCCCCTGGTTAGTTGATCAAAAGGTATTCTTGACCTCATTCAGAAGTTCTGGAGCTCTCCCTGCCTATTGTCCCCTAATTAAAGCCACAACCCCAGCGTGATGCTCTTCTGCAGAGGAACACCGAGTCACTCAGGAGGTCACTGGCGAGGCTGCAGCCTCTGGATTGTTTCCTTGCTCTCAGCACCAAGGAATGGAATGGCTTTTTTAAAAATCCTGTGTTTGCATTAACTGGTAATGTGTTTGGGAGGGAATGACTTTTTTATTGTAACATTTTAGCAACAGCTCAGAGCTTTGAAAAGGCATCAGTTTAATATGCGCAGTGCTCACCTCCTCAAACAGCTGATACTCCAAAACACTTTTCAAAGGAGTTACACACGTTACAGTGTATTTTAGCAGTTCATTTCCCAGCGTTTCCAATTTCTCTAGAAAACAACATCCTGAAATCACCAATCATTCCCGAGCCCACACTAACAGGACAGCTTGGCAAACAGAGCCCAAATGTTCTGCCTTGGCAGTGCCTGGGTGGAGTGTCCCTGGTGCCACCAGGTGCTCTCCAAAGCCACTCTGTCACCCCTCCTCACCTCAACAGGGGACAGAAAATACAACCTAGGGGTCTGCAGAGCTCTTCCTCCCACATGCTCTCAGTCATCCCACCAGCTCTGCACAGGTTTGGCTTTTCCCCACCTTAGCTCTGTAATTCCAGTGAGCCCTGACAGGCTCAGCCTTGGCCAGTGCTGGGTCTGCCTTGGAGCTGGCTGATGTTGGCCCCATGAGCCACAGAACCTCACAGAATTCTCACAGAATCTTCTCACCCCTGTGTCCCCCACAACAAAACCTGGCCCTGCAAACCCAATGCAGTGATTGCCACGTTTTAAACTGGCCCCAGCAGCCAAAAGCAAAATCCACACAGCCCAGGAAACAGAAATCGCTGACTAGCTTCAGCTGCAGAAGAAAATCCTCAAAAGTTCTTCAGATCAGGAATCTGAACGGTACTTTCAGAAGTGATGGAAAGTTTGAAAGCTGATGTGTGACTGTGTTTAAGTGTGCACACTGCTGATGCTGCTTCAGGTTTTTCTGTGCTGAGGTGGTTGTGGCTTTGCTGGAGCACACCTGTGCATGGACAAACCCAGCCCTGCCCCTCGAGGAGCAGCTGCACAAAATCCTTGTGCTCCTTCTGTCATCACAGGGATACAGATCCTGCATCCATTTCAAAGTGCAATTTCAGACTTTTGAGAATTTCCTCCCCAGTAATTCCTCACTAATGTCTCTCCATGAGGTCAAATTCCACTTCCCCTTTTACAAACGTGCAATACCTGCTTTTCTCTCCAGACTAATTCTGTTTTATAAACTATTAGCTTCAAGGAGTTACTGCAGAGTAACACTGTTGTGTGATCAGAATATAAACCAGAGGGAATTGCCTGTGTGTGTTCTCATCTATACCATTCAATCAGTCTTTCTTTTTCCCTATTTTTCCACTCTCTGCTAGTTATCCCTCCCAGACATCTTCCAAATCCCTTTATTGGGTTTTGTATTTAACAAAGAAGCAATGAACCCGCAGAACTCTCCCTTCATCACCAGAGTACTGTAATAGCATCTTTCTTTACCCATAAATAGCATTTCAGCACTGTGAACATCTGCATTGTGGGAAGAGAAACTGGAATTGTCAATGGCCTGAACAACATCAGCTCAGAGACTCCTGGCTAAAAGACCTTCCAGTCATGATATTTTGCATATTCAAAAGCACAACTATATCTGGAGAGCTGATTTGCTTTAAGACATTTAAGATTCCTCTGATCTCTCCTCAGAAGGACCATCAGCACACCTAAAGAAATTTCCATTTTCATGTACCAGGATATGGAAAATTGTCTCAGGAATATGATATAACTCTGCAAACTTTAGTAAAATATTTTTTTTTTCTGCAGATCTATGTAGAAGAGACAATTTGACAGTGTAGGGTGAGGAGTTTATTCACAAGTAGTTCAGATAACCTGCTTAATTTTCACCTGGCTTTCCTGCATCAGCCCCACATTCACCCCAGAAGCACACCACGTGTTTCAGACCATCTCCCTTGGCTTGTGGGGCAGCTGAAGCCATGGAAATCATGGAAATCATTCAAGTCTCTTAAGGAGCAATGACCAGGGTGCCACATTCCACTGATCTTCCATAAAGGAATTCCCATGGAAATTGCTGGGATCTCAAATAAAACATTCAGTGCTGGATGTGTTCCCAAGCAATTCTTCTCTTCAACCACAGGTTCCAGCTTTGGTGATGGACATGAGTTCTCATTACTGCCAACAATTTTTACACACCTAATTAATTCTCTGAGCTCCCAATTAAAACTTGGTGCAGAGTTTGGCCACAGCCTAGAGGTGGCCTTTTTTCTTGAGAAAATTCCACCTATTTGATATGAGGATCCTGCAAGATGTTAAGAAAACTGGAACTGATCTTGACATTTGATTCCCACTGGCATTTTATCCAAGAAAAACTAGATAAAGATGACAAGATTTGGTGGCAAGGAGTGTTCTTTCTGTACAGTATGAGAGGAGTTTAGACAGCGTCTTCGGATAAAAATGAAGTCAACTTTGATTCATACTGATTTATACAATAATCTAAACAGTACTCTTGAAGGAGAAGAAGATGTGGAAGAGACCATGATGCAGTTCTCTATTACTGATGATGCTTTAGGCTGTGGATAAATCCAGAAAGCCCAGAAATCCTTCTGCCATGTCCCTGGGATCCTTTACTCCCAGAAATCCTTCTGCCATATCCCTGGAATTCTTTGTCTCAAATAAGAGTGCTCTGCATATGGGGATGCTCAGGTATTAGGAACACAATTGAAAGACTTTTCCAAAGCTGCTCATAACAGCAGCATTTACCCACAGGCTTCAACTGAAACCATTTCTATTCAACAAACATGAGATTAATTTAAACCTGTTCTCAAAAACTTTGTTGAACTAGGTTTCATGAGTAGATACCATGGGAATCCATGGAACTGGAGCTGGGAAAAGCCAGGCAGAGTCAGGTGCCAGGGGCTGCAGGGATGGGATCCCAGCCCACACACAACATCCCCAGCAACAAGAATGAAAGAGCATCCAAACAGGGCTTTGCTCCTGCTGGTGTGAATCTTCCCCTCATCCCTGCCTTGTTCCATTTCCTGTGTTTGTTCCCTGATGGCTCCAGGGAAGGAAACCTCAACTGAAACAGCTTTAAACCCCAACTCAGGGCTTACAGACCCATCCCCACCAATCCAAAGAAGATTCCTTTTGATGTTCAGCTATGTTTGAAAGAATGTTTGTGATAATTTTTTTGGTAACTTTCCTTCCTGGAACATCCAGGTAACATCTGGGCTGAGCCAGGGCCTGGAGAGCCCTGAACACCCCAAGGAGTTGTTATTTGGGGTCAGTCTGTCCTGGGGACACTAAAGGGGCCAGGACAGACTGGATGCTCCAACACCAAAAGTTGCTGCAATTTGTAAGAGGCTCCCTCTGTCTCTTGCCTTTCCTTGCAAGGAATGAAGAGGAAGGACATAAAATCTTTCAGTCAGTTGCTGAAGTCTTCACTGTTGCAAAGATAAAGTAGTTGGAAAGGAGCTGGAGTCATTTAGCAATTAACTGACATTTTAAAAAACAATTCTTTTGCAAGATTCAGGCAACTCTTCTTATTATCTAGTTAATGGTAGCACTTAGAGAAGCTAATTTTATGTGTAATAAAACTTCATTACTATCCCTTCTTCAGAGAGAAGGGTGCAGAGGACAATTGGAATAAGAAACATATGGTTTCTTATACTTTCTCAGTCATATACGTGCATGTGATGCATTATAGATACCCAAAACTTTCCCCTTTATTTTTTTTTCCTCTCTTCTTTCCCTTTCTGGCTGTGCACTGCTGTATTCTTTCATGTCAGAGGTCACCTATCAAATCCTACTCTGCTCTCTTTTTCCAATCACAAATCAATGATGAGGACAACAGAAGTTTAGAGCCACTTTAAAAATAGCACTGATGTTTCTGCTGGCTTATCTAGGATCTGTGAGTCTCTCACAGGCAGATATTCCAAAGGAGAATGTTCCAGAAAAGTGGGAGTGTGCTGACCCCCCATGTGCTGCAGCTCAGGGACCAGGGATGAGCTCCCTGGCCAAGCCCTCTCCAGCCTTTGGATCCTTGTGGGAGCTGTCAGAGCAGCAGTTGGTGTTGAGATGGAAGGGGGATGAAGGCTGAGCAGGGAGCAGTGTCACCCTGCAAGGTGACCGGATGACATGGCTTTTATCTCTTTCTCAGCTAACCCAATTCCCATGGAGCTGTTTTTCCAGCAGTCATTGTTGTTAACCTGATACTCACTGTATTCAGAGTGACAAAAGTGGACAGATTGACATTTCATGTAATATAGATTTCAAAGCACAAGATGGAGATCTCCTAAGGAAAGTGCAGATTTGCAGAGTACACATGCTATTTTCTAACACAAGGAAAAGCAAAGAGCTGCTGTTGCATAATCACCAGTAAAGCAAGCAGGGGCTTCCTCAGTGGGAAAATTCCAGTGTGTGTCAGATCACTGCATAATTCAGGTGCCTTTCACAGCTGCTCCACCAGCCCCACCTCACAGGAAAATGCTCTTGGCTACAGGTGAGGAGTTACAATTTTGTGCTGTAAAAATTTGCCCATTTCACTGCTGAGGCTCCATCAATTGGCCCCCACTGAGGAGCTGCTTGTGTCATCCCTCTGTAGGCTCAAGAAAAAGTAGTTGGACTGTGTGAAAAAGGCACTTATTAAAATAAAAACACTTCTATCACAAAGAAAGATCATCTGGAAAGTGCTGGCAAAGGATATTTTGTTCTCTCCTTTTCCTATTTGTTCTAGCAGGATGAGCCAAACTCAGCTGTCACTTGTAATGCTGCAAGCAGAACAAGCTGGTGGAAACCACAAAACTCCATTTGGAGTGGTAAGTGCTAATTTACACCGAGGGAGGAGCTGAGCCACTGGCAAATTCTGCTGGTGCTGCTCAGCTCTAACCAACAGCAGAATTTTTCTCTGTATCTTTCACTTCTCTTGGAGTTGGAGGATTTTTATGAATATGTTTAACAATGAGCACCCCAGGGACACCTCGGTAAACCAAGCAAGAGGGAGAAGAAAGAAATTATAGATCTGTTTTTCAGACATTACTGCATATGCTCAATGAGTGCTTGTGTCTTTATGCATTCCAAATCCTCACTGTGGTGGGAGCAGACCCCTGCAACACTGCCTAAGTCAAAGGCAGGAGCAGTGATTTTAAAAAACCTTCTGTTTTGGACCCAATTGTTTTCCATTCTTTGTAATTACTTTAACTTTCAACATCAGCTTTTCCTGTGAGCAATTCAGTAAGCAAATCAATTTTCCCTATTCCTAGGAGAGGCTCTGTCTAGGTTTAACTTCAGAAAAAAATGCTCTGTGACAGGGTATTTCAGAAGTGTGCTCTTCATCTGAAGACAGCTCCTTCAGTCATTATTTCAGCTGCAGGTACAGCCTGTATCTATCTCCATCTAACTTTCCACAGACAGATATATTTCCTCTATCCTATCTTTGGTAGTGATAGCCTTTAAAAATATTGGAGGGAACTCAAGGATCCTTGCTTTCCACTGTGATATACAGAACTTTCTTCTAATCATGGGATGGTTTCAGATAAAAGGCCCTGTGTAGGAACAGCATTGCTATCACAGTGATCTGCGCTGGTGGATTCATGATAACTTTGGTCTCTGTGTAATTCCAGTAAAATGATGCCGTGTGCCTTTGGATTGTCTTTGGGAAACAATTTTTCTGCAGAGCACGTGGCACAGGAAGGCTGTGGGGCAGAACAGGGAAGTGAAAGCACTTAGCTGGGACAGTCAGAGGCCTGGGGTTCATGCCAGACTCACCCTGTTGAGTCTTGCAGCCGTGTCACAGCACTGGATGATCCCTCATGCGAGCTGGGCTTGGTCCTTGCTTTGCTCCAAGCCATGCATATGCATATGTAAACTTGGCCTGGGATTGCTAAATGCCTTTCTAAATATGGATGAACTCCTGAGCCGAGCCGGATCACAGTCATATTCCCACCTTTGTGAAATGTAAGAAGCAGTGGGAGGTGGTTTGTGCTTTGCAGTGCCATAAAAATACAATGTTAGATCTGGCTCCCAGCCCATTGTACAGGGAATGATCTGAGAGCCTGGGGTGGAAAGAGAAGAACCTGACCCACTGTGAGACATGAATCATGGCCCACATTTTGTGCCTTGGTTAGCCCATCAGAAATCCTGCTCTGAGGTTTCTGTATTGTTTTTGTATCTCTTCAGTATTTCCAGATGAAAGGTGCTAATGTCACAAACATCATTATTAACTGAAATTCATTGCCTCCTCAGAATATGTAAGAGCCTGATGTTATCTGAGACACACTGAGAACTGTATTACTACATAAAAGTAACTGTATTACACTTCACAAAGAATCCGAGCATTTACAGAGCTGAAAGAATGGTTTGAAAAATGCATTTGTAATTTTAAATTAGACTTTTTAATCAAAGTGGTAGATTGCAGCAGCTACTCCAAACCTGGGTGCGTGACTCAGTTCCTGGTAAGGGGGTTCTTCAAACACATGAGCAAAGTTTCAGGCTGAAAAATCTCCTTACAATTGCAAGTGCATTCTGCAAGTACAAACTAGAAAGGAAACTTCAGGAATGAGAATTTAATGCATATCCTTTGAATCAAATGGTGCTGAGTTTTTTCCCTTCTTTTTACTTCTCCTTTTTTTGCTGGACATTTAGAGCCCCTGTAGTCAGTTTGCTTATGAATTCACTCCTGACTGTTTGGCTTTTCTGACTGTCAGAGGCATCAGTAAATATTTTTTTCCTGTATAAATTTCCCAGCGAGGCAGAGAAAAGTGTTCACCAGAGAGATGCACGTGGAAAGGCAGAACTCCTGCTGCTGCCATGGAGTCACTTGTGAGGCACCACAGAATCCCAGGATGGACGTCCCTTGGGTGGAAGGGACACTATGGGGGCTGTTTGTCCCTTTGGTTCCACTCCCAGGAATCCCAGGATGGATGTCCCTGGGGTGGAAGGGACACTATGGGGTCTGTTTGTCCCTTTGGTTCCACTCCCAGGAATTCCAGGATGGATGTCCCTGGGGTGGAAGGGACAGCATGGGGTCTGTTTGTCCCTTTGGTTCCATTCCCAGCTGTGGAATTGCAGTCCCCAGGGTATCCCTGTAGTGAATTTTCTGCTGGCTGGCTGTTGCACTCTTCCTGACAGCTGAGAGAATTTCCTGTTCTGCCAGCAGCGCCCATGGACATCCCCACTACCCCACACATCATCCCACTGATTTCCAGCACTGGACTGGATGCTTTAGCTGCCCTTCTGCTTCTTCCTGACTCATTTCCTTTACTTTGCCATCCTTGTTATCAAGTGTGTGTTTGCCTACACCATGAAGAAATGATCAAGGCTAAAAACCATGAACTCTATTGTACAGGGCATCTTCCCAGTTAATTCAGTTAATTAGTGACTTTATTAAATACTTGGAAGAAGAAGATATAGAGCTCTACAAATGCAAGGATCTGCTATTTATTATTATATAATGTTAATCAGGGGGTGAGCCTGCTAACACAACCAGAACTCTAATGTGAAAAATTCATCAGATAAAATCAAATTTTCTCTCCAGTACCTTCACTAAATCTATTCCAATGTTGGAAAACTGTACAGAAGAGTTTTGCAGCTGGACACTGTTTAACAATTTCAAATGCTGCCTTCAAAAGTGCTAATTTCCTCCAAGCAAAGCTTGGCTGACCCAGATATTTTAACATTTATGACCCTTGTAGTCTCTTTCAAAGTCCTGATTGTTAAAGCATTAAAGGTTTCTATGCTGTGTTAATGGAGAGGAGGTGAGCTGGTGCGAGACATCTGCTTCTTGATAATAATTATCAGAGTAATTAAATTTTGCCATAGCTGCTACAATAAGGATCCAGTTTTGACATTTATAAGAGTGGCATTATGAAAAGCTGAACTCAGAATTATCTCTTTATCATACGACTAAAACAATTACAGATGTTCTATTGATGGATGCTGTGGTCCTCTTCTCAGCACAATAATTATCTTTTAATGAGCCCACATTAATGTAAATTGGATTCATCAGGAAATAAATTTCCCAATGAATGTGAGGCACTCTACAGGTAACCTTTCATGAAAGCAAAGCAAATACTAATCTTGATCATTTGTGGACTAGAGATTTCCTTTCAGCTCTGAGACAAGGCAAAAAATCCAGGTGGATCACATTGTTTCCTGGTATTCCAGGCAACTGGACAATTTAATGAAAAGAAATTGAATTTGTCACTTTTGTAAAATTTGCCATGGATAACGGATGGATAATATTGCATGTTTTATCTGGGCTCCTATTTCCATCATTCCCTAATCCACCTCAGTCACCAGTGCCATGGTACAAACAGAGGGAAGCTCAGTGCCACATCTGGATTATTCCAGCTGCTGTTTCAGGAATCCCTGCTGCTGCCTGCCTCTGCTCCACCCTGCACCACTTCTGCCTTTTTCCTAGGTGTCTTGAGTTCTTTAAAAATCGAGTTTCACTAAACAAAAAACTTCCCAGCTCAGGTCTCCCAAAAAAGGGTAAAGAACAATTTTTTGAAACCTTATGAATATATACAATTATATATTATGGATATATGTATATATATAATCATAAAATATGCAAGGACCATTGAGTCCAACCCCTGGCCCTGCACAGAACCATCCCTAATGTCAAATTTGGAAGGTGCTGGATGGTTTTTGCTGGAAGTCTTCAACCCAAGACCATGAGGAGTAACTAAACACACGTACAGAAAAGAAGCTGTGACTGCTGTATCCATGGGATGGAACATGACTGTAATCCATTTCCTAAACATCTTCTACATTCTTTACCCTAAAAACAAAGTTATTGAATGAAAAGACACAGTTAAAGCTGGTTTGTAACAGAATATGAGGGGGAATCAATCCCTGAAGGATTTGGCTTGGGGTAGACAAGCCTTTGCTCAAAGGGTGAAATGCTGAGAGTCCAAGTCACTAAGGAGGAAAGGGTAAGGTGGGGAGCAGTTTTGCAGAGGAATTTCACCTCATAATTGCTGGTGTTCTGTCACTGGGCTGATCCTGGCACCACATACACAGGGGTGACCCTGAGGTGTGGGAGAAACCTGTCCTGATCTGGACAAGTGAGGTCCCAAAATTCAGACATCAGCAGCACTGCTGCACCTGGTATTTAGTTATTATTAATTTTATGTAGCCAGAGCCCTGGGTGGGTGGTAGGTCTGTGCTAAAAGCTGCAGCTCCAGGGGGAAGTGCTGAGGTGCAGGTTCATACCTGTCCCCCAGGGCAGCCACAGCTGGGGCTGAGGCAGGAGCACACGATGGCCCAAACCAAAGGACAAAACGGACCAAGGAGATGGCTCAGTCAGTGACAGGCTCAGCAGTGTCCTGGATCCATCACTGCCACCAAGCCTTTTGAGGGACTTTTATCTGTGCCACGAGCAAAAAGAAGGGTCTGTGTATTAATGTAGGACTATTCTGAGGACTGAAATGTGATTTCATAGGTGCACAGGCTCACTTTGGCCTTCTGCAGAGAATCCTTTTCTCCCACATTAGAATATTTCAAACAGACTTTGTTCAATTATGGTGACTACATCAGCTATTTCCCCCTGAAACAAACAGTGCCCTGAAATTCATCAGGAGATCCACATTGAAATGCATGCAAATTGTATACACACATTTGCTCTCTCCCAGCTATGGCAGAAGCCTCCATTAAAAAAGCATTCCCTTCCTTACTGCAGCATTTGTCTGCAGCTTCTAAATGTCAATATTATCCCCAGTGAGAGGAGGTGGGAAGTGGGAAGGTTGGGAGCATTAGGAAGCTAATTGCCACCCGAGCCTGGGAGTTGGGAACATTCCACGCCTTGTGCTGCAGGGACCCTGCACTGTCAGGTCTCAGAATTTACAGAGCCACCCTTTGTGTTGCCATGATCATCACAGGAAATGAATTCATGGCAACGAGAAGGTACAGCAGTAGATTAAAAGAATGTTCTTTACAATTTATTAATAATAGGAGCCTTTGAAATAAAACACAGAAAAATGCCTGAGTCAAACTGACTTCTCCAGATCATTCCCTGTTTTCATCAAGGACTTGGCCAATACGATGTGAGAGCTCAGCACTAAAAGACAAACTTGAAGGGATTTTTTTGTTAAGATGTCACAAATAAGAAATAACACTCTATTTGAAGCAGCCCTGATCACCAATTTGACTCCATATGGCATTTTTGTTGCACATCAAAAATGGATGTTAGTCAGAAACTCCCTCCCCCATGCAAAGCCAGGGAAAGCTGAACACTGAATTTCCTTGGCCCCAGGAGCATGCAGTGGATGGAGCAGTTCAAAGGTTGGGAGTTAGGTTCTCACTCAGTGACACCTGTGCCTCTGTGGTCAAAGCAAAACCACCAAAGGGCACTGCTTTTTCTCCAGAATTACTCTCTGCCACTCCCTTTAAATATAACCATCTATCAAAACATTTCACAAGGATATTTATTGAAATTAATCTTGGATCTTTAATATTTTCTAATATGCCATTCTTGCTTTTTAAGTTTGGCTTTTGGAGTAGACTGCCAATAAATAAGTGATTTTTTTTCCCACCAGCAGGCTACCTCTTGAAGACAGTTTTCTATGGATGAAGGGAGAAGGGATGTGTTGACAGTCACAGATACCAGGACCATATGCTGCCTAATCTCATCTCGAGCACATACTCTGAACCTCATGAAATCTATGTGATATTTAAAAGCATCCACACTACACAACTCCACATCCATCAGATCCCTTGTCCCATGATCTCTGCACACAAACACCCACCTCCCTAGGTGTTCTCCAATATTAGATCCTGTGGGGTTGGGAGTTTTGACAGTTTGCTCTCTGGTTTCAGTGGATTTGCTGATGTTTTCCTGACTTTGATTGACATCAGAGGTTTGAGTCACCTTCTCCAATTCTAGCAAGTTTTGCCTTGTTTTACCAAAGACCCTGGGCATTCCAGACAAGAATCTGAGCTGAAAAAATACTGGATTGAAGGCACTACTAAGGTGAGAAATAAAAGTAAAAAGATCAGGAAAGTAAAGAGTAAATAAAAAAAATCTGGTGTAAAAGATCCCTTTTGTTTCCTTCTTTAAATAAGATTTATATTGTCTCTCTGTGTGTCTGTTTCTGCCTGACTGTCTCCCTCTTCTCACTAGGAACTTGTTTTAACCCACCAACAGCCTTTGGCAGACTGGTAGAATATCCAAAAATACTGCAGTTCTCTGGCTGCAGTTAGACAATGAGACAGAAAAGGATGATTTTATTACTGCCCTGAGGAAAAGAGCCCTTTTTTTAAGCATCAAAGGATGCATATGGGACTAATCAGTTGGAGGCAAAGGCTTTTAAATTTTGTCTCCTGACAATGCCTATCACACCAAAGTGCTGCTCCTGGCTGGGGCTGGAAAACCTCTGTAAAGATTAATCCCAACATCAACATGTCCCTCCCTGCCTCCAGCCTAGGGACAGCAGAGGTGTGGTATTTAATAAAACAGCCTTTTTGTAATTACAGGGGGATCACTGCTACAAGTGCAGCCCAGACACCAAATCTGCCTTTTGCCTCTACTGAGATTACAAGTGTGACAAGTGTGATTTGGAGAAACACACCATGATGGTACAATTTCATGCTCAGTTTGCCATGCTTACAATAAGGCAACAGGAAAAAAAGCCTTCAAATGGTAAATGGAGTAAATTTGCTATGGAAATCATTGAGAGAAGATAAATATAGAGTCCTACAATGTCATTTTTACAGTCAATTTTCTCTCTGTATCTGAAGTTTATCTCAAAAGAAGGGAAATTACATAAACATTTCATCTGGACTGTAATAGTACTAAATTAGGTGCTCTAGAGATTATTTATATGATGTAGATAGGCTGTCAGTGGCAAATACGAGAAGTACAGTAACATTGAAACAGAATCCTCTCTAATTCATGTACAGGAGTAAGTGGGAGCTTATACAACTTCTAAATAAATATTTTTTACAGATATTTAAACAAATTTCAGCTGAGCCAAGTGTTGGAGAGGTACAGTGGTTCTTTCCTCTCAGACACAGACTTCCTTTTGGGAAAACCTGGGCTGCTTTGGGGTTAAATCTTCCATGGATATTTTTTATCTGCATCATTTGAGTGAGGAGCCTGAGTGTGTTAATGGCCAGTGCTCCCACACCAGGTCCATGGTCAGGAGGAGCTGCTGGAGTGGGGGAGCTTTGTTCCAATCAATCATTGGCTCCAACTACCAGAGACATTCCCTCCCAAACCAAGGCACTGTGTGGGAGTTCCTCAGGACTCATCACATCTTCTCCAGCAGCCCTGGAGGAGAGCAGCCATGGATCAGCACAGGAACACTGGATCATCACAGCAGCCATGGATCATCACAGCAGCCATGGAGGAGAGCAGCCATGGACCATCACAGCAGCCATGGATCATCACAGCAACATTGGATCATCACAGGAACACTGGATCATCACAGCAGCCATGGATCATCATAGCAGTCATGGATCATCACAACAGCACTGGATCACCATGTCTGCTTCCCTCTTGGGATGCTGAACTAGAAGCAGATTAAAGGGTGGATTTTTCTCTTTGACCTACTCCCCATTATAGCTCTGTAGGAACAATGGGAATAAAAATCTTTGAAGATCCCTACCAGATACTTTCTGATGGCTGATGACACCAGGAGATGCAAATGTGGCACAGCCAGTGCCCCTTGTTCCTGCAAAGGGGCATTTGTAGGGCAGGCTGGGGAGAGGGTTGGGATGGCAGCCAAAGTCCATGTCCCAGGGATCTCAGTGGGATTTACACTCTTGTCTGTGCCCAGCGGATCAGGGCTCCAGAACTGCCCGTCTGTGCAGCCCCTCAAAGCAACAGTGAGTGGGCACCCAGCCAGCCTTTCCCAGGGATGCCAGGGCTGATGAGGGATGTGGGCATTTCCCTGCATCCCTTCCTGCTGTTACCTCACCTACAGAAACCCCCTCCGTGAACAGGATGCACTCCATCACCACTTGTCAGGACAAGCAGCCACAGAGGGAGCAGCAAAGCAGCCCCTCCTGCAGGCCAGGACTCACTAAGTCTGGTATTTCACTCTGTAAAGTGACATCTAAAGCAGCTTTTCCCCATTAGCTGATACTGCAGCAGTGGCAGATGCACAACAAATAATACATTATAGACCTGGACTTCAAAAGCCTGAGTAGTGCAAGTGCAGTATCTTCCTCACATTTAGTTTATTTAAAGTTTTCCATAAAAACGGTGTGTGATATTTATTTATTTGTTTTCTACCTGAGTGCTTAGACTGTGGTTCCTTCCAATTTTCATTCTCCTGCTTGGTGACCTGGCTGGTCTGGTGAGTGCAAAGGGCATTTCAGAAATAAAATGGAGAGAAATACAGTTATTAATCAGCACAGCTTACAGAAAATGAGCATTCTGCACAGGCCAAGCCCCAAGGAAAGGAAAAAAGTCATGACATTTCTAGGAATGCCATTGGGAGCAGTGTGGCCAACCTCTGAATAATGAGATGAGAAGGTAAAATGGATCTTGTTGGGTGGCCTGAGGGGTTATAAACCCCTGGCTGAGAGCAGAAACTTCCACAGGACTTCACTGTGTGTTCATGTTTTAAAGGTATTCTCACAAAACTCTTGTTTTCATTTCACTCCATTTTTTCTTCTCCTTAGATCTTTTCTTGAGCAACATCCCAGGACACACCATGTGCCAGACAGAAGGATGGAACAAAACCCCAGAGCGTCCCAGAAGAACTGCAGGGAGGAGGCACAGCCAAAAAGTGAATTCCAGGGTCATCAAAGCACTGTCCACGCCTGTCCCTGAGAGGGCTGGCAAGGAATTCAACTCCCAGAGCAGCAAACTGGGTGAGACGGGATGAATCCCCCACATGGGGCTGCACGTACCAGCCCATGTGGTGAAATGACCCTGTGACAGGACATTTAACTCACAGAAAACAGCCTGGGCTGTGCCTGCCCATGCAGGACTGATTTTAGGAGCACCCCATGCCTTGGGCAGCACAAGGGACTGTTCCTGCCATGAGGTGCCCACCAGGGCAGGGATTGTGTCTCCAACAGGGGTCCCAGGGTGTGAGCAGGGCTGGAACACGGCCCTGCCTCGCCTGCTGGGGAAGAAATCTCTGAACACCAGCTGCAATTAGAGATGATGCATTTTCAAATTAGCAGCCAACTGATTTGATCCCTACAAGACCATCATCCATCCCAAAGCTCCTGGAGGTTTGTACACACACACATGCAAGAATTGACTCCAATATTTAGATGAGTTAATTAGGTCTCAAGTTCCATGCACAGTAAATTTTCTGTACTGTACCAACTGTACATTGCAATGGAGATTAAATTAACAACGTTGTAGCAAAGCACAGACTACAGTTTATAATAGATTTATAAGTACTGTATGGACATGTTTGTCTTTTCCTTTATTTCCTCCTAAGCGATGCTGTTATGACAGCCATAATTCTTACTTACTCAACTTGTAGGCTGCTGGCAATAGCATAAAAATAGATTTTGAAAATTTATATCATACATGCATCATAAGAAGGCAACAAAAGAGCACAGGTAAAATTTATTTAGGTTTAGAGCCGGTGTTCTTCATATTCATTTTCCCACTAACCCTGTTCCTGTAATCAGCTCTGCTTCACAAAGCCCAAGGACCTGACACTCCCAGCAGGACAAGCAGGAATTGCCCTGGAACTGTCTGACCAACTCTGGGCTTGGAGCTGATCCAGAAGTCAGAAAGAGCACAAATAAATTCCCCCAGGAGCATTGCTGCAGTCCCAGAATTTCACTCCCCAAACTGAGGAGCTCGTTTCTAACACAAAATGCACCACATGTGACATCTCCTTTGAGCTTCCCACAGAGGAGTTCATGCAGCAGCACCGAGAGAAAGCAGCAGTGACTCTGGGAGGGGATCAGCAATGCACTGAACTCCTGGAACAGCAGCACCGAGAGAAAGCAGCAGTGACTCTGGGAGGGGATCAGCAATGCACTGAACTCCTGGAACAGCAGCAGGGTGGGATGTGGTCACCAGGGCTGGAGTAACAACACTCCAAAGGACATTTTGCAACAACTCCACAGACATTGTTCTGCTTGGGCAGAATCTTGCTAGCAGAGAATTTTATTGTCACCTCTTTTCATGGGTGCTGTTCTCAAAGGCAGTGTCTGTTTTCACACTGGGCAGGTGTCACAATGTGAACTCCCAGCAGGGTGCAGGGAGCTGCTGGGAGCTCCTCTCAGTGGGGCTGGGGGGTCTCAGGGACTCAGAGAGCCAAGGGAGGTTGTGGAAGGGATCAAGGTGCAAAAGCTGAGCCCTCATTGTACCCAAGTCTCCTTCCATGTGCACCTTTGTTTGTTCAGTGACAAAGCAGGGACTGTTCATTACCTTCATGTTCTGGGATGTTTGCTTTAACGGGACTTTCCTTGCACCTATTATAAATGTTCAGTGAAATATTCAATAAAAAAGGGAAGATTTGCAGTTATAGAGAAGAGCTCAAATAAAGTTCATGGTTTCTAAGTAATGCAGCTTTCAATTACCATACCCTTTTTAAACTGGGAAAGATGTAATGTTAATCAAACATGTAATTTGCAAGTGTTTTTCTTTAGTAAATGTCATGTACAAGTAGATATTTAGGATGTAATGCAAAAAGTAATTGCAGTTGGATAACTTTCCATGGTAATATTTATTTACATTAGGGCAGACGTGAGTATTCCTGAAAAAGGAAATGAATATTGTGCATAAAATCCAAAGCCCACTGAAGTCAATTCCAAAACTCCCTTTGCCTGCCAGGACTAGAATGTCACCCTGTCTCTAATGCAGCATGTTAAGTAATCCCTTTCCTGCTGCTTATTAAATAAGAGTGAAAAATGGAGTCAGCAAAGGGACTTCAATGGAGGAAAGGCTCAGACTCTTTCCAAGGTAAAAAATACCAAAGGACAATGATGGAAAGTGCCTGGAAATCAGAGGAGTGTTGGATTCAGACATGAACTCAGATGGCAGAGATCCCACTGGTTCCATTCCATGCTGCAATTTGGTGCCTAGAGGTGTATCATGCCCCATTTCAGGATCCCAGGGTCCTTACAGATTTTTGGGGTTTATTCTTCTGGTCAGGTGTTTATATCAGCATTAGAGCAGCCAGACACTTCTGTGGGGTCACTCCAAATATCTAAATGGTTGTCACAGGTTAGTTCTTATCTTTCTGGGGCATCCTTCCCACTGACACCAGCTACAAATAATGTTTTATAAGGCTAATAGATAAATTCAGTTCTGCAAAAAAGATAAATTAGCGCTTTAATAAAAGTGTTCTCTACCTTCAAAGGCTGGAAACTGCTTTGTCCAACATGCAGGGGCCAACAGGAGAGGATTTTAAGCTGAAATGTTGTCTGACAGGGAGGCCTATCAGGGCAACTGGGGAGCTGTCAGCAAGATGAGGAATTGGATGCCCCCAGTAGGAGAACAATTTCACATTCATGGGAAGAGGTTCCACAATGGGTGCTCCTGGCTGTGAGCTGCAGGCTCCCAAAATGCCCAGAGAGGTCAAGTCTGCGCAGAGTTAATGGTTAAAAAGTAACTGTGAACTCCTAAATAGAGGCTTTCATCAAGAAACAAATGTTCTTTCACCAGTTCGGTGCCAATGGCACACTTCGAGCTTCTGCAACATCCTCTTGGGAAGACTAAAGGCTCTGTGCTGCTCTCCACAGTTAAATACACACATCCCCCCAGCAGCAGCTCTGCCCTGCCCCTGAGCTCCCCCCAGCTCAGCAGGGTGAGGTTCACCCCAGGGCCAGTCCCAGTAGCCAGAGTTCCTCCCTGGCACTCGGTGCCTGGGGTGGAATAATCCAAACCCCACCCTGGCCATGGAGCCCAGACTTGGTAGGGATGCAGCTCTGAAGCAGCACACACGCTGTGTGGATTCCCAGTGAGTGTCACCTGCTTCATGCTGGTATTTTCATACAACTTTTTTTTTTTTTCCTGACTTCCCACAAGCTGCAGAATTCCTGGCAAGGCAACATTTACAGGCAACCCAACAGCCAGCAATTTGCCTTCACTTGTTTATGTTTACAAAGAATTTTGCACTGTTTTCTTTGCCTGGAAAATTGGTTATGTTATCAAAGAAAGCTATTAGCTGCCTTTTGTACTATCTACTTTAGATAAATACACGTTCTTTTAAAATCCATTTTTCATTTACTTCTAGGCAATTGATTCTCTTACTTCCTTCAAAATGTATTCCATGATGTTTATATTATTGGGGCTGGAAAAACAGGCCTCTAGCTAGGCACGTTATTTTCCCACTCTGTTAAATGTAAATGTTTTATTCTCTTCAGCTACACAATACTGTCACCAAGGAAGGAACATGTGTCTTTCTGAGTTCTCTAGACCCTCATGGGGAGTTTAAACCCAGCTCAGCCAAACATGGAACATAAACCATGGATAAAGAAGATCATTTGAAGGGAGCAGTGGGCTTGAGGGGGTTCCAACCCACCTGGTCCTTCTCAGCACCTGGGACAGTGTCAGGATGGTGAAGACAGTGATGGAGAGCAGGGCTGAAATGTGTGTTTGGATTGTGGTTCAGCTGTGTAACTGTGATGGAACTCTGCTGTGATTTGTCTGTAGTTTCTGTGCACTGCTGCCTCACTCTGCTAAATCCCGACCCTGAGTAACTTCAAATAAGTAAACTTTGTCTGAAGCTTTAACCTCCTCCACGTGCAGCACCTGCAAGAAGCTGTCAGCACATTCTGGGCTCTGACCAGACCCCCTTTCACCTTGGCAGGATTCATTAACCTGTCCCTACTATCAGGTCACGTTTCCTATGTCCTGCTCAGAGCATGGCTGGCAGCTCAGCTGCCTTCCCTTCCAGGAGCACATTCATGCCTCCAGCTTGGGCTCCTGCCTCTGTTTCTTTCCCCTTCACCCGTCATCTTCCTGACCCCACATTAATCCTTGCAGAAATCTGCAGAAACATCTGCCTGGTTTTGGTGACACCACTGTCCTACTCCATTTCCCCTGGAGCAGGATTCCCCCATCCTTTTCTTGTCTCTTTTTACTCACACAGCTGCTCTTTTTGTTAATAGGCTAAGCTTGACTTTTGGCAAATCTCATTTTATCCCCAATGTATTTTGACTTTTTAGTCAAAATTGTTTTGTCTGCTATTCAGTTCTGCTTTCTATTCCTTACTACTTATCTGTACTCTCTCTACTTATTCCAACTATCTTCCCTTTTAATAACAAATAAAATTGGCTCTAATGTCTCCAGCTACAAGTTTTTGCCTCTTAAGTTGCTGATTCTTGGCAGTTTTCTTAGGACCTGGACTTCAGGGCATTTATCACACAAAATTTTCTGGGTGTTCCAAACCAAAACACATTCCAAATGGATTTCCTTAGCTTTGAATGTTTGTTTTATAGCTGTACAATTCATAAATGACTGATGTTATTTTCTACGGCCGGGTCATTTATTCTATCTTCATTACCTACAATACTACATCTGAAATAGTATTTTCCTGCTTCAGTAATCTGTTGGCAGGAATATCTACTATTTCAGTAACACTTGTTCTCTGAAATATATCAGAGGAATTAAAGCTTGGAAGCGATACAAGTCCTCGACGTATTTCTCTCTGTAGTAACATTTGACAGGCCTCTACACAGAGCCAGCTCAAGTGCTAAACCTGCAAAACACATTTCCAGCACTACACCACTCCAAACTTTCAGCAGCCTCTCCTGCAGTGATTCTGACCTAAACAGATGTTGATGGATCTTTACTATCTTTTATTTCTCTAAAGCTGATCACAGCCCTACAGAATAATGTTACCCTGTCAGTTTAAGTGTCTTTTGTACATAAAGTGGCTCTGTGCATTTTTATAATCATATAATTACAGGATTTTGTGCAGGAGTTTATGCTTGCACAGATAACATCTCTTTGCACACAGCATGTGATGAAACCTTTACAGCTACAAAGTGAGAAGTTTTGCTTTCCTAAATGTTTAGGACTTGAAGCGCCAGCTCTGTGCAGAGCAAGTGTCTGAGAAACAGAAGGGACCAATCAGATCTGTGGGTGTAGCTGAATTACACCAGGTTCTCCAGGATGGAAAATTGAAATCTTAATTCCTCATACAAAAAAAGTGATTTCACTCTGGATCCTTCCAACTCCCATTTCCTCTCCAAACTCCACCAGGCGTGCTGAGGGTGCTTGCTGGATCTGGCTGGTTGTTGCCATTTTTCCTAAAGATCCAGGGCTCATTTCCCCAGTCACCTGCCCTGCCTGGGACTGATCCCAGCTCTGCAGGGCACCTCCTCACTCACCCCCTTGCAGCAGGAGTTTGCAGAAAGCAGCTGGTTGGGATTTCATTGGTGATGCCTTGGCAGAACCGATCTGAGAGCAGGTTTTTGACTTCCATCAACCCAGGACAACATCCACAAGAATATTTTGATCAAGTTATACCAAATTTATATGACTGCATGGTGCAACAGTTTATAAACATGGCAGAAAAGAATATTCTGGTTTTGTGAATGTAAGCAAAACATTTCCACTGAGCCTCTGGGAGATTTGCATGCCCGTGAAATAGAGGATCAATCTGCTCCAGAGTCTGACATACAAGGACTTTATGTTTATGCTTATGCTGATGTTTAGCATGCTGCAGTGCAGCAAACAGAAAAGTGTAGTTGAGCTGTCATGTAAGATAATTGATTTTGACACAACTACAAGTTAATTCGTCACTATTTTGCAACTTATTTGAAAATTCTTTGCAGCAATGTCCCAGAGGACAGCGTGTAATCGCTTGTAAACTGAAATTAGGTCCAGAGTTAAATATCATTAAATCTCAGGTACAGCCCGAGCTCAGCATGTGCCTACTAATGCGTTACCTTCCCTATTACATCAAGGACACAACTGTAGCAAAGGTTATAAGGATTATTGCTCAACTTGCAAATTTCTTATAGCCAGAGAATTGAGATAAATTTCCCGGCAGACTAGAAATGGGTGGAAGAGAAAAGTCCCCAAATGGACACCTGACAATCACCAGTGTCCTGTGCACTCACTTTTTTGTGCTTTTCTTTTGCATCCACAAACAAAAATCCCTGTGGGAAATAAGGAGCCCAGAGAAGCTTGGCTGCCCCATCCCTGGAAGTGTTTAAGGCCAGGCTGGACAGGGCTTGGAGCAACCTGGGATAGTGAAAGTCATCCTGAGCCATGGCAGGATGGTCTTTAAGGTCCTTTCCAATCCAAATCATTCCATGATTTTATGTTTCTGAATAAAGTGAAGAGGAATATTAAAGCTCATCTTTGCACTAACCATAACCAAATTAAATCACCACTCACATTAGCCATTCCAGGCTTTTATTATAATAGAGGATGAAGGATTGATATTTTAAAACTGTATTGTGAAAACCATATTGTTTGACAGTTTTATTTGAGACTGTTAAATATTAATTGCTGAACAAAAGTGTGCATTAAAAAATTATGTGGAATACAAATAATTCAACTCCCTACAACTAGAAAGAATATTTGCATATTCACCCTATCTCAAGGCACAGGTAAGGATCTCCCTCTGGATGGGCTGGGAGGAGTTTGATGGTCATTTCTACCAGGGTGGATGCACGGCTGCCTCAGCATTTGACTCACAGATTAAAGTGAAGGGGGTGAGCACAGCCAAAACATCACACATGACCCTGTAACAGCCATTTAAGCAGTGGCCCTCTAAAATTCCAGAGGTTTCAGCCTGAGACTAGAGTCTGGTTAGGATCTTTTGGGCTGGTAAGGAAGGAATTCTGTCAAGGGATGCTGCTGCTGCCATGCAGGCTCCCTGGGACTCCTCACCTACACAGAGAATTCCCTGGAGCTCTTGGACTGCTGCAGCCTCTCCCTCAGCTGCACAACAGTCAGAGCTGCCTGAGAGTGGCTGTGATTTATGAAACGTTTGTGTCGTGAAAGGGCAAAAGGAGCAGCCCCCCCACTTTGCAGAGCTACACAAAGTAGGCTGAGAATCCACAGGCTCTTCCTTCCCCAAGGCACAAAGCTGGACACAAACACAGGGACCTGGCCGAGCATGTTTTGATCCCTGGCGTGGAACACAAACTGTTGTGCCAGGAATTAAATTGAGATCCTTCACCAAAATCCATCTTGTTCTCAAACAGACAGTGTATTACAGTCAGAAGTCCTTAATTTCACTAATTACTTTTTAATGATCATAAGCAAACAAAGACATGAGGTAGGTGCCATGTGCCAGGAGATTCAGTGCAGGGTCTGGTCAGAGTCAGAAATCTAATCATGCCCACCTGCTCTCCAAACCTGCCAGCATCAAAGATTGGTTTGGGTTCAATTTCTGAAGAAATGGAGACTCTGCTCATTCTAATTAGACTTTTGGAGCGGGGACACCTGAACTGAAAAGCCATCTGAGAGTCAGCTCAGATGGTGACTCTGATGTTTTCCAGCAGCAATCACTGCTTTTGCAGAAACAATTCTATCCCCATTACTAGAAGTAAAGTGTGTTTTATAGACTCTTATTTCCTAAATTTTAGAAAATGTCTCATAAGCCTTTATGTACGTCTCTTTTCATTCCTCTCTTCTTCTCCCCCCACTTCAAGTTCAAATATAGAACTACATTGCTGAAGTCTCCTGGGGTGGCAGCCTGGCAGCTTCTGCAAACGACACATTCACAGAATCACAAATTACATTAAATAAGTGTTTGTGATTGACTTTCTCTGTTTGTGAGAGGGAGACCCCAATGTGATACCAGTTGCACTCTTGGCAGTTTCCACTTAAATGAGTGACTGGCTGAGACAGTAACCCCACAGAATTGCTGGTATTTGGCTGAAAGGCAGGCTGGCATTTTGAAACACATTAAAGGAATCTTTCTGTGATACAAAACAGTGTTGTGGACTCTTAGCCAGTCTACCCAAGCAGCATCAGGGCAATCTAGGGGAGCCAAGGAACAAGAGACAACTCAAGGTACTAAAATCCTGCCACTGCTCTGCTTGAGAGCCATTTCCTTGCTCTATTCCAACATCCCACTGTGGGTGAAGCCATAGGCAGCTCCTTGAATCCCACTTGACTGCCTGCCTGCTGGAGAAGGCAATCAGGAGGCACCGAGCAGAGCTGCTGCTCAGGAGGGCCCAACACAGCCCAGCCTGTGGGCTCTGAGTGCTGGGGGCAGCGGGGGATCTGACCCTTCCCACCCAGGAATGAGCAGGAATTAAGGGCAACAAGGGAGGCAGCACAGGAAAAGAATGGATAAAAGCAGAAAGCAAGAGCAAAATGACACAGGAGGGAGATGGTAAGAGAAGAAAGGGGGACAGGAGGACAAATAGCCTCAGGTGTGGGTGCAGCACAAAGGATCATCTCTTCACTTCAGGCAGCAGCATCTCAGGACCAGCTGATGATGCCAGCCATGCCTCAGGATGAATCCCAGCGCCCTCTCCAACAAGGAAAAACCTGTACCTGCTTCCTGGCCTGTATTTGTTTGAGAGACAAACATGTTTTAGTAATGTGACATTGTTCACTGTGAGTGAGCTTTTTAATAAGATACAGGACTGCACTCAATACTAAACCAAAATTCATGTTTAATGTGCCCAGAGAGTCCCTGTGTTGAAAGGCTGCCATGAGTGGTTGGAGGAGTGAGGAGGCAGCAGAAAGCCTCATTTAATGTGCTGGTTTATATTTACCATAACCTGTCAGATGTCCCTTTGCTAACAGGGGGCTGTGCATAAAGTGCTCTGCTCAGGGAGATTTTGGTTCTTGAAAATTTTGGCAGCACCATCATCCAGGTGTTTCACAAGTTGCACCTTATACAGAACATGAAACCACCCCAGCTACACAGAAAAACAATTTCAGGGATCACACAGGTGATGCCAGTGTGAGCTCTACAAGCAAAGGACAGGGAGGAAGCTTTTTGCTTCCTGGCTTTAAAATACTGTTTCACTATCTGTGGGTTAGGCCAAGCCAGCCAGGCATTGATGCTTACCAGCTTAGATGGAAGTGCAATAACTAACTCACACAAACCTCTTTCTTCCTCTTAAAAATAACAAATAACCCAATTGCAACTTTCTCTGTGCTATACTTTATTTTTATGGGGTCTAAAACCTCTTACACACTCACAGAGCTCTGGTAGCTTTGTATAACTGACCTGTCACGGAAGAGTTCGTTCTTTAAATTCTAACAAAATAACAAATATCTGCAACTCATTTCAGAAATGTGCTCTGCATTAGAAGTTAGTGTGCTAATTAATTTATCTAATTACAGTAAACCAAACAATCCTGCTCCGTTCACTTCCTTAAGATGCAATTACACACAGCCCCTGCTCAGATCACATCTGCTGCTGGATATCTGAGGACTGGGCCATGATAAAACTTTAAATATTTCTTCTAGTCATGTTTCTGGTTTTCAAGTCTGTCTCTTTTGAAATATCAGAGCCTAGTTGGATATATAATTTCCATTTCTGTATTGAAACCAGGAAAATATGTGGCTCTAGAGGAAGACACTGAGAGAAGCAAATATGAACTATAACCAGTCATGGAGTTGGGGGTGGTGATGAAAATGTTTGTTATGTGGTGTCCAGGGAAAGAAAAGTTCAGTTTCTGCGCAGAGAGATCACACCAGATCAATTAACTTCTGAAAACCCCTTTAGGAGGGAAAGGAGCTGATTCTGAGATCTTCACTGAAATGTAAGTGGCAGAGGAACCTCATCACTCTTTCCCACAGGGGTGAGCAGCACTGTGAGTGGACAGACTTCCAGTGACAGAGGAATTTTGTCACAAATGTGATTTATCCCAAACAGAAAACTTCAAACTTTGGTTCTCTTCTTCACCCCACTGTAATGGAAGTCTAAGAAGCAATTCTCAATTATGAAGCAAAAGAGGATTTTTAACCTAATTTACTAGAATTTTATCTTGCCTTTCTTGGATGTTATGAAAGCCTCAATTTCCTATAAAAACTGCATGACCCATGCACCAATCCTGATCATTGTTTATTTTATTACAGCTAATATTCAATTTCAGTAAAGAAATGGAGAAAGTCTGTGTTATGCAAGAAGCAGAGGAGATGTTATGGGAACTGCTACTGACAGAGTCAGAACTGATCAAGATTGGACCCTGATCCATCATTTCTGTTTTACTTTAACATGCTCTACTGTTATTTCTGGCTTTTAAAGTGTGAAGGGCTTACAGAAAAAGAATTTGGATTTTGATCTGCATTAGAAAACAAAATATTAGAAGAACCATGTAACTTGGAGGGGAAGCAGCCTCCTGGAAGCAGCCTGCTCGTTTGGCAGCACACAGTCCCATCACTGGGATTTCTGAAATGCAGATGAAATGGCATTTGCAAAGATCCTGAGAACCACAATCAAGATGTACATTTTAGTTTACTTAATGGAGAGTAATGTTTCCCTACAGAGAGGTCTGGGTTGTGTTTCTCTGCTCTCCTGTTATGGCAATACCCAGAGAATTCCCTGCAATTTCATTCCTCAATATTTGATGTTCCTCCTGTCCATGTTCTCCCTTTCACACCTGTTCAGGGTTAACAGACCCTTCCTGGGATATCCAACCCCCAAAAGTCACACGTGAAGTGCACCTAAGTCTCCTTGTTTAACCAATCTAGAAGGAATTTCAGGTGAGAGGAGCTGTACCTGCTATAAAGAAAGCACTCAGGAACGTTAAATATTGAGTTTAAACTCCTGACAATGGCTGAGTTTCTGTTATCATTTCTACAAAACCAGAACAATTCCACTTGTGTAGCTCTGTATTAATAAAACTGCACTTCAAATGTGATCCCGAGATGCACCATGTCCTTTACAACAACAAAGCAAATGAAGCAAAAGAGAATGAAAAGTGAATTAAAAAAACATTGATCTTGCAGATACAAAACAAAGTTGGGATAAATATTAGCGCTGATGATTTCCTTTCCATTATCCACAAACTGGTTTTTTTTCCCCTTCCCCCCTCAAAAAAAAAAAAGAAAAAAAAAAAAGGGGAGAGATTTAATTCCATCTATCACTCATGGAATGGATGAAGCGTGAAAGATGCCTGGGAGCAACTTAACAGCTTGGCTGTGCCTCAATTTGTCATAGTCATCCAGAGAGCAAAAATGCACCTCCTAATGCATTCCAACATGTTGCATCCTGGAAGAACAACCCAACATCTGCACATCTCAGAACCGACTCTAGCATCCTGCCTGCACGTCAGAGGAATGAATTCATGTCAGATAGAACACATGCACCCACCACACAACACAGGATCTCACTCATTTGAGGAAAAACATCTATTTCTTCTGGAGCAGTTTCCATCTAGAAACTCTAGTACTCCACCCAAATGTGGTCAGGCTCAGCATTCCATAAACCAGAAACACAGAGGGAAAGGACGTGTCCAGAATGATGCAGCAGTCCAGAAACAGAGATGGGAACAGAGCCTGAATTCCTGAATATGAGCAGGGAATTCTAGTACTGTTGAATTTACTGATGAAAATACATCCTGTCATAAGAATTTCCATGGCATTTCAGGATTTTGGAGTGAGAATAACCACATCATTTTTTGGACAGACTCAGCGTAATAGAGTTTTTCTCTCAGACACAGGAGATTCCCAGGGGTTTTCAGCATGCTCTGACATGCTGCTTACATATTCTATGTTTTCTACCATATCCAGCAATTCACTCCTGCTCTGATTCAGAGATCACTAAAGTTAGAGGAATAAAATAATTCATAGAATCATAGAATTGTAGGACAGCTGAGGTAGAAAGGACCCCTGGAGATCATCCAGTTCAAGCTGTCAAGGACTGTATTGAGTTGAGTTTTGAATATCTCCAAGGACAGGCTCCATAATCTCTTTGAGCAGCCTATTCCAGTCTTTAATCACCCTTCCAGTAGAGGAGTTTTTTAATGGCTAAATGGTACTTCTTGTATTTGATTGAGCTCTAAGCTGTCAGCCTGAGCACTCTGAAGAGCCCTGGAGCCAGGAGCTGATGATGAAGGGTGGTGAGATTCTTACCAATGTCATGGAGGGGAAATGTCATGGACCAGAAAACCAGAAAGAAACCCAGAGCTGGGCTGCCACCATCAGATTCCATGAATGGGAACACACAAACAGCAACACCCTGTTCCCAAAGGATTTCTGAACAAGCTCTGACAAAAAGAATCCTTCACCTAATGTTGAAAACAAATTCACTAGGCTTTGTCCTGCAGCTCCTATGGCCCACAGCCCCACCAAATCTGCAAAGGAGAGGTACCACACCCTGCTAGCATTCCCAAACTGGAATCTGGGGAATTCCAGTGGCTGGAATTTATCCTAGAAGATAAAGACAGTATTTTCAGAAATGCATGTATTTTCTCATTGCTGAATACATGTATTTTCTTATTATCCCAGCTGAAGTGGATGCCATTTAATTGGGAAGCACTACCAGACAGGCTAAAGTAGATGATGAAGCAAAGGTTTTTCTGGATTCCCAAGAATTCCCCAAACTTCCAGCTATGTCTTTCTATCTCCCACCCTAGCAGCAAAGTGTGCAATCTCTATGGAAAATTGATCTTCCATATGAATCCTCATATCTTTCTGCAAACCTGCCTCCTTCTGCAGTGTGTTTCCAGGATTTGATCTTTTTTTAGGAAATTATCACTGCAATGTAGATAAGTCAGAGAGGGCATCAGATTTTGAGCCTTGGCTAAAAAAACTCTCCTGTAATCAATTTTTATGATTTACTCACAAGGCTGCATAATTAGAACACTGCAGCTCTGCACACGGGGTTCAGAAAGGTGAGATTTAAACAAGCAGTAGGAAGGTAGAGAAACCCTTACCTCTAAACCTCCCCAAGTGTCTGCTGTTTCATTTTTTAGCTGCTTCTGTTGAATTTTGAATTTTGCTGTCTAATTTTACCCTCTACCCTGAATTTGATGCACATATTTTTAAGCATCCTGGTTAGGGTTATAAAACCTGGCAGCCCTGGCCTTCACACGGGCAGGCACTGTGTGATAGGCAGAGAAGCTACTGAAAATGAAAATGATGAACAGCAGAGACTTTTCATGTTGAATGACCACCCTCCAAGATCAAAGAATGAGTGTTTTATCTCTCTTTTTTCTGGTTGATGCCCATAAAGCTCTTCCTGATAAAAAATAATCTCAGTAACAATACACACATCATTTCCATCTGGCATTTACTGGTATTTCTAAAGGGGTCTAAATCCTTCTTGCACAGCACACCCCAAAGCCATGAAAGTGGATAAAACCTACTGCTACAAAGTGGTTGTGGATGGGAACCTTTCTCCCACACTTTCTTTCCCTTTTCCACCTTTGTCCCCAGCAGTTCTTTAAGCAGAAGTCTCTGTGTAGCAGCAGGTCCCTTTTGATTTCCCAGCACAACCCAGAAACTCATCGTGCATTGTTATTCTCTGACTTTACTCATCTTTTAGGTCACTGATCATATTTCATGAGTTCTTGCCATTACAAAGACAGTGACACCCATATCTGTGACACCTGGGTCTCTTCCCAGCTTTTCTGACAAATGGCCTTCACTGGGCTTTCTTGGACAAGATTGAGGTCTTCAGAACTCTCATTTTCACTCCCAAACCTCCAGATATTCTGCTGGGCTAACACAGGCGTGTTTAATAAATAAAATCCTGCAGTTTCTCTGACCTGAATCAGGTCTTTTGGAGCTGTAAGGAAATGATTGGAAGATGTGCTTGTTATACAGCACACATTTAAGGCAATCAAATGGTGTAAGGAAGGGTCAAGACTAAAGGTGTAAAGTATTTTCATGAGTACAGAAATACAAGTGAACTTTTGACTGTATAAATTTTCCCTAATGTGCAAAATTCCTGGTATTTCACCTCTGCTTTTGTCAGTAACAAAATAAACCCTGTCTATTGAAAACTGCACTTTCTTTGCTTACATGATCCTTGCAGGCCAGGAAATGGCATTTTTGGCAGTTGAATGTGTTATAACTTCCAGCATCCCACTTCAATACATTGTGTTTAAACATTACATGGTGTTTATTGAAGCCATAGTGCTGTAAAAGTATTTACATCCTTTCATAAACACTTCAACAGGTTTCTTTGCCAGCACCATAAAAAGACAAATGTCACTTAAACCTGAGCACTTCATCTCTAAATCCTTCTTCTCTCTGGGTATCACCTGGTTTGGATTCTTGTCCTGGTTTAAGCTCAGATGGCAATGAAATCCCACAGAGCCTTTACCAGTGGGATGAGTAGGAGAATTTGAAAAGGGTAAAACCCACTGGTTGAGATGAGAACAGTAATAATAATCATATAAAAAGAGGATGATAAGGAAGAAGAAGAAGAAGAAAGAAAAGAATAAAACCAAAGGAAGATGAGATTGCACAACACAACTGCTCACCACCCACTGATGGATGCCCAGCCCAGCCCAGGACAGCAATGGTGCCTCCAGTTTATTCACTGAGCACAGCATTCCATGGTATGGAATATCCCTTAGCCCAGTTCTGCTCAGCTGCCCTGGCCATCGTCCCTCCTGATTTCTTGTGCAGCTCTTCCCTGGAAGAGCAGGGGAAAATGGAAACCACAGAACTGGATCAGCAGCTAGGAAGGAAAATAACTGTTCCAGCTGGAACCAGAAAAATCTTCACCCTTTTTAACCTGCCTGTGGCATCTCCCATCACCATTCTATCCTCAGTCCTTCCACTTCACTTTCTTATTTTAACAAAATCTGTGATTTCTCCTTGGTAGAATCAGGCAGTAACGGTCTGCTCCCAAGGCTGAAATTGTAGGTACCTCACACACATCACAATGTTCATTTGTAAAACATTCAAATTCAGCTATGTATTATCTCAAGTCAGTTATCTGCACACTGACCTCCTCTCCTATCCCCACCTGTTTCTGCCTGTGGTCTCACCTTGATTATTTTCCCTTGAATTCCTTCTGTGTCATGTCTCAATCTTTATTTTGCCCTGTTATTCCATGCCTCCATGCATATCACCTTCCCCTGCTTTTCTTGGCTTTGGGCTCTGTTCACAACTCTTTGCAGTCGGTGGTTATGCTACAAGCACCTCCTCTGGAGTGTCAGGTACGATGCTGGCACACCATCTGCTCATTTATTTCTTTAGGTCATGACACATTCCCTCATTTTCCACGTGTTCTCTCCTGGAGAGCTGCGGGCCTGCTCCTCTCCGTGCCCGGCTGGAGCGGCAGTGAGAACAAAACGCTCACCTGCGCGGCTCTGATCTGCCAGCCCTGCCTTCACAGCCACATTTGCACTTGCTAAAGTCCTCTGCTAGCTCATTATTTCTCTCCCCAACACCAAGGCAGACAAGCTGTCAACAAACACTCATTTCATCAGGGACACAAGGTACCTGCTCCTATGGCAAACATTTTTTCGGGGTTTTGTAAGGGATACAAATAAATATCAGAGTATTATTTGAGGGGCTTAAGGGGAATTTTTGTGAGTGTAATTTAGGAGAACAGGATTTCTCAGAGAAACTTCTGAAAATATTTCGCTTCTGAACCTTGCTATCAAACTCACAATAGCACAAACACTGGAAAAAACCAAAGAAAACTCTCTGAAACTTTCTCATTTTATGCAGAGTGATTTAAGATCACCACGGCCTCCTCATGCATGGAATAGCTACCAGCAATGCAAGTGATTTTAAGGCTAAGAGTGTCACTTGTATAATGGCAGATACATCTCTAAAGAGGTCTCTTATTCCTACATTCTCACAATTCTCCAATTCCTTATTTTATTGCCATGGACAGAGCTTTAAAACCAATAAATAGCAGAATAATCCATTGTGCTGCCACGTCCCCATTAGGCGAGGGAGGAGCTCGGTGCTCTCACTCTCACTTCAAACCGTGGTGTTGCATCACTGCTGCAGATCCCATCATCACACATCTCTAAAGTTAGCAAAGCTGCCTCCAGGCTGTATTTTAAATGCAACCCACCCAAGACACCAAGGCCAGCTGTACATTAGAGCCTCCCTCTTTAGCACAGATATTAACTGTGTCTGAGTTCTTCCCAGCCCACTTCTGCAATCCCTTTTCAGCTCCAACATGGGTCCAGTCAATCCAGACAAATATACTCCACTCCCACTGAAATCAAGGATAAATGAGGACTTCCTGCCCCGTGGAGGCTGAGCTAAGTTCACACAAAATGAGGGTGAAGGCTGAGGACAAATCTCGGCGTGTAACACTTTTCCTTGGAGCAGACACTGCCCACGTTGAACACCAGGTCAGTGGGAGGGGACCGGGACCATGGGGACTGCTCAGTGCAGCAGCCCAAGAGCAGCTAAAATACACCCAGCTGCTGTTTCCTGAAATAAAGTGCTTTAGTATCTTCATGTAGACCCAGAAATTAAGCCTAAACAAAGGAACCCTCAGTAGCAGGGAGAGCTGTGTGTTCATGTGCCTGCCTCCCATGCCTGGGAACACTCCTTGGTGCTCTTGGGATGATTTACAGGCTGTGCCTCGGCTCTGGGTGTCCACACAAAGGCAGGCTGCTGTCTGACACTGTGTGATGAGTATCTGCTGTTTTCTAGCAAACTTCAGCTGCTGGAGGACCGAGGTAAATTTCAAGTCTAACTTTTGAATAAAACCTTTGATTTCCCTTTTTGATTTCAATCCTTAAAGTCTGCCCAGAAAATAGTATTTTAACTAAGAAGAACAGCAGCTTTTAAAAAATCCTTAGAGCATGGGATGGAGCAGAAGAGCCTTTCCCAGTTGGAGCACTTGTCTTTAGGGACAGTAATTCATAAACCAGAAAAAGTCAGAACAGGCCTGAGGCTTCTCAAGCTTCAGATGCCTGAAATAGCTCCTGAGGGATTTTCTGATACCTTAGTGCTGGACAGAGAGCAGAGCTCTGCCCTCTCCAAGCATGCCTTGGAATCACTCATCACATCTAACACAGGGAAAAGTGGTTTAGAAGTTTTCCCAAGGACCATTTATTTTTTGTGTGTATTTTTCAGCAAGCAAAAAACCCAGGAATACTTTTGAGTGGGTGTCCACAGCTGAGATTTTTGCCTACGCTTTGCAAAAGGAAATTTTGCTCTTTTCTCTGAGTGACAGCTCGTAGTGACCAGGCCATAAAATTATACCAATGGTACTTTTAAATTGATCTAAAGTCTGTTCATTTGTGTAGTGCACATTTAAAGCCACATTATTGTAAGATGCTCCAGCAATGAAATTCAGCATTAGCAATTCAGTTCATTAAAGAGGATATTTTAGTAGGTTCTTTCTTTTATAGCTATTACTCTGTCTAAAGTGAGAAAAACCTCAGTCAAATTAATAAAACTAACAACTCGTCACACACGCTGCCTCTCTGTGAAGTCTGCTCTGCTCTCACCAGTTTGGCAGCCAAGGAAAATGTATGGGAGCCAAATTCCCTCTTGCATAACCACCCAAACCTGCACGGGAACGCGTTCAGCCCATTCAGTGCTTGTAACCATGGTTTCATTTACTGAAAGTTATCCTGAAAATTCAAAGTTTTAGTCAATTATCAAGCCATTTCCAAATCAGAGAGCAGCCACCCAGCTCAGCTGTTGCTCTGTTACAAACACCTCAGCATCACTGTTGTGACTCTGGTCACAACTTCCCTGGACAACCCTGTCTGCTCCCAAAACTTTACACCCAGCTCTCTGCTCCAACACCTAAATACCTTCTCTCACTCCCTTTGGAAGCACCACTCCTTGACATACTGCCCTGATGACAGGCAATCAGTATGGCTTTACAAAGATTTGCTCACAGCTTCCCTTTTCGGTTTTCAGCAGGAATTCAGTGTGGGATTCAAACTGATTTTGCAGAGATACCCAGCATAAAGAATTGCAGTTCAGTTCTATGGAACACAAAATTTCTGTGCCCAGGTGGTCATTGGGTCTTACCTGTCCTCTCACCTCCCATTTGTCTGCTGTGAGACCCAAGCAATGTTTGTGCCCTTGCTCATCCTGGTTGACACTCAGTAACTGTTGATCCCTATAAAAGAGATCCTCACCAACCTGATTTCCACCTCATCTCATGAGCTCCCATTCAGGTAATGGCTTAAGCATTTATCTAACTTAAAGAAGTTAAGATTGTTCCTTATTGACTTTAAAAGGACTATTCATATGTATGAAGTACAAGGCTGGATCAAGCCTTGAGAGCAAGACACGAGCTGGAAGACAGAACTCCAGGGACTGGAACAGACAGAGTCAGGTCAGCTCAATTGACTCTTCAAATCATCCAAAAGAGGGAGTCTCAGAGGAGGGCTGGGGAAATGATCTGTCACTACCTTGGCTTTAGACACAACCAATTGATTTAGGGAAGGAGGAACTCTCCCAGACTCTGACAGGGAAGATGAAGGTGAAAAGTAAAAGGACACGGGGTGCTGAATTTCTATTTTTCACTCACTTTAGTACAAGACTTAGAACAACTGGCAGCTGATCTATTCATCACCAATGAATCACACAGAAGTACAGGAAGCAGTTCCTTCCTGGAGTAAATCTTGGACCTACTTTTCCTTTTCCAGAATCAACCCTTGCCCTTTGCCCAGCCCTGTTACTGTAGGAGAAACCTCATATGACTCCAGCACTTTTCCATAAGCTTGCAGCACCTCCCAAGTAGTTCATTCATGGAAGCTGAGAGGATACAGGATACACATCCCTCACAAAGTGAGGAGAAACTGCCACAAACGACTGGGCAGATATCAACAGCTTCAGCAAGAGACTAAATATTCCCACCAAATGAAAAGTGATGGATTAGCCTGGTTTAATGCAGCCAAATTATCTGTGTAAAAATACATGCAGGACATGCTGCTGTGCCACCAACGGCACTGCACAGCAGCTTGTGTTTACATCTCATTCCCTGTCACAGGCTGTCCTGCGTGGGCTGGCCCGGGAAGAGCTGCTGGGAACACACCAAACCCAGGGCCTGAGCCCTGGTGCGTGGGCCCAACATCCAGCAGAGGCAAAAATTAAACACAAGCTGTTTACCTGATCACACCAGTTCAGCAGTGATTGAAGGGAGATGGGTGTTTTTTAAGTTTAAGGAAGAGCAAATTGTTAGAACTGAGAGACAGAAATCAATTCCACTCTGCAATTGCTATGGAAAGATCCTCGTACGAGCCTCACTGGAGTTTGATTTTGTACATTTGCATCTCTTTGCATGATGTAGTTGTCACTGAGTCTGCAAATCACATCAAAATTAAGCTGTAATTTGAGCTTGGCTTAAATGAAAAGTGTGCTAAAACTTTGAAGTCCACATGCTATGGGTATGAAATCCTGTTTCAGCTAAAGCAATAATTAAGATTGGATCGCAATTGCAGTTTAACAACTTCAAACAGATCTTTAGAAACTGCCTCTAAACCCAGCTGGAATGGCAAATGAAGCACTTGGGCTGTGGTGGAAACAGGAACATTGTACCTGGCTCTGTGACCTCAGCTGGCACTCGGGTACAGCAGTGCCTGAGGTACAAACCCCACAGTGACAAATTCCCAGCCAAGAGCCAGGGACAGGTGTCCCTCAGGGATGGGCTCTGGATCTAAGCAGTGGCCCACTAACAGCTTAGAAGAGCTGTGGTTTTGCATCTTTGCCCTTCTTTGGTGTGCTCTGGTGGTTTCCTGGTCAATCCTATCCTAAAAATCTGAGGATGAAAAAGCAGCTAATGATTCTGGTAGATCAGCCTCCCACATGAATTTTGTTTGAGTCTGAATTCATGAACCAGGGATCTTTCCTTTGAACTTCATTTCCTCTTCAGAAATAGTTCAAAGCAGTTGGAGAACATGAATGCCAAAATCAAGCCTGAAAACCGCCACAGCCTCACTTTAAAACACTTCATTTTTCTCCTGAGACTTCTGCTGTTGCTTTCCATGGCTTGTCAAACAAGCCCGTTCAGATTTAGCACAGGATCTGCTGTTCCCATTCATCACGAGTCTCAGGACTGAGGCACTGCAGCTGCTCCAGGGCTAGACCCTTAAAAGTGATCTTGCTGTGATGTTACAACAGCCTGTTGTTATGACCTTGGCTATTTTTGACAAAGAGATAAAGATGAAATAGGTTCTTGTTCCTAATGACAGCTTGTACAAAACATCCTTCCCAAGGAAAAGTGTGTTATCCATATGGATAGTTCTGGATCAGGCTATGCCAGACAGCAGCACTATAATCTCTCTCCCCAGGTGACACAGTAAGAAAAATGGTTTGGTGTTATTATGCCAACATCTCTTTAATTACACTTCGGGCAAGCACTGTGTTTTCTCTCAAAACTAATAACAGATCAAACACTTTGAAAACTACTTTGTTTTTTCACTACATCCTCTGTGTTTGTTTACTTGGAAATTTCTCTACCTGACACACACAATTTTGAAAGATCTTTGCTTTAAATTCAGGGTTCTTGACTTGAACTTTCTTTTTCCTACCTGTTGCCCCTTTTTTGAGAAGGCTCTATTAACAAAAAATATTTCTGTGACCTTCCTCGCAATAAATAATGTTCATGAGAGTCAAAATGGTCATCAATAAAATTACCTGATTAACATCTTGAAAGAAAGATCACCTTCCTCACAGGCCTGATGATTTCAATTAGAGTTTTGTGTAGATTTCACTGAAGGTTTTTGAGCTGTTTCTTCAAAACTAACTCAATAACCACCTAAATACTTAAAGATGAAAAGTCCTACTTTTATAAGGATAAGCTTAAATTCTGTGCTGGATGGGGCCTAAGGGTCTTTAAATACAGATGGTTGTGAGCAAGACCCAGAAGAGGCCAGGTAACCACCAACAGGCAATTATATCCCCACCAGAACTTCAAGCCATTCTGTTTGAAGTTAATTGCTTTGAAATAATTGGAAAGGTGAGCAGGTAAGTTCACACAGAGCTTTTGCAATCTTGTTTTGTATTTAAAAAACCAACAGTCCAGATTGCATGGACAAAACAGGCCTGACTCAATAAAATAAGTTAAAAGGGAAGGGAAAGGTATGCAGTGGTTTTATAAAAGGATTTTCCTTTTAATTTTTAGCATCATTAAAATGCTGCAAACATTTTGTTCAAGAGCTTCTTTAGTTAATACCTCATTACTTCTCTTTTTATTGTTATGGTAATCAAGCCTTAATATATTGCAGCTTTATAGCATGAAATCAAGGCTAGGCCTGTGGGCATGGACAGATGTACAACAGCATGCAGTAAAACACAGGTACAGAGCCATGCAGAGCTGAATATGGCACTGGGGTTTTTTATAATTGTTTAGCAATTCATCTGAAGTTATTTTAACCTTGACAACAGATGAACTCTAACATATACCATGATCAGTCACTGGAAAGCCGCACTAAAAAGCAAGTTTTGTAACTGTTGTCTTACAGGCTGGGTTCTAGGAAAGCATGAAACCAAGTCTGAGCAAGATGATTGAATTGTTTGCATGACTACAGGCTGTAGCTGTAACTACAGAAAGCATTTAATTGAGAATATTTTAGCCAAGGGAGAATGGTAACACTGGGGCACTGCATTTCCCTCTCCATGGGAAACTCTCAGTGTCAGAATTCAGACTCTCCCCAGGTACAGACACATCAAAACAGAAGAATATTTGGGTCTGGCTTCTGGTTCTGAAGAGACACTTGGACCTTGTGCTGGAGCTTTGCTTATGGTTGAATTTCACCCATCAAATCAAGTGAAAGTTAGAAATAACTTTTTGAAAATTATAAAAGCTGTGTCTGCAGGAGGTTGAAATTGTACCTCAGAAAGAGTGAGCATCCTTAGATGTTCCCCAGGTAAATGCCAACACACGACCCCCAGGATCAGGGAGGCTCCACTTGTCAGTGGTTCTTTCAGGAGAGATCATTCAGGAAACCATTCCAGCTTCTGGGAGCTTTGCTAAATTTAAAGGAGTGTTTTGGCTGGCAATCCCTCTCCCAGTGAAAGCACTTCAAACAGGCAGCATGAAAAGTAATATGCCTGTGTCTGCATCAAATCCCTGATCCTGAGGAGTGCTTTGGGAGGTTCTTGTGCCCCACAGGTTTGGGCAGGCACCATTGACCACCAGCCTCGGTTTCTCTTGAGCACACCCTGCAGGAACATCCCAAACAGCCTCTGTCACTGCAAACATGTGACCTCACTGGCTACCCAACAGTCATGAAAGAACAGAAAGAAAAATAGGTACAGGTGAAACATTTTATCAGTAAAAGTGAAAATTGTTTTCCACATTATAATTTCCATATTATAACTGGATAACAGTAAAATATGATTGAACACATGAATCATGTATCAGAAAAACCTGGTTAACCTCAGTTAGGCAAAGCTTCCACATTCCCCATTTCTTGGAAACACTGGGAGTAACAATGCTCCTTTAAACCTCTGAATTTAAACAAGGTCTCCTAACAATGAAGAGTCCAGTTACCCAAATTTCTAGTGTCAAACACAAAGATGAGCAGCCTCAGGTGCAGTAGAAGTGACTTTTCCTCCTAGGAGCATTGCAGTGGGCAGAGCTTGTGGGGTCAGACCTTGGGTCAGACCCAGCATGTAACAATGGAATGGAAGACAATGGGCACTACAGGCCAGCAAACACACTAATTATATTAATAAAATGAAAGCTTAAATTTTGAAGCTAATCCTGGGCTATCATTTATAAAAGTTAACAGGGCATATTTAATTTAGGAATTGGCTAACACTTCTCTTTCCACCGCTGAAACCTCATAAATGAAATATACTGGATCCTTGCCCAGTGCGGAAATAAAAGTTATGAATAATGTTTCTATCTCAATCATTGTCAGTGCTTTAATATTCCTAATTACTTTGAAAAGCTAAATATTCAATATAGGAAAAACCTTCTTTTTCTTTTATCTCCACTTGCAAGATTAGAGCAATTTAATAAGAGTCACTGGGTAGTTTTAGTCCACAAGACCATTCTGTACTGTGACATCTTATCCTTTCCTGGCCATTTTTACACAGAATGAATTGCTTTTTACTCTGTGAGTGTACATGTGTATAAATGTATCATCTATATCAGTATGTCCTTATTGTCTTAGGCTTTTTTAATAATTATTATTTTTAATTTCTGTTAGTGCACATGCACTGTACAAATACTCACTGGTAGGTCAAACTAAAGCACTAAGAACAATCAAAACATGAAATGAGTTCCTGAAAATCTATACAATATCTCATAATTGATGGGATTCTTTTTATTTTTTAAAGTATTTTTAAAGATAGATATTCAATATGCCATGATGCCCAGTTTTTTGCTTGTCTACATCCAATCCCAAAATGTTGCTTCAAACCCCGTAGCATGGCCTTTATTTCCATCCTTGGAACTGTATGCTCCCACAATGGTTTGGGTTGGAGGGACCTCACTGATCATCTCATCCCAACTCCTGCCATGGCAGGGATGCCAGCCCCACCCCAGGTTCTTGGCCTTGAACTCTCCCAGGGCTGGAGCATCCACATCCCCTCTGGATTAAAGTCCTTCCTCCCTGCTCCCCTCCCATTCCCTTTCCTGCTGGAATCGAGGGGATATTGAGCAGAGCTGCAGAAAAAACTCCAGGAACAAAGCAGGAATGTGCCCCTCCTCCTTCACTCTCTGGTTGTGCTCACCCTCAGGCACATTCACCTCCCATCCCCTTCTAGCTGCTCCCTCTATGGATCCCTCTCTGTTGCCTTCTTGTCTGGCAAGGATGCTTCTCCTAAGATCCCAATCAATTTGGGAGAAAAGGAGGAAGCCAGCACAAAACGAAACGTCCATTCAGTTTCATTTCACAGCACCTCTCCCCATGCAGCTTTATTTACTTGCCTGATGCACAAATTGACTCCATTTAACAAGCTTATTCCTGTTATGTCAATAATGTCTCAGGCCTGTGTTACATCACATTCAGATGTTTGTGCTGCCTGTTCCTTTCCAGCATGAAGCGACCCCTTAAACTCACCGTTCCCAATTAAGAGAGTTTAACAAACACTGCCTCGCCAGATGAAAGAAGTGAAAGTCTCCAGTGTGGATTAGTTCTCTAGCAAAAGGTGCAGAACTCCCAACTCCCATTTCCCTAACTTCTGCAGTATGGATTTACGGAATGGATTGTAAGTCAGAGGAGAGAATCTGGGCTGCCTGCAAAGTCAATGGCAAAACTCCCACAGGCTTGAACAGGACAAGAATTCTGTCTGGAGAGAGTCCTTTCCAAACAGCTCCAACACTCCACACAGAACATCCTTAAGAATGTGCTGTATTAAAGATTTGAGAGAAAAAAAATTCTTTATAGAGCTCTGTTATCTGCACTGGTATCCTAATAACAGAACTAAAAAGCATTAACATCATCCTCCACTACATTTCACATTTCTTTGCAAAATACAACCAAAAAAGTCCAATGTCATTTTCCTAGAAAAGAGTATTCTCACATATTCATGGAAGCACAGAATGATTGGGGTTGGAAGGAACCTTAAAGGTCATTTTGTTCCAACCCAATATGAATTCTTACAAAATAACCAGCAGACAACCCTCATTTTTCCATTCAAAGCATCCAAGTTCTAAGGCCACTGCTTTATAAAGCCTGGCTTTTAATAGCAACACATATTTTTATGGTATTTTGTATCTTCACTCACCACTTGAGCAATCAGTCCCTCCCCAGCCTGGTTCACAGTGACACGTGTCAGGAGAGACACATCTTCCATGCACACACTCCTCAGTGCACAGTGCTGTGGAGAGAAAACAACACACAGCATTGTAAACATATTAAGTGGTTGCTAAACATACCCTAAGCAATGCCTGAGAGTGCAATGTTTTGTTTAAAAATATTAAACCAAGCAAACACACAAAAAAATAATTACTCACTAGATTTAATTATTGCTAAGTGACCAAAATAAAATATAGGTTTCTTGACAGCAATAAATTCATTTGTCACTTCAGTCCTGTAATGAAAAACTTGCACACCAGAAATTCCTTTGGTTAGTAGTTTTGCTTTGTAATAAAGTTTTTATCAAACTGATATTTATTATTATTATATTACAGAACAGCAGCTTCTTATATCACACTCAAATTGCAACTGCTCATAAGACAAAATGGAGCTCAGTCTTGAAAGTGTATTAAGATCCAAAATAGATTTGTAAAAAACAGCTCTAGAAAAATAAATAATTTTACTCTGTGATGCAGTGGCTGCAAGTGCATTTGTGTCTTTTCAAGGTCAGCCAGTTTTCCAGTTTTCACTGGTGGAATATTGGAAGTTCAATACCCTCAAGTTCAAATCAAAACAAACAGGTTGGCTGAGGAACAGCTCGTAGTTTTTAAGATTCTCTTTTCCTGTGCAGTTTCAGGGTCTGACAGTTTCCAGTGTGTGCCCATCACAGACTAAAGAACCTGGAGAGCACTGAATAACTGCTTGAAAGACTGAACCTTGCTGCTGGCTATCCTGTTTCTATTTTACCACTTAGGACACTGCCAAAACTCCATGTGTCAGAGATTCAAATTGGATGGTTAAGTTGGAACACATCATTTCCATCTAGACCAACATGTATGAATTATTAAAAAATATGAGGCAGTGGCAGTGAGGTCACTGCATCAAACTGTATACACATATATATAAAATACATGATCTAGATCATATGTAACCTATGGTTGGATATCCTGTGTTTTTGTATCAGGTGGGTATTGAGTTTCTTAAACAAGAGCTGCCTGAAGCTGGACTACAAAGATAATTCCTTCCTGTTTAAACCAAGCTAGCAAATATCTGATTTGGGAAGTACAGTAATTTCACGATGATAAGCCGCACCTTTTTCATTGAAGAATCCAGCCTACCCTAGTAGTGCAGCTAATCCTCAGGTGAAGCTTATTTATGGACAAATCCCAGAGAAACGCCAACCTGGAAGTGAGAGCCGGCCGGGGAGGGCGCCTGGGGCTGCCTTTAAAGGCTTGGCTGGTCTATGAAAACTGTTTGCAACTTGAGCACCTGACACCAAACCCCGAGCTGGAGTGATTCTGTTACTAATTTGTTACTTTGTCGCACATGGATCCTCACTTAAAAAAAAAAAAAAAAAATGTAACTTATATTTGGGTGCGGCTTATATATGGACAAATCCCGTGGGCTACCCGGATGTGCGGCTTATAGTCAGGTGAGGCTTATAATTGTGAAATTACTATAGCTTTGGGTTGCTCAACCACACAATTCATTTGAAATCAGCCAGCAAAGCTTCTGGAAGTTTCCCTGATCAGGTGAAATGAAAGCTGGAACCCTTTCAGTTCCCAGATACTTCCTGTGCCAGAATTCTCCAGCATTGCCTTGCAGCTTTGAGGGACTCCTGCTACACCTGACATTCTGCTTGGGCTCCCAGACTGGGTCACACCTTGCACCCACACCCAGGCTGCCATCAGAGCCCATGGAAACATTTTACTGCCTATTCTGTGGTTGGGCCATTGCAGATCAAACCCACTGAGCTGTTCACAAAATATTTAAATTCAACTTCAAAATGCAAGTGAACTTAGAACAATCCTGTGGGACAACCTTCATGCTCTTTATCCAGCAGATCCCATGTGACCAGTGATTAGAACAGTGCCTCGTTAAAACGACTGCAAAATCATTCTAAATTAATCATTTCCTCTCTACGTTTGCTGCATGTCAAAAATGCAATTTATTCTTATTCCATATCTTGTGTTTAGACAGTATTGCAGTGGGCATGAAATATTCATAGCTAATCTCTAGTCACTAATTGTCCTAATCTTTAGTGCATTTATTTTACTCAAGTTAGGCTTTCTGGAGACAGTGCAGCATCCAACTCTACAGCTGTAGGATGAAATTCAGTACATTCAGGATATTAGATAAACAGGATTTCCCAATAAAAATATACACACCTTCATGCAATCATTTGAAAAGAGCTGGTTATCCAGAACAAGGAGAAGTTCACATATAGAATAGGCACAAACTTAGAGGTTTTTATTCAAACTACAGTGTTCTAAAACATATAGGATATGTTGGGAATTGTGTCCTGCACAGCTTTAGCTGAAAGTACATTTCTCATTGATGTGACATCCTGGTTTTATAAGAGATGTGGAAGTCAAACTGAGATTTTGCTGTTGCCTGTATGGACATTTTCAATAATAAATCACTCTAATATGTAAAATGTGTAGCATTTTTTACCTTTTTAACTGGGTCATGTTCTCACCTCAAGGCAAATATTGTGAACAAGAAGGTTGATGTGGGACTGGTTCTTTACTCTTCCAAATAACAAAACTCCCACACATTACTGCTCTAAATGTAGTTGATTTCCACACAAATTTATCATACCTTAACTAGGTTAATATAAATATGGAATAATAATAACTAATGAAGCAATACAGTTTCCTTAATCACTTGTCTAGCTGCAGTCCTATGGGAAGAGTGCAATGTGGGACTTAGCAGCAAGACTCAAGAGAGGACTCCTCATTCTAAAGCACTCAGTCACATGAAAAATTAGTTTTAAAAAAATCTAAAGAACTGTATCCTTGTTTTCAGGTGTTCTGAAGTCCCACACTGCTGAAGATGACAATGTTTAATGAGCAATTAAAGATTCAAGTAAGGTGAAGATGCTTCTTGGAACTGTAGGTTCTCTCCTCTCTGGTTGATTAATTGCTGAACAAGTAGCTGTGAGCTCAGAGCTCACTAGTGACTAATCCCAAATGTGGAGGTCACAGAAAACCCCCTTTTTAAAACAGAGAAGCTTTGACAGAAGTAATTTCATTTAAATCAGACTCCTGCACTGACTGACTCAAATTAGGCTTATAAAGGTCATATTAGGGTACAGCTCTAAAGTTTTACCATAGCAAATAAAATTTTGAATTTCTCCTATAAAAGGGAAGTCTTGCCTTGCTCGAGTCTTTAGAGTTTAAATTAATTTTTCATTCTATTAACATTCAACATAATAGGATACAATGGTCCCCAAGGCATTCTTCATAATACACTTTGTACAGTGGTTTGCAAATGATCTTACTAGTTAATGGAACTATAAAAATTACTTGCACATAAAGGTCAAGAAAAATAAAGATAAGTATATACTTTCTGACAGTGTCCTGTTCAACACTCAGCTAAAGGCCCCTGGAGTAAAGAAAACTTCTCCTAATGCAAGGCATATAATTCCTCCCAGTGTAATAGCCCAAGCACTTCAACCTTTGGAATTCCAGACTTTTTATGTCTGCATTTTCCCTCGACCACTTCACTTGAGCAATCCAGCACCTCATTGATCAGTGTGTTATTAGCATTCTTGGCATGAGTTTGACATCAGTTTGTAGTTTGATTCAGCCTGGTAATAAAATGACCTACATCAAAGCCCTGCCAAAATGCCATCTTTGTCGCAATGTGTTTAGCATGAATTATTTGCCCACATTCAAGGTTACACAGCAACTGCTCCTTATCATGCAATAAAGGCAACAAAAGGCTTCTGTAACAATCCATTTGATGCTTATCACTCACTTTATAATTACAGACTGGGCTTTTTTTAACATATAAGGTCAGTCCTCAGGGAAATAGACCTAAAGATTAAACTCTTTTCCCACCTGAGGAATGGATGTTAGAGAAATGGATTCCTCTAACACTAGAGCTTATTCTTTAATTGTTGCCCAGAATTTGAATTCAGATATGATGAATGGTTTGTCTGGGTCTCCTCTCCACAAAGGTGGGAAGTGGCCAGAATATTGCAATGAGGAGAAGAGCTCAGTGGAGCAGACTGCAGAATATTTTCACAGCAGTTCCTTCAGCTAAGGGAAACCACAGGGAGTTCAGCCCAGACAAAAGCAGGGATAGATAGTTGCTACATTCCTCTGTATGGACCCAAATCATGATGTTGCAGGGTTTAACTTTGTTGTTACTCTGCTCATCACACCATCACCCACTGAGCTCCACAATCAGCCTCTTTCCCAGAGGTCGAGGTGCTTTTAGGGAAGAGTTTCATCCTAGGGGAACAAGTATGGAGTGATTCACTTGAAGAAGTTTTGTTGGCCGAAAATAAAAATATAACCTGTGCATTTATTTCACAAAAGACAGAGTCACAAACAAACCTAATCTGTGCTTGCACTGGAGTGTGGTAACATTTGTGGTGGTCCTTAGAACCTGTGGGAGTTCACAGCTACCGACCCAGCAACTTCCATCTGCCATTGTCCCACTTTGCCGTGCCAGACAAGCAAAATATCTCCAAAAGAAAGAGCAGGGTGATTACGAAGTGTGAAGGACCCAGAGCAGAAGAGAAAGCAGGCTGTGTGAGCTGTGCTGCTGGAGAGCTGTGCTGGAGTTTCCTGGGCTCTGTGGGATTCCTGCCCAGGATCACAGAGCAGCCAGGAGGTGACAGAAAGCATAAATAACTCTAGATGCATTATGATAATGGGAAACATTGCTAAATGGAGATATGGATGCTGCTATGAGACACAATGAGAAATTCGGGCACTCGCCTGGAACTGCACAGAATGAACTGGTTCATTTGGACTGCGCCCATGGCACAAGGTCATTGCCTCAAAATATCTTCTCTCTGTCTTACCTCTGCCAGGTTTTCTTCACTAGACACTGATCTTGCCCAAACTCCGACCAATTTCAATACTTTTCTGTGAACCAACGATAAACCTGCATTTTTTCTTCTATGTTGCTGGTATTTTAACTTCAGATTATTTAACCCGTTCACCCCATGCTTGATAGTTGTTGGACTAAACAAAGCAGAAATTTAATGGGAAAAGTGATGTTTTCCTTCAATATTTAATATGTGTCCCTGAAATAATTTGGGTCATTTTAGCCCATTCCTCCATTCCCTCATGCCACTTTTAGGGTAAAGAATGATTTTGTCAGGTGAAATAGCTATTATCCATGGCCAGCAGTTTCAGATAATGCAGAGAGATCAAAGATGAGAAAAGATAAAAAAGATTCTCCTTATCCTTTAGGACTCTCCTCACTCAGGGGCTGTCTGGTGCTTCCACCTTAATGTACTGGCCTCGCTCCAGCTTGTGCTGAGTCTACAATATCAGCTACATTAGATAAGCCTGTAGTCAGCTTTTGGCTGGATTCTCTTTGCCTGTGCTCAGGAAAGGGAGGTTTGATAGCACAAGAAAGATGACTACAGCTAATGCATCCAGGTAGGTTTTCCTCATTCTTAGATTATTGCTTATTTGTGGAATGGGTGATTTCCTCCCTAAATCACTGACTTGCCATCAGGAATCAAGCTGATTCAATGGTTTCCTGGATAATTGCTTCAATGAAGTGGGATTATAGCTCTTTGCATTGCTTAATGTCTGTTTCTGTGGTCATCACTCAGGATACATCCATTAATTTATCACCTTGGAAAGCACTTTCATGCAAGGTTTAGCAACTTCCAAAGATGAAGAGATCTCAAAGCTTGCTCAGGCTTTGAGGAATTTATTGTTTCAGTGCATGGCAACCCTTCTTTTTCATCTTCCCATGAAAGTACCAGCGAAAAACACAAACCCAAGGAGATCAATGTGAGCAAAGGAAAGATGAGACTGATGCAGAGCAGATAATATCAGTGGGTCACAAGATCAGCTCCTTTTCCTGTAGGTGCAATTCCAACACTTCTTTTGCAGATTTGGAATTAGACACTCTGCATCAATGCAATCAGAACAGAATCAATGGTCTTTTTGTTGTCTGAGACATGGGGATCTCTGACCATTGCCTCAGAGAGGTATCGATCTGTTCCGGGCTGTGTTATCCTCGGTGCTGACACCCGGCCAAAGCTCAGGGATTAGGCCAGACATGACTTGTGAATGGCTGAAGTAAAAGAACTGTGGAGATCCATTTTGAGGGTTTTGTCTTTTCCCAAGAGCAGAATGTGACATGTGTCATTGTTGTCACTGACAACAAATCAGTAAATCCCTGTATCCATTTGCTGGGACGTGAAGATTTGTTAATAAGCATAAATTCCATGGTAGATTTTTACCCTTTCCATCAGTGAGTAAATGGGGTTCTGATGACTATTGAGGTGAACACAGAGCCTTCCACATTCCTGAATATCCCACCCTAGTTTAGGAGTCCTGGAATAATTCCAGCCAGATCTCAATGTTTCAGACTCCAAGGGCCCTTCAGGAGGAATGCTCACAATTTACTGTCACTTGAAAATCTGGCATTGATGAGAACCTCCCTGAGTCCAGGCTGCAATCTGTTGCTTTAGGCCTTACTCTAGGGAGTGAATAGGGGAGTAAACTGTGCCAGGGGAAGGGCAGGGTAGGAAAGAGCCTGTCACTTGTTCAATGTGCCCTGAGACTGGAGGAGCACAATTTGGAATCCCAGTCTGGCTGGTTCTGAGGAACAGCTGAGCTGGAGCAGCACATCCCTGAGACCGGAACGGCATTGCATCACTGACCATAAAATAGTGACAGTGACAAAGAAGTTTAGAGCCTGCAAAAGGAGAGGTCGGGGGAATCGCACATTTAACAGAATCTTTGTGGCATTTTGATGCCCCATTGGTTTCATCTGCTCTGGTGGAGAGAAGGAATGGGAGATAGCACTCACCATTTAGTGCTGTCTGAGAGAGAGCTACAGAGCAATCTCCTCATAGCAGCAAATGTCAGAGAGCAGGACTGGGGTCAGGAAGCTGAACTCTGTTGTACCTTTGGCTGTTTTAATAACAAGTGCAAGAGTTGAAGGCACAAAAAGGGATGGTGGAGAGGCATTGAGGAACTCTGAGCATTTGAGTGCATCTGCCCTGGTTACAGGGCTGGGTAAGAGCAGCACTGATCTCTTAGTCTGGAGATAAAGTCACAGCTCAGCTGCAGCCAGCAGAATGGGTGCAAAGGCAGGTGGGGGTTAAGTGATAAAGGAGGCAAAGCCTGGAAGAAACAATGTCTGATCCAAACAGCTCCTGACTAACTCAAACCTCAGACCAAGGTCAGAGACATCCACACAGGGATTCCTGCTCAGCCTCAGGGCTCCAGAGAAATAAGGACACACCAGAGCCTGGGCTTGATGTTGGGGCAGAGAAAAATTCCTCCTTCAGGTGAAATCCTGACCCTCAAAGGTGAGTCACACTCCCAAATCCCTTAGCAGTTTATTGGGTGTTGAGATTTATTTTTTGTTTGTTTCTTTCTCTCATGGAATTTTGTCCCACCTGTTGCTAAGAGACAATAGCAACCAATATTTAAGAGAAATGAAAGAAATGGCCAAGGTGGGAGAAGGGTGCAGCTGGCTACTCTCTTACCTGGAGGGTTTTCTCTTTGGAAGGGCAGAGATACTGCTGAGATTTCAAGCTGGGGGAAGGGGCTGAGTGTAGCTCCTCATATCTCTCGCTGTCGGCATTGGTGGAGAGACAGGCTGTGATTGCTGTGGGGAGAATTCACCACCTCTGCCAGGCTCCATCTCCTGCTGTCTGCTCCTACTGCGAGTGAAGCTCTGCTTATGTGAGCAGCCATTGCATTGGAACTTTATTAACCCTAGCTCACTAAAAACAGCACCCTCACCATCCACTCAGGTGCCTCAGGGACAACCCCAGGACTCTGAGCTCTTTCCACCTCCAGAGGAGCCTCTCCTGGCCTTGTTCAGGAGCTGGGCTGCCACTGCCCAGCCCTTCCATTTCTCTGCCACCACTCTGAGTTTTTTGCTACGCTGCCTGCCAGACACCTTGCAGTTCCTGCTACAGCAGAGTTTCTCTTACATTTCCTTTGCTGCTCTGGGTTCTGCTCATCCCTGTCCTCCCAGCCGCCGCTCCAATGTTCCTGCTGCCGCCGTCATGGCGTGAGGGAGAAACACAGCTGAGCCCCGTGCCACAGCGCCCCCTGCTGGCTCAGGGGAGTCAGTACCGCCCCTGCCCGGCCAGGAGCCAGCAGCGCCCCCTGCTGGCTTGGAGGAATCAGCACAGCCTCTGCCCGGCCAGGAGCCAGCAGCGCCCCCTGCTGGCTCAGGGGAGTCAGTACCGCCCCTGCCCGGCCAGGAGCCAGCAGCGCCCCCTGTGGCTGTGAGAAGAACTGCAGTGCAGGGCTGAGAAGGTCTCTGGGTTTCTGTTCTGTTTGGTGCTGTTTATTTGCCTTGTAATACATACTCAGAAACCACTGTTATTCCTTTTCCCAGATCTTTGCCTGAAAGCCCCGTAATTTCAACATTATAATAATTCAGACTTAAAGGGGTCAGGTTGTCTGTTCCAAGGGAGGCTCCTGCCTGCTTGGCAGACACCAAACCAAGACACGGTTTTAAGGCTCAGTCTTTCTCATTGACTTCACAGAAAGTGAACTGGAGCCCAGAAAGAACTCATCAGGGATCAGCTAAACATTGATGATTGTTGATCCTTTGAGGCCTGTAACAGATTTTATCATTTTCTGTCATTGCTTCAAGTAGAAACAATGATTGTGTTCTGCCATGTTGATAGGAAAGAGTTACAGTGAGATCAATTCTGCTGATCAATGCTCTAATACAATATTATTCTGTGGGACAATTTCAGCATTTAACATTTGCTGGTAAATGATTTCCCATTGCCTCACTCAGGGTTCAAAACAATCATTAGCACTAGTTCAAACTGTTAATGAGGTTAAGGGAGATCCTGAATCAGCAGAGCAGAAGCTGTGACCCTGGAGAGTTTTTCCCCTTCTGTGCCCTCCTGTCTACTGCTTCCATTGTGGTCAATTGACCAACTCTTCCCAGCAATTGGTAGGAAACACATTTTCACTTGTTAATTTTACACTGGAACTTGATTCATCCAACCAACAAACTTAATTTGTCTGCAAATTGTGCTCTGTGTGGCACCCTCAGTAAGAGCAGCACTATCTTTTTCTAAGCAAGGCAGAAGTATTAACATTTACTCTTGGCATGGTCCTTCATTCTCTGTACACAGGCTAGGAGACCTCACTCCAGCAAAGCCAAATGCAGTCAAATTGGCTTTGCCTGCAGGAAGCTCCAGGTTTTTTGAGGACAGAAGTGCCAAAACCAGTGAAAGTTTTCCCCAGTCATTCTGTTCTTAACTTCATTGGATTTCTTTGTTGTTGCCTGAGGAAATTAAATTCTTGACAAGTTGGGAGTAGAGGAGGAGCTTGTACCAAAGATCCCTGGTCCTTCCAGCTTTCCTGCCAATCTGTAGAGCAGCAGCCAAATCTACCAGAAGAAGTAAACCACAGCCTGGCCTATCAAAGTAACTTTGGAGCAGGGGGCACCAAACACACCCAGCACAGAGGCAGGAATGCCTGTTCTCCACTCCTGGGTAACTTTGCTGTCTGAGCTCTCCTGAGAGTTGTGCTGGAATGGAAAATGAGCTGCCCTGTTGTGAAATACAGAGCTGAAAATTAGCTAAAAGTGGTAAATGACAAACATTTCCATCATAGAAAAACTGGAGGAACACTCAGTGCCCTGCAGGTGAGGAAGGTGAGAAGTAAGTGAGGATGGAGAGATGAGAGGTGGGGCAGAACTGGGTGAAATTCAGCTGCTGGGGAGGTTTCCAGCCCCAACACAGAAACTCCACCAGTTCAGCACCAGTGCTTTTCTTCATGCCACAGCCACCCCTGCTTTCCTTCTGTGACTGCAGCAACCCAAGAGACCAGGGATTCACAGGTTCCAGCACTGGCTGAGGAGCTGTTTGATTTAAACAGCAAGACAGGAAGCACATGGGAAAATGTCAAAGAAAATGAGCCATTATCAGAAAAAAACCCTCACACATTTATAATTGGAAACATTTATATCTGGAAATCACCTCAAAATCACAGCACTTGAATATTTTGCTACAGGTTACCCACTCAGGGCATTGAGTGAATTGCTTTGTGTACAAATTCCATCAGCCTGTGATATATTTATTTTTAAATCTGGTAGCCTTGCTACATGTCCGTAGTTCTCTGATTACTGACTTGCCCTGAATTGTGAGTCTCATGCCAAGAAAATTCTATTTTCTGACAGCAAATGACACAGCTCCACTGCTGATTGATTTTCATAGGTACAGAGTGTGTGCTGTGTGTTACAGTGGGGATGGAGGCATCAAAATGTTGTTCCTAAAAGATCAAAAGTAGATGGATGAAGGCATCTGGACTGCATGACACTTCTGGCTGTCTTTGCTAGGCAATGCAACATTTAATAAAACTAAATTACGCAGATGTTCCCAGAAAACTTTTGGTCCTGTAGCAAATTGAATAAACTATCGATATTTCAAACAAAATCTTTCTTCATTCTTATTCCAAAATTTATCAAGTCAATCTAACAGCAATCCTTTCTTTGTTTCTCACCAAACCAGGATGAATATGGACAAATTTCTAAAGGCAAACCTGTCCTTGAGGCCAGACAAAGGCCCCAGAGGGCCAACATATTTCAGATTTCATTTGAAACCAAGCCCACAATGCAAGTGAAGGTGACCCTGCTGGAATCAAGGACAGACTGTGCTCTGTTTGAAGATCATGCTCGTGTATAAGCTGCACTGTTCTTGGGGACGGAATATTTAAATGCAGACTCCTTTCACTTTTCTCACATTTCAAAAGGAATCACAGCAATGTGTATCACAGCAGCTTTCTGAAAAGAACTGCAAAAAAGACAACTCAGGAAACTTTTCATGTAATGATGGGGGCTGATTCTCCTCTCAAGCCACTTGTTTAAACTTCCTGTCACCAAATCCAGATTGCAGAAGTTCAGTTGATTTAGGATCAAGCCCAGTTTCAGGATATTGAATCTCCAGAGAAAGTTTCTATTAATGACACATAGTAAAATGCACTTTCCAATTCCTGAGATTCACAGTGTGGCCTGGAAATAAACGATGGGAGCTGGAAACAAGAACTTCTCCCTACATCATCAGAAACTACTGAAGAGGGCTACCATTTAAAATAAGGTAAATATGGCATAGCATTGGCAGTCGTTGGTGAAAAGATAATTTTAGATGCTTTTAGTAATGCTTTTAAAGGGAATTCTATTTAAGCCGGACATTTGTCAAAACATGGCACCTGTGAATGAAGGTGTGGTGACATCAGATCCAAGATCTGTACCAGAGCTGCTGTGCACAGCGCTGCTGTACCTGAAAAGGTTCCATTTCTTTGCCAATCTCCTAACAACATGTTTCATACACTTTTTTTATTTTTAATCAGAAAAGTATTTCATTTTTGAGTCAATTTACGTATTTACAGTGTATGCTTTATGAAGCAAGGCCATCTTCTAGTTTTGCTCATGGATTCCTGGACATCACAGTAATAAATGATAGCATTCAGGAGGGAAAAATGTTGATAAAAAGAAGGAAAGGTTTGGGGTTAGGTAGATTGATTAAATAGCTCCTCTTGACTTAACTGCATCAGAGAGTTTCCATAAATGAATACCTGTGTTAGAAATACTGAGCTTAAGATAAATTATTCAAAAACATGTTGTGATGAAATCTGAAATGGACTGAAGTTGCATGAAAATTCTCTCTTGGGAGCCTTAAAACCCCTGTATTAAAATGGAAAGTAAGTGCAACAGCACACAGTGTGAAGGGGAATGCTGTAATCCTGACGGGGAGGAACTGGGAATGTCTGCAGTCACAGTTCCAAGCTCTCCAGGTTCTAAAGGAACTGCTTAGAAGAGCTCTGTCCCTGATTAGCTTTTAGACATCTGATTAATCCCCTTCCCTGTACTAAGTATCGAGTGTTTACAGATGCTTTTCCAGCCACATCATCTTCTTTCCCTCAGAACAATTAGGGAACCAGAAATGAAAACCGATTCACCAACTGACTCTATTGCAAACATAAAATTTCCGTAGTGTGCCCTCTGGGCACCTTAAGTTCTCTCCTATTGCCCATTGTGCCCTCCCACACGCTTTTGTTTCCCTCTTCCCACGAAGAATTTCAGTTCACTATCAGCAACTTCGACTGCCAGAGGGCAGGGTTAGATGGGATTTTGGGAACGAATTGTTCCCTGTGAGGGTGGGAGGTGCTAGCGCAGGGTGCCCAGAGAAGCTGTGGATCTCTAGAAGTGTCCAAGGCCAGGCTGGGCAGGGCTTGGAGCACCCTGGGACAGTGGAAAGTGTCCCTGTTATGTCAGGGATGGGATGGGATGGGATGGGATGGGATGGGATGGGATGGGATGGGATGGGATGGGATGGGATGGGATTGAAGGTCCTTTCCAACCCAAAGCATTCCAGGATTCCATGAACTCACTCATTTATTACTGTGGGATGTTAACACACTCAGAAATGGTGCACAGCCACAGCTCTCACCCGAGGTGATGGAAATTGGAGCACTCACCCTGTTTGATACCCAGGCTCCTGCTGCAGAGGAGGAAGTGGGAAGTATTGTAGGTTCAACAGGAAGAAATGACTTCTTCTCCAAAGTCTCAGAGTGATTTTCTGCACAATTTGGCATCTTAATATTTTCACTCTTTGGTCTAAATGATTTATGCTTCAGAGTTGTAAGTATTTTATATTTTAACATAAGTGATTGCTTTCTACAAATTTTCAAGACTTCTTCCATAACAGCACTGTCAGTTTGCATTAAGCTCCAGAGTAAGAATCATTTTTTTTTTCAGTCTCTATCAGAAATGGATGCAGTTGCAAAAAATCTGTGGAATAATGTATTTTTATCCTACTATGAAATGTGGAATACACGGCACAAAACCCAAAGTTAATTTGGAACAAAGGGAATGACAACTTCTTTAAATTCCCACCCAGCAAACCCATTCCCAGGAATTACCCAGCATTTGAGAAACCAACATTAATGAACACAAGTAGATTAATAGAATCATAGAATCACAGAAACTCAGAACTGGAAAGGACCCACAAGGATCATTGAATTCCAGCTCCTGGCCCTGCACAGGATCACATGTGCCTGGAATGGTATTTCTTATGTCAGGCTCACGTGCTATTCCCTGTGTGAATGCCATTGGTATTGTTCAGAGGCACTGCTAAAAGGATGGAATAATTACAGGCAGGCCTTCCAAAAGTTCGCATAAAAGAAATGCACATTATGCACAGGAAGATGCTGAAAGCACTGCATGCTCTGGGCCAAATTCCATCAGCCAAATGCTTCCAGCCACTCTCATTCCTGTGCTAGAGGAGATGGGGAGCAGCTGAGCTGTAAGTAAGTGCACCCAGGTAGCCAAACGCCTCCTCCTGCTTGCCCAGGTTGCTGTGTTTAGGGCATCCATGGCTGGTTATAAAAGGCAGTGAGAGCAGAGGGTGGCAGGAGCAGGGCACACAAAACCTAGACAACTGCCAGCCCCAGCTTGTCCTTCCCGTTCTGAACAGAGACCAAAACATTGAACAGAGTGGCTCACTCCAGCTCCCAAAGTGCTCCCCTGCCACCACTGAAACCAAGAGGTGGAAAGACAAAGAAAAACCACAAGGAGGTTTCCTGAGGCTCATAGTGATGAGTGTTTTATCACCTGCAGCATGGCTGGCAGGGATGGGGCTCACTCCTCTCAGCTTGGATCGTGCTGTGCTTTGGGGTGGTGACCAAACCAGTGCTGACCCTGCTGACATCTCAACTACAGCTGGACTGTGCTGGCACAGCACCCAGGCTTTCTCTGCTCCTCAGGACCATTCATTGTTTTATCTCAATCCACAAGTTCTTTCTTTCACTCCTCTTTCCTCTTCTCCCATCTCATCAGACAAAGGGAATGGGAGGGGCTGGGTTAACCCACACCCCTGCTATGTCATCATGTATTATCACAAGTTATAATGTCTTATCATATATTATTCATGTTATCACATGTTATAATATGTTAGATTATGTTAGTAATGTTATCACGTTATCCTAAGTTATTGTGTGTTATCATCTATTATTCATGTTATCACATTATATGTTAGATTGTGTTAGTAATGTGTTATCACAAGTTATTGTGTGTTATCATCTATTATTCATGTGTTATCACAAGTGGTGTGTTATTATCTATTATTAATGTTGTCATGTTATATGTTAGATTGTGTTAGCAAGGTGTTATTATGTGTTATCAGGCGTTATCATGTGTTATTCATGTTATCACATGTTACCACAGTGATTCTGTTTTATTTACATTTTCAGTCTATAAGATGCCTAGAAAGGAGGAAGGGGCTCCTGGCACTGACACCTGGCAGGAGGTTGCAGTAGGGTTTTTTTGTAGGTTTTTTTTTGAGAAGGAAGCTGCCTGGTAGTGACGCCCAGAGTTCATGTGGGAGCTGCTCAGGGAAGGTCACAGCCAGAGGAATTCAGGAAGGAAGGGAAAATAGATGCTGTCTCAGATTTTGTATGTACATCAGGAGTTCTTTGTAAAGACCATTTCGATTTAGGTAACTTCTTTACTCTCTCTACTTTTCCTTCCTTTTCTCCTAGGCTTTAAAACTTCTCCAGAGCACAAGAGAAATCTATTAATGGGGAAAAAATGTAAAGGAGAGATCAAGAAAACAACATGTGGGTTGGAACAAGCTGACCTTCAAGGTCTTTTCCAACCCAAACCATTCTATGATTCCAATTTCAATTTAAAACCTGTTTCATTTCACACATTTGTCTTCCTTCTGACCCTATTGATTTCCACGAGTTAACCTGGCTCACCACATGCCTGGACTACTCATGAACTGCAAACTGTTTTTGAGGGCAAAATCTTCTGGAATTTTGTGTCTTCATAATTCCATAAACAGCAGATACTCTGTTTGCCCTCGTCCATCCCTGGGATGCTCAGGAGCCTGTTTTCATTCTGTGCAAGTGAATGGATCCCAGCACATGGGAGGGTTGGGACACAAAACCATTATGGAGCAGCCCTGGTGCCTCCAGGCCATGCAGGATCAGTGCAGACTGCCATGAACCACTGGAGGTGCAACCCAGCAGGAGCAGGATTTCAAAGGGATTCCAGACACATCCTGCTGGATCTGTGCTGATTTAGAGCAGCTGGGGACCAGCCTGACTTTGCTAAAAGAGGGCAAATTAACAGACTAAACTTTGCATGGCTCTTTCTTTGAACTCAACAATGAATCACATCTATGGCTCTTGTGCTTTTTTCTGATCCTGCTGAAGCTCCCAGCCATGCAGGCCATTAGCATGAGCACCATGAGGAGCTCTGGATTCCGTGCCTCCTTCTGTGTCTGCAATCCCAGAGTGCTTTTATACTGCTGCAACAGAGACTGCCTAAAACAGCCAGAAAAGCTTTTTCTGCTACACTAGCAACAGTCTCAATCTTTTTCCAGCCATAATGCCTGCATAATTTTTCCTCTGATATTTATTAAGCCCCTTGAGACATTATATAGCTTCAGCATTCTCTCCTTTTTAACTTTCTGCTATTTTCACTCCTTTATATGAGCATTTTGTTTCTCCTCCTTCTCCTGCACTGCTTCCAGAAGTCCTTCCCTTATTTCATTACTGCTCCCCACCAGCATCTTTGCAAATCCCTCAGCATCCAGAGGCTGAGTGCAAACATAAAATGCTGGATGGGAGATGAGAACTGACCTTTCCACCTTCCCATCCAGGGGGTGTCTCCGGTGTCTTTAGGCTAAAGAGCCACCCACTGGTTTCATCTGTGTCACCAGCTGGAATGAGCTGCTTTTAGAGCTGGTGTCCCTCTGCCCTCACACTCCTGTGCCCCAAGAGGTTCTGAATGAACAAGCACAGCCCCATTTCCTCTCAGTTTCTCTACAGATGAGAACAAAGGATTCAAATAATTTTCCCCATGTTCTTCACTGGGAAAAGATGTATGGAGTCATCTCCAATGCATATAAAGGGAGAAATTTCAAAGTGTCTCCTACTGTCATTTCAATTCTATAATTAATAACTATATGCAGAAAGGCCTTCCACACCATTTTCTCACTGTCACACATCCCAAATCAGACAGAGAAAAAGAATGTCCCCTGATAGGAAGTATCTATGTCCTGCTATAGCATTTCCCCTAATTTAGGTTGCATTATTGATGTACAGAACTCTGTACCTGAATAATGTAACAGTAAGGCTCTCACAGAAAGCACCAGCACTGGCTTTAATGTGTGTCTATAAAGATAAGAAAAATGTATTTTAAAAGTCCAGCAGCTTTCAAACAATATATTTTCAAGTTACAGGAATGCTCACCACAAGGAATTGAAAATTGAGGTGAGAAGGGGGGGCATCATTTCTTCTAAAATGCTAATGAGCCACTGCCTTAAAAAGTGAAAAAAAATCAACAAATCTGATGTATGAACAAACATTATGAATATTCAGGAAGTTTAAGGCGCTGATTCAACGTTTTCTAGGAGTGTCCAACTTTTGCACTGATCACACAAGCCATTCTTTTTCTTCTCATCATGAGCACACTCCACTGTGGTATCGGTGTGCTGCTGGAACATATGCGTGGAATTGCAGGGATTGTAATTCATCCAGATGGCAGGAAGCTCTGGAATTGTTACTCCTATGCTACAGATGTTTAACAATCCAACCATATGGCTCCAATAAGGCAGCCTTGTCAAAGAATACAAAAACTGCACTAGATACAGAGCCCTGCAAATGGGAGTGCAGTCCTGAGGTGGGAATGTTCATATGGCTGCTCTATAAATGCACACATCACACCGGGAAGTTGGAGTGGCTATTGCAATTAGAGAATTTATGAAACGTTATTTAAACTCCTGAAAACAATCAGGCCTCGTATTTGCATAATTTCCCCAAGTCAGCTCTTAAAAGAACATTCCTCATTTGTTTTGGAAATTCATTAAAGGCATCAAACAAAGGTGAATTGAAAAGCTGGGTAAATAAATACATGTAAATACACTAATGTCCCCAAACTCTGGCCTGAGGGAAATACCACTGTAGGTAAAAACTGAAATTCAACCAGTGAGACCAACAATTTCTCAAGAAAAAAATCTGTCAAAGCCAAGGAGCCCTGCTGATGCTTTGACAATTGTAATGTGGAAAGCTGAATGCTGAGAAACAATCTGAGATCAATAACATCTTGGCCAAGAAAGGAAAGCACCATGAAATGGTCCATCCATAACTCTACTGAATTTTGGCAGGTTTGAAAGACAGATAAATGGCAGCAAATCAGATTGTTAAATCACTAATCCTGTCATTATTACATCCTGTCACATTGCATAGATTTAGACATTAGAAAAAGAGTGTAAGGTAGGAGAGTGAAGAAAACACTTAAAAGCTCAACTCAATCTGTGGAGAAAAGGTGAATTCCCAGATTTTTGTTTCATGGTTGGTGCTTTTGTGCCCACAAGTGAGCTGGCAGTAGCTGCTGCTCAGAGTCCCATCTGCCTTCCCTGTGATGTCAGGTCTCTGACCCTTTGTTCCCCACAAGAAGTGTCTCCTCTGTACAAATCTGTTGTGCAAGAATAAGATTAAAATGGACAGACTGAACAAAGCATTGGTCTCTCAGACAAAAATGCATCCATTTAGCACACAGGGCATCTTTCCACCTGACATATTCTTAAAGAGAACTATTCAATTACCATCTCCTCACAGGCTAAAGAGCACAAAAGAGCCATGTAATATTCTTTTCTCTTTTTTTTTTTTTTTGAGCAGCAAAGTATTCAGAGCTGCTTTATCTACCACAGATACTAATCTAAGCAATATAATTTTAAAACATCCTTACAAAAACCTTGAAGGACAGTTGAACCCTGTGGTTGTTTTAAAAAAGATTTTCTGCAGTTTATGCATTTGCTCTGCCAAAAGCTTACCTTAGCATACAAAGTACAGTAAATCATAGCTGCTCTGATTTACTGCCCAGACTGTGCTGTTTGTTTTCAGGGACAGCTCAGGGAAAAGCTCTGTCAAGTGTAAGAACATTCAGAGAAGGGGAATCATTTTGCAAAGCTCCCACAATGGTAACAACATTTCTAAGATATCAGTGAAGGGAAAAAAAATGCAGATGTGCATTTGCAGCATTTTTCAGGGGGGATTTTTTTGAATACCACTGCAACCCCAAAATATTTCAAGCCCTTTGGAGGCACATTGACAATTTCATACCCCAAAACTGTTTAGCCTAAGTATGAATGGGCTGGCTGGTTGTATAATTTACCAGGCAACCAGTTAAATTATTGGACTTGTGCCTGAATTCCCCATTTTATGGGGCAGCAGCACATACTGATGCCAAAAAGGCAAAGACACCAGAGAAGTGGCAGAGCAAGAAGCTGTGGATCAACATCAGTTAGAACTGAGGGTAGATTTTATTAGACTTAATCTATTTAGTAAGCCCCAACAGGAGGACAAAGATAAACTATATATCTGACATCCTTTTAAAAGTTAGTAAATGAGAAGGGAAAAGATCAAAACAGTAGCTGAAAGCCTTCACTTCTGCTTTAAAATCCAAGAAACAGTCATTAACAGAGATTTAAACTCAGCCCTCTCTAGTCTAAACATGTCACTGTTAATTACAAAGCTATTTAACTTTTGCAAGAAACAAAGAACGCTATTAATGAAAGAAGAACCAATTAGCCTTTAATCTACACACTGTTTTTTAATCAAACTTTCTTTTGATCATCAGACTCACTGCAGGATGTTTCCCTCCTCCCCATGTTATAGAGGCTTCCATGATTGCTAATGGAATGGATTTTAAAGGGCTGGCTGAGCAGGGAGAGCCCTCTCTGCAGGGCTGGAGCTTCCTTCCTGCCAGGGACAGCTCAGGAAAGTGGAATTTTGTGTCCTGACCACTCTTGGAGCAGCTGTCTTTAGAGGAGTAGTACTGAATGTGTGTAGAGGAACGTGGGACAGGAGTACTGGACAACCTTGTTAGGAAGCAGCAAAAAAAACCCCAAAAAAACAGTTTAAAGAGAAGTAAGAAAATGGGATGGAAAAAGGCAAAAGCAGAGAAGTGCCTCCAGGAATGAAAATGGAATTCACTGCTGACTGCAAAGAATGATGAATGAGAGAATTTGCTTGTTGGCACAGGAATATATTGTGGAAAAACAGAAAAAAACAAAACAAAACAAATGGGATCAGGGCTTGATGTGTTACAAACAAAAGAAGTGACACGAAAAGGATCCCATTAGCAAAATATTGTGCCTCCAAACTGTTCCTTGAGGTCTCAGAGAATTTCAAGGAGGTTTTCTGTTTGGTTTTTTGTTTTTTGTTTTTTTTGCTGTGTGGCTACTTGTAGTAGCAAAATAATAAGTCCAAGCATCTGGAATCCATCATGATGGAGAACTTCTTCCCTGACATCATTTCCCTGTCGGCTGCTGGTGCTGCTCTGATCTCCGGGAAGGACGCAGAGCAGATGTCCCTGAGCACACACCAGGCTGATAATGAAATACAAGAACCTGACTCCTGCACATGTAAACAGCAAGAGAGTGGAACTGTTATCTGCTCTGTGTCAAACACGGGGCTCTTGGTCTGACCAGATACCTGCTGCCTGCTCTGCATTAGCAACATTTCACTGAATGCTGCTCTTTCTCCATCACTGAAAGATCAAATTTGCCTGGCAGCAGCAGAACACTAAGTATTAATACTAACCAAAAACCCCACTTCAAAACAAATGTTAATATCCTCAAAGAATCAGAAAGTCTAGAGAGATTTATTGTTGTGACAGTATGGCAATTAAAAAATAATTAAAAATAAAAAAATCAATAGATTGCAGGGAGAGAAGTGAGAATAAATATGCTCTGTGCCAGACAGGATTCTGAGTCATGAAATTCAGGACTGTATTAAAAGCATGTGGAACAGCTGCTGACATGGTATTGACACCTGAGATATTTGAAGGTAGGTACATACTTACCATAGGAAGGATTCCAGCAAAGACAATAGGTTGCAATAAATGTTTTTCAGGACTTGACTAACAGCATTTTGCACTTCAAAAGATCAATTTATTACACTTTCTGTAAAATAATTCTAATGCCTTATCTCAAAGGGCTGGTGATTTTTCACAGTCCAAACTCCTTTAATGTAACTGTTTGGCGTAAAGGTCATTGAAAATGAGATCAGGGTCCATTCATGGTTTTCAACTGCTCATGTATTACAATAGAGTCCAACACAGAAACTCAGATAAAAACATCAACAGAGCTAAAAAGAAATAGCTGTGAAGCACAGGGCCAAGATATTTGAAATTAGCTGTGAAATGGTATAATTTTCTTATTTTTTCCATGACATTACATTTGGATCTGATGCTGATCAAAACCTGTGTGTTTTTCTTGTATCATAATCTCATGATACAAGAGCTAGAAAAGAGATCCCATCTCCACTCTCCTTTTGAGCACATGCAGATCACGCAGAAAGCTGCAGTACTGAAAACATGTGACACTAATGTACAGGGTATTTTTAATTAACAAAGCTCTTAGGCATTGCTGAAAGATCCATTTTGATTTTTGTCCCCCTTCACATTGACCTAAAACACTCCAGAGCTCTGTATTTATTTATACAGTGCAGTTGGGAGAAAGTTCTTCTGACATCTGAGAAGCTTTAAAAAGTTAAATTGTCGATGAGAACCATTGTGGGAAAAAAATGAGATTTTAACTCATTTAACTCTTGAAGTAAGAACTTTCAAAGGTAACAGGCAGAGACTTTGCACTGCTGCTTAAATTATGTGCTAGTTTGTTCCTGAGTGTTCTTCTGTGTTGAATATTCTAATTTCCACTAACCAATCTAATCCTATATCATTTACACACAGTCTATAAGAACCATTCCATTACCATACTGTGTTACACCTTAAACCCTAAAAACTCTTTGGACCCTTTCTGCCGAGCCAGCAGGGTCTGCTCTGATCCTTGGACCTGTCTGCAAGCAGAGGGAATTGTTCAATCAAGAGGGGATTGCAGTAACTTCACGCCTATAAGGCACACCAGAGTATAAGGCGCACTTCTGGGTTGGCAGATTTCTGAAGTTTGTCCCTATATAAGGCGCAGTTCCGGGTTTTGATCAAAATTTCAGTCAAAAGGGTGCACCTTATATACATGAAATTACTGTACTTTCAGCAGGCCATCCTATTGTTTTCTAGTTATTTAGTAACTAAGGTTTGGTATCTCAAAGATGGCTTTTATTTCAATCTCGCTCATAGTTTCCATATTCTCCAAATCTTTTGCCAGGCAATCATGTTGATAAAGTTTTCCTGATTCTTCCTCCCCACTGTGGATGATACAATTCCTTCAAAGCCTTCTTCCCCTGGCCCCTGGAACTTACTATAATAGATAAAATCTCCTAGATACCAAGGCCGAGCTAAATTCCTAAGAATTTAATCACTTTCCTAACACCTTAGAAGATAATTGGTCAGAAATTAGTTTGTGTAATTGGTCAGTTCACCAACTTTTGACTTAGATTGGATGCTGTTCTTTGTATAAACTTTTTATTGGCTGTAGTTTGAATCCCCCTTGATGCTATAAATACAGGTGCCTTCCCTTTGTCTCTGGGGATCCCTGCTTGACTCCCTTTGCATAAAATAAAGATTGTTGTGGAACGTGTCAAGTTAGGCCTCCAGTCTTTCTCTGCTGGCTGAGAGTGAGCTGATCCATCCAGCACTCTCATGTCCTGGTACAACACCCACCAGAGACAAAAAGCAAGTTTACAGCCCAGCAGCAGCTGCTCCATTTCTCCCAGCTGCTCCCACCCCAGTGAGCAGCACCAGTGGCTCAGTACGTACGTATGCAGTAGTCCCCGCTCTCGTAGTAGCCGGGGCAGCACTGCGAGCGCCGCCGGTACATGGTGCGCAGCCCCCTGCGGTACGCCGTCTTGTAGCTGATCCTGCACCACGAGACACAAAACCATGCAAAATCAATGCCTGCCGCTGAAATAAGATTTGGGTTAAATCCTAGGAAGGGTAGCATTCGATAATTATTTTTACATGCATGAAAGGGTTTTGATAATAAAAGCCGCAATAAGGAAGGAATCAATACTGGTTTTGAAGTTTGAAATATGATTTGTGTTATAAACACAGTGCTTGTGACAGGCACTGGAGCTCTTCCTGGGGCAGCTGCTGTCTTCAAACATTTTCCCAGTCCTGCTGCAAGGGCAAGGAGTTTCTTCAAGAATAAATTCTTTATTTTTGCACATTGGCAAGGTCAGCTCTCATAAGTGAAAGGAACAGAGACTTCTGCAGAGACCACTGTGTCAGCTGCTGCACAAAACCTTAGCACAGTGGCAACTGCTCCCAATACACAACTTGAGAAGTTAACCCCAAGTGATTTGTTCCTGCTTGATAACCCCTCCAAGGCACTCATACCTTGCAAAGTGTCATCACAGTCCCAGTTCAGTATTTAAAGCCTGTTTTCCCCACCACAATACTGTAGTCCACAGAAATAAAAAGGTATTTAGCATTCTGAAGCATTCCTACATTTATTCACAGCATTAGCAAGGATAGCACATTAGAAAGGTAATATTTAACTGCATATTTAACAGCAAACAGTTCAAAACAGCTTTGCTAGTTTATGGAAATTACCTCAATTGAACAAAATCTATTGTACCTCATGTTAGATAAACTGATCGAATTTACTCTGCTGCATTCCAATCTATAGAATATTCCAGAAAGCTGTGCAGCTCTGTTCCCTTCCAAACACTGTAACACAGGAGCTGAAAACCAATGCCACAGTCCCACTGGGATGGTGCTGAACACCCAACTTGCAACTGAATGCATGAAAGCTGAGATACAAATTAGCTTCTAAAACCCCCTTGAAATATTGTGAATATCAGTGGATATTTATTAGGATAGTTTGGAAGCAGAATGAATATAACAGCAATATTCTGCAGCCTGGGAAAATGTAACTCTTTGGTACAAGGTTTCATTCAGTACTAGAAATGGACCCATCTTCATTTTACCTGATCTTCAGTGCAGATCTGGGTGCACTAATTCTAACATAGATGCATGTCTAATTAACACTAACCCTCAAATGTCTGATTATTCACAATTTAGGAGGTGCATGGACTTCCTTTTACAAACCTGGACATGCACCCTTCACTTGGAAAAGAGAGTTGGTCGTGTCTGGTCATGGAATAAACACTTCCAATCCCATGACAAGGCCAATGGAATGACATATCCTCCTGGATAGCCCTGTGAGGGACTGACTATCACTTATCTCACTCAAACTTCAGGCAAAAATCTCTGTATTTCTATTCAACGCCCTGGAATTCCAAACACCCCGTCCTAAAACACATCTTTGTGTACACATCTGTATTGGAACACCACAAACATTCGGATGAACAAGAGGGGTGTGAGGAGATGAAAAGGCAGAAGGAAGCTCAGGTTTCTGAGGATCAGCCCTTACCTGTGCCTGGTGCACTTGAACCAGTTGAGGATGTCTGTGCATCGTGTGTAATAGATCTGGTCAAAGGGGTGAGCGTAGGATTCCTGCACGGTCACGGCGTAGCTGCCAGGGGACAAGGAGGGAGGTGAAAGGCTGGAAATGAAAAGCTGCAGGTCCCTGTATTACTGCTCATGGAACTCCAGTATGAAACATATTTACATTGAGAATCACAGAAACTTGGGGTATTAGCAAAGAGCAGAAAAGGGCTTCCTTCAGCTAGACTCCTTCTTGAAAAGTCTGGAAATGCTTCATTACTGATGTAGGCATAGGGATATCACTGTGGGCAATAAACCATTCTCTTTCAGGAAAAAGGTAAAATTAATGGAAATTTAGAAGGTGAAAAGGTGAATGGATATGTCAAAACCTGGGCAATTTGATGAGAAATCACAGAGCTCCAACAAGAGCAAGAATAGAGCAATCTTCCCAAAAGACCACTGAGCCATGCAAGAAGTTCTGTGCTCATTGTTTGGGCCTCTCACGTGATGGAAGAACCTAATTCTCGTGCTGGGGTCAGTCACAGCAGATGGGTGCACTGCTCAGGGGACTCCTCTCTCAGGTTCTGATCTGGACACAAGCCCCACTTTGTACAATAACTTTGGAGAGCAATACACAAATCACTCTAGGCAGGTCAAGACCCAGGAGTTAGATCCTCTAGGTCACTCATTATATCGATTGTCTCAGTTCTGCAGCTGATTTCCCTCTCATCAGCAGCACCGCAGATGTTTTTGAGCCCTGGGAGATTGCACCCACAAGGTAATAGCAAGATATTTGCTTGGAGGGGTTGACTGGCTGGAAATCGAAGATTGGGTTGTTCCTGCCCTGCTCGTCGTGTCCCTTCTAGACAAGCCAAGGTTCCCCTGGATGCTGCTTTGCCCTCTGTCACTGTTTGCTGGGTTTGACAATAATGTTTTTATTTCTGCTAATGCCAAAATATAAAATATTTACATTGCTCATTATTAATGTAAGACAGTAACACTTGCAAATCTCAATTATTATTTTACGATCCCGTTTATTATCCAGCAATAGCCCCTAACAATCTTTTCCCTTTGATTTATTAACATCTAACTAACAAAGTCATCTTGGTCAGTACAACCAATCAATTTTGGTATTTAATTTTTGTTTCTCCTTGATTGGGTCTCTAGGTTGCTGACTTTCTTCAGACAAAATCAATATTTTATTCCTGTGCTCTGAATGCACTTCCAGCACACAGACTGCAAAATCCTTTTCCTGTACAGTCTTTGCTTTGCACTTGCATTATCTACAAAGAGTTAATTCTCTAATTAAGGCCTCAAAACATAGTCATTAACTATGATTCTATTTTTACCTTTGTTAAAGGGTGTATTTTGCTGAAGTGTATAGAAATTCAGATTTGTGTGGAACTAAACCAGAGAGCAGAACTGGAAATTTAAACAAGTTGAACTGAGAAGTGCAGGACCTTTAGCCTCTGCAAACAGCCCCTGCATGAGTGTGAACCCCATCAAAGGCTGTGGGTTTCTCTGTGCTCACAGGAACTGCTCTGCTCAGATCCACTTTTAGGACCAGGACACTGGAACAATAGAGAGAACAAGAAATTCCAGGGCCTTTCATGTTCAGTGCTTTCATTCACTCTTTGATGCCGACGTGAATTTGGCAGGAAGAGCCCCAAAGTTCAGGCCAGACAAAAACAGCCTGGATGCTGCAGCAGGAAAAGCTTCAAACTTTCTTGCTGGACAACAAGCAGAAAAATGCAGGATAGAAAAGGCCAGCATTTCTGGGGGTCTCTCCATGATAAATGCAAACATTTCTGTGCTCAGACTCTGGGAGAGCTTCCCACAGGGCACAGGGGGATGTGCTCAACAGCTGCAGCCTTAAAACCAATTCCTTGGGATGATCCAAACCCTCCAAGGCACTCACCAGTACTATTTCTGCAAAGCAAATCTCTGCTTTTTTCTGAGACGTGGTGGTATTTAGCAAATTATGGCTCTCAGCTTGCCTTCTAAATGTAAAAATCTGAAGTGGATGGTAAAAATTAAAATTGGCAGGTCACACATTACCTTTCCCAGTGGCTACAAACATTTGGATCGTCTGGATTTAGGGACAGAGTAGTTTTGAGCAGAAAAGTCAGAATAAGCCCTCTCAGAATCCACTGGAACAGCATACATGCCCCCATTGTTGTACCTAGATAAAGAGAAGAAAGTAGAGCCATTAAAGACAATTTTGAAGAAAATATCCTTCTAGGCCTTTTCCTCCTTACTTTTGCGCAAATCCAAATACTGTGGAGCTATTCAGAAACTGAAATACTTGAAAAAGCAATCAACTAAATAGTAAAATGCTTTAAAAGTTCAAATCCATTCTGAAAGAAATTTATACATTTAAACCTAATAAAAGCAATGAATTTGATGATTAAGCCACCCAAGATATTGATGGCCCCAATGACTCCTCCAAAGAACATTTCTGATACTGATTATTTTTATGACAGGCTGTCTGTACTGACAAATAAATCACTGAGGTATTAAAGCAATCTATTCTTCCATCAACCTACAGGCAAGTGGGAGAATACCCAGATGCCCCCTTTGATTTATTTAAATGGGGTTTACAGGTGTCAATATGGGCTGCATGTGAGACTCGTGCTTATTGCATGATAGAAGGAAAATCAATGCACTCCTCAAGCCTTGCATGGGGAACCACTGAGAATTACAGAGGTCAGTGCATTGGGGCACATGACACAGAACACTGGACATGAAATAAAAATATTTGCATTGAAGGTGTAAAGAGGTTGTACCAAATTCACTGGGTGTGGTCTCTTCATCACCTTCTGTTCATCTGTTAAATGTACTGACTTACACCTGCTTGGGGTTTTGAAACCAAAGTGGTGGAGTTGGCCTACAAGTCTTCAATTACACCAGTCAAAAATTTCAAATAGATAGAAAATAAAATTTCTTTTTTGGTAACAGCATTATGGGCGTTAATCTGTAAAACATTAAGTCAGGAAAAAGTATTTTTAAATATCCATTTCAGGCATTTACACGGACACATAATTCACCATTCAAATCAAAAGTCCTAGAAATTATTCCTGGCAACAAGATTGCCCTAAAAATAAATTGGATCTTCATATGATCATCAAAAAAACACATGGCTCATTGCCTCAGGGTCCAGAACAGCAAAGGGATGTTAAGAGGTTTGCTCTGCAGGGCCCTGATATACAGCCCAGCATAAAGAAGCCATCACAAAGCAAAATGAAGAGCCAAGAAAAGTGCTCAGAAATTACCTCCTGACCCAGAGCCTTCTTAGCCACCTCAAGGACACCCATTGCCTTTAGTGGATTCAAGTCAAAATCCCAATGGGAGCAATAGCTCATCTTTTAAATTATTCCTAGGGCACTGCTAAACCCAAAGATAGGTCTTAAGCCATGTAAGTCATATTAATGTTAATTAACATGATTTAATGCTAATGCTCTTCATGAAATGGCTTTAAGTCAAGGAGTGACCATTTTTTACCTGTGGGCTTTTCCAAAGTCCCACAGCAACAATGCAAAAGCTTAGTCTGGAAATCCAGAGGGCTGACAAGGCAAGGATGTATTTATGGAAAAGCCACTGCCTGGTCTTGTCCTGGGCACTGCTTCTCATGGAGGAAAAGTGTCTGGAGGGGCTGAGCTGTCAGAATGTTCAAATGTTCAAACAGAGCTGTGAGAGAGCAAAGCTGGACATTCCCTGAGCACAGCATTGACAATGGATGTGAACAGCCCAAGGATGAGGCTCCACAAACTGGCAGCTCTGTAACAAAAATCCCTCCCAAAAATGCCTTTACCTGTGGCACTGGGCAGCACTGCAATAATGCCAAAGCACAGGGGATAAGAGTTTCCTGGCTCTGTATTTACAGGCTGTCATTTACCCTCCTTCTTCATTCTCTGCATTCTTGGTACAGGGCAGTGCTGAGCAAATGGGGCTCAAGGAAAGCTCCTTCTGATGGGCAGGTGTGGGTAAAGCAGGAGCAGGGCAAACCTGCTCCAGGAAATGCAAATCCTCAGAGAGGGCTTAAATCTAAACACAGTTCTGTGCTCAGTTTGTTCACTTCTGTTGAACATCAGCAGCCTGGCTCTGTGCTACATTAATTACAGACAGAAAGGCAGCCTGACTTTAAATCAGTAATTCATTGCCTGCATTTGCTTTCCATCACTTATCAGACACTGAAAGGTAAATAATAATTAATTCAAGGTAGAAATCAAACTTCTCCCCCACTCCAATTTCTTCTACTTCAGTACCAACTGAAAGCAGTGCCCTTGAGTTCAAGAAAAAGCAAACTTCCAAGAAAGATTTGCTTAGAATACACCAGATGCTAAGAAAGAGGCTCATAAGATCACTCATTCTTGCTGAAAATTACCCATTCTTTATATTGGATTTTATATATCCTTTATATTAAAGTACTCCCTACAAAATAAAAATAAATGAGAATAGAGCCCTGCTGCCTCACTCACTCTAAAGAGAATGAGGTCTAAAGCAGCCTTGAATTCTGTAGTTCTCAGAGACCTCAATTTGTTCTTAAGAAAATTATGCCTCTGTTTAGTTTTTAAACCAAACGTCAGAGAATTATTTATAAGCCCTAATAGCACCCAGAATATTTTTGCAGTGTATTGCAAAGAGGGTCCAAATTGTTTTCTAAACTTTTAATGCTAATGCTGTTATTATCTGTTTGTGAGGGAGCTGCTTTGTGTCATTAATTTCCCAACTTTATAAGTCAGATGGAAGATCAGAACCATCCAGCTCCCCAAATCCAGCACAACCTCATTCATCTCAAGTGTCTCTTTTTGTAACTCAAATGAAATATTTCACTTTGATCACTGTTAATAGAAAAGCCCTCGCACCAAAATGGAATGGTTGCTATTAAAGGAGTCAGAATAAAACTCTAAAAATAGGAGCACACATATTAAAAACCAATATAAAAAAAAAATCCAGTAATGACATCTAATACTGGGCTTTGAGCTTTCACTACTCACCACAGGAAATTCCTGCCTCAAATTCAGTGTTTGGCACAAATTCTCCAAGGAGGCAGCACCAGCCTTCAGGGGGACAATGGCTGTAACTTCATTAAAGTACAGCCAAATTATTCCAACATTTCCAGTGCCTGCCACTCTCCCAGGACAGGCAGCCTGGGAGCTAAACTCCAAAATAAATGACACAAAGGTCATCTGTGCAATCCCCACATGGACTCTTAATTTTTTGTCTCTCCAGGCTTGATTTTTCTTTCCAGGAGTGAAAGAAGTCAATTTAGGTAAAATTTGGCAAGAGTCTTTCAATCCTAATTATTACTGATTAGGTATCTGCTGCTCAGATAATTTTCTCCTATCTTCCTCCTTTTTGAAAAATGTCAATATTTCACCTACAATATTGATACAAGCCATTGGTTCCATCACAAAAGAAAGGAAAGCTCCAAATCTTAGCTACTGGAAAACTAGTAAGTGGCCAATCATTAATTTATTTATCTGTGGAGTATCTAGAAAAAAAAAAAACCTTCTTTGAGGAAGCTGTGCTGGGGTTTGCAAAGAGACCTCAAGATGCATATGATCCTTTAAACTTCATGAACATTAGAGTGGAAAAAGCTCTGAAAATGTCCTGCATTACCCCTGGGGGTAGGACCTACCTGCAAAGAAAATCAGATCTCAAAGAATCCTTGCTGGTGAAATAAATATCCTATAAAGCTTTTTCTAGATGTTGAAGACTTGGTGTTGATAACATTCTTGTGGTAAAAAAAGATCAGTATGTACTTTAAATGGCTGAGGAAAAAAAAAGAAACCCAAAAATACAGGTTCAATTTCTCCTCTGCTTCCTTGGCTGACAGGCTAGAAAATCTAACTAAAAATGACCATTGGAGACTTTCCTGTTCAGGGCCAGAAGTGGTGAAACATTTCATTTTGACATCTCTGTCATAAAATATTTCATAACATGACTTTGACATGAAATTCAAACAGAATTTCTAGTCCATGACAGAGCTCTAAATTGAATGTTTTTTCCCTCAATTTGGGATAAAGTGAGCTCTAAACCAAGCAAAAAACTTCCCTAATTTTGTGTCTAGCTGTAAGCAGAGGTGTTTTACACTAGCACACACTATTCTTAAATCCTTATATACTTTTGAAGATCATAAAGTCTAAATGTTTATGCAGTCAGTTAACCTAGGCTGAGTTTTCCCCACAAATTTCCAAGTGATGCAATTAGCAAAGAGCCATGGTAAAAAGTCTTACCTTAAAGTGGTAAAAATTCCCAGTGGATGCTGTTTTTACAGATGCCCAGCACATGGAGACACGGGGCACACCAACAGGAGAGAGGGAGAAAGCTCTTGGGAAGTTCCTCGGCCCTGAGAGCGATCAGGAAAAACAGAAAACTGGGTCAGGGGAAATGTGTTTGGGGGATGGAAACAAATCAAGAAATGAGAGAAAACATTGGAAATAATTAGATAACAGAACATAATTGTGCTGTTTCAGCCCAAAATCACTCTCCTGCTTTCAGGCAAGAGCAGGGACCTTGGAAAGAGTGGAAGAACACAGGGATGGAGCACGTCCCTCTTACACCTCCCAGCCTCCAGAAATTTGTTTCCTATCATTTCCTACCTAACTTTGTTTCCACACAGACTTTTCCCTCTTCAATATCCTAAAAGAAGGTTCAGTTTCTTTCAGGAAGTTTGATTCAAAACTGGCAAAACCCTTCTGGAAATCCAACTGCACCTTCTTCATAGACGTGTTTACTTTGAAGAGCTTTCACTTTCACAAAGCCATGTTGAGTCTTCAAAATGTATTCTATCCATCAAGATAAATAATTCTGTTCTTTACTCTAGTTTCTACCAAACAGGAAAATGAGGTGTGCCAAAATTCAAATGGATCCTAGTATTTGTGTGGCAGCAATTGAGGAAAATGCAAGAGAGGGGTTGAGCCAGGAAACAAAAAGTTGGATTTCACCGGAGAAGCATTAAAGTGACGGAGTGTTTGCTGATTACACTATTTTAGTCTCTAAGTAGTAGCAAGCTTCCAACAAGCTGCCCTTGGTGGCATTCTTTCTCCTCATCCCATCTGAAATTTTCATGATAGTTTAGGCAAGGGATCATTTAAACACACACTTCATTTGGCTCCACATCAGATTTTGTTTTAAACAAGCTGTTATGAAAGCTAAATGAGGCCACGAGTTTCAAAACTGATCAGGGTTTTTTGGATGCCTCCATTTATGATTAATAACTTGAGATACCATGAAAGGACTGGACAATTTGCAGAGCTAAGGGTACCTGCTCAGAACAGCTTGCTTTAATCTGGGCAGTCAAGAACAAATCCATTCAACCTCACCAGTCACCTCTAAAAGTTGTTGTCATGACCAACAGAAATATTGCCAGTGACAGGTTGTGGTTTTGTTTGTTTTTTAATGAAAATTTAAAGCTGTTTTAAACAGATAAACACTTCCAGGAAGGATCAGGTACTGAATACAAAAGCACTGACAATGTGATTCTTATCATCTGAGCACAGAGAAATTCGAGTGATGGAAGAAGTAGCAGAAACAGCAGATTGTGCCCTGGGCTGCTGTGTTCCCTCCACTGGCACCTTGCACAATTAATGCAGGAGACAGGAGACAAGAATTACCATGTCATTAATTAACACAACTTGGGAAATTACAGAATGAATGCAGAAGTCTGAGATGTAGACAGTTACAGGAAATCCTGCATCCTGAGTCCTGGCTGCTCAGTCTCCACCACCTCTGCTACATCACCCTGTGAAGTGGGTGCTGTTCAGTACCAACAAAGGAACCAATTCCATTTCAAGGTCTCATTTTACTCATTTTAGAGGCTCTATTTGAAAGCCTGAACAAACACACCAGGGTCATAATTGCTGCAGTGCCCTCATGACTCTCTCCCTTATACTCTGAACCACAATTGCTCAGTTTTCCAAAACTGGTTGCGGGGCTGATTTCCCAAACTCTTGAATTGCTTTAAATTTCTAAGCTCTAAAATACATCAGTGTGAGTTGTTAGAGAGAACACTGTTCCAGTTCCAGGGATAACTTATGAAGTCTGCAGATCTGCTTCGATGCTAACACTTCTCTGGAGTCATCAGGAGCTTGGCCACAGCTAAGTGAGAATAAATAATGAACTAAGTGCTGCTTAATCTATCAAATGTTATTTTTGGAAGCTCAAGACTGTTCCTTCAGTGCTCTCAGAGGAAAACTGGGTCAAAATACCACAGAGATGTGTCAGAGGCAAGGAATCTGGGCAATTACTTCAGTTATGGCTAATGAAATATGTTTATCAAGACAAAGGCTGATGGATGTGTCTGGGCCTCTGTTTAAATCACACTGGCAAAGATTTCAGCCTGACACTGGCTTAGCAGAGTGGGCTGGGCTGAGGTGGCTCAAATTCCCCCCAAGTTCTGCACCCAGTGTTTTCCACCTGAGCCCACACACAGCACCAGGCTCTGGAACTCCAGGTGGAATTAAGGACAGGCAAGTTCTCCAAGTCTCAGAATCTCCCTCAGGGAAAGAGGACTGGCCAACCTGCCAGGTGCTTTGAGAATAAACTTGTTACAAACTGAAAAGTGTTAATACACTGAAGCAACAACGTGCAAACATGTTTGGCATTGCCCATCCACTCCATGAGATTATTATCAGCATAAAAAAGGTGCAGAGTGGATTTTGTCAGTTCTTACACAAACTCCATGAGCACCTGTGCAAAGCACAACTTTTCCACCAAAAAGCTATTATTCACTACAAGGCTAACCTTCATTTTCTTAAAAAATTGAACTGTTAATCAATAGTCCAGCAGAAATCTAATGAAAATATTGCATTAACAACACCTAAAAACATTGCTGAACCAGTGCCCAAATCCACATAATTGCTGGCTCATTTTCAGAAAGGTCAGCTTGGAAAAAGATTTTCTGTGATTTTCTGCCCATAATTTTGTACTTGATACTCAACTACCAGCGCAAAACTGGAAGCCAGCCCTCTGAACATTTGGCCCTTGAAGTTATCAATCCAAACTCAAGCTGAAATGTTTGTGTTTCTAAGCCTGAGCTGTCCTTCCAAGCCCTGCCAGCTGGGACAGGGGCTGACATTCCACCAGCAGCTTGGTGCTGGAAGGCAGCAAAGGCAAAACCCTGAGCCCTGAAGGATTTCAAGACAGCCTGGGAGATGCTCCTGGGGCAGCTTTCTCTGAACCCTGTCCATTAAAACGTGGAGAACAGGGAATGTCAGGAAGGTTTGTGCCTTTGTGCTGCTCCTTCAGCCGAGATCTGCTGCAGGGCTGGGCAGGAGGGAGCCAGGCTTGGTGTCCTTTCCACTGCTCCCAGAACTGTCACTCTGTGGAAAGTTAAAGTGCTGGATCTGTGTGGGGAGTCACACTGGCTCCTGACTGAACTGAGTATTTATATTCCCCTTCCCGTGCCTTTTCAGAGATGCCTCCACAGACATTCCATCAGGAGAGAAAGCGGCTGACACTCATCAAAAAGCTCGTCTCTGAGAAGCCAAATGAGCCCAAATTGAGCTCACACCCAGCCACCCACCCAGCCCCTGTGCAAGATGGCAAACAATTCCAGCATATGCTTCCCTAGACACTTGGAGCAACATAGGCCTCAAATCCCCAGAGAACCCAGGATAAATAAAGCAACCCGAGTCTTACAGCCATGCCCAGATGAGGAATAATGTTTCTAAATATTTAGTTTAAAAACCTCAGCTATTTATTCCAACAGATTTCTTTACAGCATTTAAAGAGTGCGCAGAAAGTTGACCTGAAAATGAGAGTAACAAGCAATAAAATAAAAGGATGTTCAATAGACACACCGTGAAATAAATTAATTGAGATCTGGGAAAGTGCTGGGAAAGTCAGAAAAAAAAGAGCGCCATTTCAAAATGTAAAATATCCTTTACGGTTATATATTTTAAAAAATTACTTCTATTTGTCAAGAACAATTGACCCTTTCTTTCTGTCTTCATTTATCTCAGAGGAAAATAAAATGAAACAAACAGCAAAAAAGTCCCAAGTACAGTGAACAGCTGAGCCAGGAACAAATTAAGTAACACAGACTGATGGCTGTTGATCTACAGCAGCACCATCACATCAATGCTACAGCTCATATTTCATTTAAAGACCCATCTCTCCTTTTTCAGAAACAGTGCAGTATTTATGGGAGAAGGCTGATTTGCAAGCATGGAGCTTCACTGAGAATCCAGATTCAGTTTTTCCAATTTGGCTTTAAAGTTGGTGAATTCCTTGGACTTTGGAGGTAGCAATCCAATCAAAACAAAACCAAACACTGGAATGAAATGAGCACTGAAACTAAACATGTATTTTTAAAAAATGCTTCAGACGGGGAAAAGCTTTTTATCTTCAGTATCTTCACCAGGCAGAAAGAAAATAATGTTTGCTACCTCTGCATCTGCACCTTTACTGACCCCACTGGTCCAATGTTATCCTCAGCTCTTCTGGGGCTTTTCCCAGAGCTTTATCTTCCCTGGCATTCCCTATTACAGCAGCACACAGGTTTCCTTTTCCTGCATTCTATTCCCCTCTAAGCCTCCTGAAACCTTAATCTAAGAGTTTTTAATTTCATAGCTATTAAAGACACTGATATCCCAGACAGAGCAGAACTTCTCCTGTGGATGTCTGCTAAGTGTAAGATAAACGCTCAATCAATTTTTAGATTTCTAATGGCTTAAGAATTAGAGTGGCCACGTAAAAAATGCCAATTTTACTTGAAATACAAGAGGTTTCCTGAGAAGCTGCAATAATCCTTTGTGCTTTCCTGTGTTTCTTACAGACACATCTGGAACACTGTCAATACTGGAGGATTGATATTTGGTTCAATCAAAGCCTCAGGTTAGAGGTCCACAAAATTTATTTGGTTTTCAGAGCATGCACAAATCTGTCTGAGAATCAGGCTGGTTACTCAGGTGCCTGGCTATAAACTGCCAGATTTGGGCATCCAGCATGGAACACAGGCTGCACAGATGTGCCCTTTGCTAGGACACAAAGCCATGGAGAAGGTGTGTGAAGATCTTGGATTCTCCTGTGGATCAGGCAAGAGGAGTGCTGGGCATCAAGGGCTGGATCTGAGCCGGGGAAAATCTCTGCAAGAAGCAAAATATCTCAGCAATCCAGACTTAAACTTGGCTCTCTGAAGCACCCAGCACTGAGGGTGGCCTCAGGCTACAGCAGCACAGAGGCCCCTGGGCAGTGTCACTTTCCCTGAGAGGGCAAGAACAGAGCTGCAAATGCTCTCTGCTAACAGCCAGGTCCTGCAGCTCTGTGTCTGCTTTCTCCTCTGAGCAGAGCAGAGAAACAGAAACTGTGCCCAGAACTCCCAGCAGATCTGAACAGTCCTCCAAAATGTGCTCACCTTTCCGGGAACCATCACCCTGTTAGAGCAGTAACTGCAGAGATAAACGACAACATGACCCCAGCCTTATTTAATTTTACATCACTATGCAAAGCTCTTGACTCTGCTGTCTCCATGACCTACTTTATCTATTGTTTATTTTTTTTTTCTTCTTTTTCCAGGAAACTCTTCATTAGGGATAAAAGCACCTGGCTTACAGTAACAGGACACTGTGCAAAAAGTCAAGGAATACTCATAAACACATCAGAAAGAGCAAACCCACAGAGAACTGTGGGATTGCAAGGGAGTAACTTGGGTAGAAGAAAAGCAAAGAAGATGCACAGGCCAGAGTCTCTGCTGGCAGAAATGGCTGAAGTCCACTGAGTTCACTGTGCCAGTTTGAATCTGGAGAGAATTTGGGTGTGCCAGCTCAGTCTGATGCAGATGGCACTGGAGCTACTCAGGTTAGAGCCAGAGTCAGATTTCTGGCAGGAAAACAGGAGCAGGAAAACCACTATGGACGAAACCAGACCTGAACAACTGGTGCGTGCAACTGCCTTGGCTTCCTCTTCCCTCTCTTCCTAAATTTGACGCTAAAAACTTATTTAACTGATTTGAGAAAAAAGGTTAATGACAATTATAAAAGAGAGAGTTTATGGGGAAATTTTAGGACTTCATTTCCTTCATTTTCAGATGTATTAATAAGGTTTGTTCATAGCAGGTAAGACAAGCACAGTTTTCTCCCTGTGCTCTTTTCACATCATGCATGCACCATCTGCTGAGTCCTCTTTCTGAGCCCCCTCTGTAGCTTCTTCTCAGCTCCACTGCTCTCAGATGACCAAGGATAAATCATTACCAGTCCTTTATCAATCTCACCGCAGAGGCCAAAAAATCAGAGCTTAAAAGTTGCTTATATACCTTTGAACTTTATATGAAGTTTAACACAGCTCGCTGGGTGTTGAGATTCTCTGAGCAAACACCACTTATCATGATAAACAAAACCAAACCCAAGTCCTCCTCTCCACAAACTGGGCACATCAGGTGCTGGCTGGAAAGAAACAAGGGAGCTCCCATTTTCCTCTCCCATCAGGTACCAGCTTCAGCACAGTCAGAAAAAAAGCACAAGCCTTGAGACTTTTGGTTTTGTTAGCAGCACACTTGTAGAAAACTGATATTTGTGTAAACTGATGTTGATCTCCCTTGCAGAGCACAGCAGTGATGAAGGGTTCTGAGATCCCCACAGATTATTCCCCTCCTTCCACCTGCTCTAGTTCTTTAGGCACACACTATGAGTTTTTTTCCCTCTTCCCTCTGACCATCCTCTTCTAGGTGTTGTTATCTCACACACTGCTGTCCAAAACCCCTCTGGAGAATTCCACTTAGAATTCTATGGGAGCTTCTTGCCACATCCCATTCACAGAGCTCACTACAGGCAATTTATCTCTATTTATTTAAACTTCAGCCCAACTCAGTCACCAAGGGAACCTGTGCAGTTTCTTTTCTCTTAGCTGTGAATTCCAGCACCTGCTGGGACCCCAGGAGTGCCATGAGCTGTGGGGTAAAGGGTCAGGATTTATAATTCAGTGATCCCTCATTTCCCATAGACCAAACAAGTTTTCTCTGTGCACAAAAGTGTTTGAGTGGAAGCAGGACAGTGATCACAAACTCTCTTCTGGCCACTCAGAATCTCAATAGCCTGCACACCACTCTTGTGTCTCACCAGCTCTTCCTGCTCCTTCCTTCTGCCGTGGCATTGCTTCCTTTTCATGGAATTCCTTTCTTCAGATACAGAGAAGTTAAACTCCAGCTCATCTCCTCCTAGCCCAGCGTTTCACATGTTTTCCTGCTGTTATAGCAGGGCCACACAAAGCTGGAGATGTTTATCAAGTGTGTATGAGCCAGAGAAATCACTGTCCAATTTCAAAACTGCCACGAGGGATAAGTAGAAAAACACAATACCAAAATACCTGAATAAATAATTGATTATCTGGGCTATGCAAAGAACTCCCAAACTGCTCCTTGCACTGATTTTTGAGGAATGTGCTGCTCATACACCTGGAAATATCCTTTGGCTTTTCTACCAGAGCAGGTCCTCCTCATCTCCTCATGCTCTGCCAAAGCAGACTCAGGCACACACAGATATGGGGATAGGATGTGTTTTGCTCATCTGTTTATTTGTTTAAGCTTGGAGACCACCCACCAGCCCAGACATTCATTTCTCAGCCTGTTTCAATTCTTTGATTTGCTAACTAGGAAATCAAACAGAAGGTGGGAGTAGGAATGAGTAGGTGGGAACCAGAGCAGTCAGAAGTTTTTGGAATGTTATTCTAAGATCTTAAAAATCTGGAAATCGGAAGCTGATTTGAAAAAATTACAATTAATTGCTCATTTTTCAGACACTTTCTTTTTTAAAATACTGACTCTGACCAAGATTTTTATCTGTCTATAAGTTACTTCTTGAGGGATTTAGTCAAAATCCTCCAACCTTTAGCACTTCAATGCAAACAGGCACAAAAAGGCCAGCTGGAGTCTGCATAGGGGTTTAGCTCTAAAAGATGTTCAAATTCCACAATCTAAACAAAATATTTACTGGTAATATCTCACCTTATTATCATGAATTGAGAGTAAATTGAAATTTCATGCAACTGAATAGGCTAATCACATACACAGACACACACTTTAAAATCCAGGCTTTTCATGTTCCTAAGTATAAGCAATTAAGGGTAAGAGTAATGTTTCATAATTATGTCATTGATCTCAATTCCTTTTCATTTTCCTATGAAAGCACTAAACTTACATAAGACACATCTGAGCTTGCTCCTGTTGCTCAGATCACATTTGTTCTAATCAAATATTCACCTTATGGCTTGTTTTGGGTTTGGATTTTTTTAGTTTTTGCCTTCACACAGAATTAAAATTTAGAAAGTCTGACTGTATCATTAACTTTGAAAAAAGTACTAAAAACTCATTTAAAAAATAAAAAGTCACAGGGAGCTATGGGAAATTCTGTCTTAGGCTGGCCTACTAATTAAAATCAACTATGTCACATTATTTCCACTGTTCAAAAGGATCCGCCCACAGATCTAAAATCTTTTCTGAATGATTAAAATCAGGAGTAAAAAACCCCAAATCTCTTTCCTCTTTCATGTGCAGCCACACAGAACACACTTTTTCAGCTTTCAGAGTCCATTAAAGCATCACCTTTGAAAACAGATGCACAAGCAGGCCCAGGAGTGATTTATGCAAGCAGGAGGCTCAGCACTGCCAGGGACTCCTCGTGTTCAAAGCACCCCCAGCAGGCTCAGCAAGGTCCACTTTGGATCACTTGTAATGAGGATTCTTCAGACCACAGAATCAATAATATAATTAGTAAATGGTATGTTATTTCTCAGAATCTTGCTGCAACTTATCCGCCTTTGATCAAGCCTTGAGTTGACTGCTAGTGACTTTTTATATTAATTAATGAAAATGCATGGGATAAAAAGTTCTTTGGAGAATTATCTAATGATGTAGCGTAAAAAAATGAAGTCTGTAATAACTGCAATTCATGTTTAGATCAATGACTATTGTTTAGGCACTCTGAGAAGTCATTGGGGTTAGGAGTTATCTTTAGCTCCACTTTTTCCTGCCTGACAGAGCCACTCAGAGCAGATGAGCCACATCATTAATGAGTTTTGCCTCATTTACAATACCAAGGGCTGCAGGTAAATCCTTCCTCAGCTCTGGGACAGCACCTACAGAATATTTGATGAAATTCATTCTCTTTTGACAATGGATGATTGACAGCAAACCATCACGACTGAAGGTACTGACAAAATAAATAACTGGAGATTAAGCAGGATTTCAAAGGAATGACTGCAATCCTTGGGGAACAACGATTACAGAAAGGCAAAGTATTTCATTAACTCATAGAAATGCAGCACTTTGCTACCTCTCACTTGGACTGCCTGAGACCCCAGCTACTGAGAAACATTTACATTTAAAAATATTCCAATTTGATGAAACATGTCTAAGTAACTTCTCATGATTGTCAGGCACAGGAGAAAGGCAAAGGGAAATTTTTCATTATTATGAAACAGTGTGGGATTCACCAGAAACATCGTAACAGGTTTAATAAATCTGGTTCTAATCTAGAAAGGAGGGTGGTATTGTGTTAACACCATAGGGCAGATTCTATGGCTAATATGTCAGTTAGGGCCCATTTCTCAAGACATTTTGGCTTTGGGGATACATATATATAAATTGGGAAATATATATCCTAATACTCTTTATACCAGCCATGTATAGTAACTGACCCCTGGGTTTGGTGAGATTATTCTAATCTCATAATCTGAGCACACACCTGATTTGCAGCAGCTTTCCAGTGCAGGTGAGTAAAAAAGGAACAACTGCGATATGATCTCACTCTTCTCTCTGGTAACAATACAGAGAAATATAATAATACTCACAAATTGTCAATATTCTTACAGCAGCTCCATTAGTTCCACACAGGACATTGCCTGTTGTTCACTGGCACACTCTTGTCAGTATAAGTGGGGAACACTGAATTTAGAAGTAAACTGAGGTTTTCAATGATCTGAATTTCTGAGGGAAAAAAGAAATTTTGCTTCACCTCTCCCAGTTTGGTTTATTTTGAAAGACAACGTGTGAAATTGCTGAGAGCAGAACACTGCCTAAATAGGTGCCACTTGTTCTTGTCCCAGATGTGAAGGAGCTGGTTGCTCTCAATACAAAGTGATTAATGATTGCTTGCAATCAGCCCTGGAAATCATTGGCATTGAGTGACAGAATGATTCTGTGACATCACACAGCCTCACATCTGAGGCTTGTTCTCAGCCACGTTGCTCCTCGTGCTGCCATTTCTGGCACCATGAGAGAGCTCAGAAAAATTATGGCCCTTATGGTGTTCATGAATAAACAAGTTTTCACATGACAGAGGTTTCTATTTCTTTTCTGCCAAATTTATTCTTCTCTTCACTCATGACCTCTCCCATCCCCACTATACCTTGTAGAAACACTGCTTTGTACAAAGGTTCTGACATTTTTTCATCTCTGCATAAAAATACCTCATTGAATCAGTCCTGGAAGCCCTGACTGCAACCAGACCTCTCTTCTCTGTCACATCCAAATGATGAGCTTCTACCTCACAGCAAAGATTCACATTATTTTAGTTAATTGCAGTTAATCTTTGTAGCTGCTTTATTACATTTCTTGCTGTTTTTACAGTGCACAAGGTCATCCAGTTCTTCCTCTATTAAAACCCACTGATACTGAGGAGCTCATTAGTCCCCCAGATTAATCATGGAGTGCCATTTGAGCAAGCAAGAAACAGGCAAGAACTCCAATATCTCGTAGCTTCCCCAGCTGAAATCCCACAAACACAACAAATAAGGAAAAAAAAAATACAAAGGATTCTGGAATCAAGCATTCAAATTACCAAATTCTTCTTAATCCCATCAAGTTGCCTTTTATCATCAAAACTTTACCTCTAGAAAACAGAAGTACAACCTCTGGGTTCTGCATTCATATTAATTAGAAGCTAAAGAGAATTTCATCAAGAAATAGCTGGATGCTCAGAATTCAGTGTACAAAAGTGAAACTCAGTCTGATGAACCTGCTCCCTGTATTTCATTATTTGCATTTTGCTTCAGTGTAAGCTGTACAAGCATAAACAACAGGGAACAGCTCCTGCTTGGTAAATAAGCTGTGGAAATTTTTAGAGGGGATTTTTGGCTCAGTCTGCAGTGGGTCCCTGTGTTCAGTGCCCAGTGTGACCAGTGTGACCAGTATGACCAGTGTGACCAGTGTGGGCAGGCTGGTGGGTGCTGGGAACCACAGCAGGAAGGAAATGATGTTTAAGTCTTAGGAAAAGATGGAACAGCATCATAACTGTCAGAGCAATTTTCCACCTTGGTAGTTGAACACCTGAACTATTGCTTGTTTTTGCAGTGGAATTATTCCCACTCTCTCTCTCTGCTCAGCTCTGAATCAGCTCAGAGATGTGTCATAAACAATGTTTGCCTCAAAGAGCCACGTGGGCCAGTGCCGAGGAGGGACTTAATGAGGAGACAGTAGTTCCATAAAAAAATAAAAATAAAGAGCTTGCTTCATTTTCTGTAAACATCTGGGTTGTAAATAACTGTAGGCAGGATAGCATTAGACTGCCTCCGACTTCACGTCATAAAGAATTGAGTTCTTAATTTTAATTTAAAAACCACCATAATTTTCAGTTTGCAAGGGAACATAATCTTACAGTGTGTTAGCAGGTATTTCAGAAATGTAGCACAAATTATAACATTCTTCACTTTCCACAGGAAAAACTCAGTAAACATCTGTATTTGTCAGGTATTGTTCAAGGATTTTCCTAGTTCAGCAGCAGTACACACAGAAAGTTTGATTTCAAAATAAAATCCCAGAGAACTTATCTAATACATCAATTTTCCAGATTCAAAACAATTTAATTATTTTCACGGTCTAAAAGAAATCTTAAAAAAAATATAAGGTATAAAAGAATAATTTGTTTCCAATGGCTAATCCTTCAAAAAGCCATAGGGAAAGAGGCTCAGGATGCAGAAATCATTAATGGTGGAGCAATTGCTGAGTTCTGTTCCTAGAAACAAAGAAATAAGGCTGGAGCTGGCTCCCAGAGGCAGGTGAGTTCTGGCTGACCTGCCAGGAGGCCTCTGAAAAGGCTCATTCAGAATCTAATCAAACTGCTGGTGTGGGCAAGATAAGGCTTGAGTATAATTTTCTAGCAAATACTCTTTAAATGGTTCCAGTTATATTTTTCTACTTGATGTCTTTTCTTCAAGCTATTTGGATTCCTGTTTTCATTTTCCTGGAGCTGCCAAGTGAGGCAGTCCCTGACAGCAGCAACCAGGTAGGGATGGGTGTGCACAAGAGGATTCCTGACCCCTCTGCAGGAGCCAGCCCAGGGGAGTGTGAACATCCACATCCCACACCTTGCTCAAGCTCAAAAGAGTAAAATCCAGGGAACACAAGGCAAAGAAAGCACCAACTGCCAATCCAATCTCTAGGGGGGAAAAGTTTCTTCCAGGAGCCTGAAGTGTCTGTGCTGGTGGGAACCCAGTCTGTGCTCATTCCCGATGAGCAAATGCACTCACTCCATGTGGATGCTGACATGGAACCCTAAGGATGCTCAGTTCATTTTGTTGGGAAATATTGTGCAGAAGAAACACAGCTCTAGCACAATTTTCCTTTACCTGACTTCTAAGGAATCCTGCAGAGTCCTGAAAAAGCAAATCCAAGTGTGTGAACTCTTTCTGTCTCTGATGTGGGTGATAAGGCAGAAAGTTGTTGGGCACCAGGCCAGGGGGAGGGAGCAGGGACAAAGAAATGAATGAGAGAAGAGGTAATTATAGCACTTATTTCGATTAGGTGCAGATCACCAATGAACTCTTTTGCCACTTGTTTTCTCCTCAGGGAAATCTCACTTTCCCAGCTTTAATTTAATCATGGGAAAAATATGTCAAGTATTGATTATAACTAGAAACTAAAGTCTACTACAAGCATGTTCACATTAACACCTTCACTAAGACATGACCTGGAAGAAATCCTCTGTTTGTCTTTCTTCCTCCTGATTTCCTGAACAGACTGTCTTACAGAGAACAGCATGTTCAAACTTACAAACATCAGTTTGGGTGATGAAAAGTCCAGGAGGAAATTTGTTAAACCACTAAATTTACATTGCTTGTGATTCTCAGTGTAAGCAGAAGACACATCTTCCAGCTCTGAGAGCAGAACACAAAAAAAGCCTCTGAGGAAGTGCTGCATATCAACACAGATTTCAATTTATTGCAGTTTGAAATAATATTCCAGTCAAGTCCAAAAGCCAGAGAATTTGTCAGAAACGCTGTGAAAATCCTAAAATGGTGCTGTTTGTTCCTGACCCTTGAGAAATGAAAGAAATAAGTGACACGTAGTCACAATGCATTAGACTGCAAAGCAGGAACAGGAAATTAATGGATGGAAGATTCTAAAAATGACCCTCTGCTATTTCTCCTCACCTGCCCACCCAGGCCACACTGCCCTTTGTTCTTTTGTCCATTCCAGACTCGCATTGATGGCACATTTTGATTTTTACACATTTCATCAGAGAAAGGCAATATGTAGTTTCAAGTCCTTGAGAAAGTTCTCGAGACGTCAAAGATTTGAAGTTAATTCAGACTTTATAGAGAAGTACCAGTGAATGCTTTACCACACACCTGTCTGTAATAGTTTGTGTTGTATTGTTGCCCCTAAACTCATTTAGAGGGACACAAGCTCAACCCCCTGGCCTAAATCAAGAACAAAACTGAGTCAGTTGTCATCCAAATGCTGGAAACTGGGGGTGAGCAGCCCTTCTCTGAGCAGGAATTGTCCCTCCTCAATGCAGTGCACAAAGATAACTTGATGTTTGCTGCCCTGTGCTGAGGGAAGCAGTGCCCATTGTGTGAGCCTGCCTGCTCAGGCTGTGCTGTCAGGGATGTGTGTGCTCCCTGCACAGCACATCCCCATCTGGCACTGCTCTGCATTCTGCAGCTCGTGTCCTGCAGCCTTTTATTGCTTTAGCTGTACCCCTGGAAGTAAAAATCTTTCACACCAAACTCGAAGGAAAAACAGCCAGGTTTGCAGAACCTCGCTGAAGGCATTCAATGCTGAACAGTTCTACTTAGATTAAATTAATTTTATATGGGTTTTTCTCACAAGTTCTACTTGATTTGGAAAAAGGCAGGATTAACAGTGTTATGCCTAAACCTGTAGCAGAATGTGGTCTCTTGTGTTCAGTGGGAGACACTGCCAAGCTTCAGCAACTACAGAAAGGAAGTGAGAGAGCTGATTTCAGGTAATATTTGGGCCCCAAGTACACCCAGGAAAGCTCAGGAGAATTTCTCCAGGGACACAGAATAACAGCCAGTTACATATTCTGATTTTACAGACATAGACTTGCTGGAAACCTTCTGGAATAACAAACATTTTCCCCCTTAACCACTGCAGTCACCTGTAAGAAGAACTAGAGAAAGTTCCTGAATATTCTGCCCATGTTTTTGGTTTGAGTTACTAAGTAATGACATTGTTGGAGAGATTAATGTTAGAGCTTAGCTGCTCCTTTAGCACCTGTCCAGTCCACGCCTGACAGAGGAAGATAAATATATTTATAACACACAGCAAAGTGAATAACAAAGGGTTTATAAAGTTGTCTCTGACAAAACTGACAAGTTGTAGCTGGCAGCTTTAATCAGCTCCCAGCTGAGCCTGGGAAATTGGAGGGAACTGAGCACTGACCTTTCTGATGAATCTCTGAAGGAAGGTTAAAGTTTTGTTTACTTTTTTAATGGTCAGAGCTATCAAGTTCTGAGACCTTTGGATAAAAGGAGGATTCCTGTGCAAGAGCATTGTACACTGTATTTAACGAAGTCATTACTGGGTTAAAACTGATTTTTCCAGTCAAGGATATGGCCTAGCATTCCAGGGATGAAAGTTCCTATAATGCCACAAATAACTGGAAATGTACTAGATATGTTTTTCATGTCTTGAATGTGGAAAATGCAGTAGAATATAATTTAAATTTCATTTTTACAGATCAGTGGTTCTTAAACCACCAATTTGATTTCTTTTTCAACAAGTATTCAGCTCCTGCTTCTCTAGTATGGAAACAGTGGGATCATTCATGTACATTTACTTAGCTAGTACCCAGAAGACAAATGTAGTAATGACCAATTATTTGATCAGCATTTTCAAAGTAAGCTGTAATTTATTACATTGCAGTATGTACAAAATCTCTGGGTTTAAAAACTCCTAAACCATCACTCTTAAAAGTGAAGTCCTTGGTGCCATGTCTGAGGATTAGGAGATCCAGCAGCACTTCCCAAATATTTCACCTTTCTGTGCACACCCCACTGCAGCCACTGCCCAGCTGACACCACAGGGGACTTGCTTTTTCCAAAAGCCAAAATTGTTTTCTGATTAACAGCATCCTATCACAAAAGTGTCTGCTCTTATTGCTGGCTCAAGTGTCTACTCCAAAGGATCAGCTGATACAGAGCCCTCACAAGAATTTAGGAAGGTTGGTAAATCAGGACCAAGGAGAGTGTTGCAGCAAACCAACTGCAAACCTTTTACTTTTTCACAATCTAATTCGCTGATTGCTTTCTGTCCACTAACTTTTAAAGAATGAGCCCACAGCTCTAAATCAGCAGTACACATGGACTCAGAGCCCTCCAAAGCTGCTTGTGAACCAGTCACTGCAAGCCACTCTACAATTTTTCAAGCAGCACTGAAAGAACTTAGCTATTGATTTTTTCCAGAGCTGTACAGGATACACCCGAATGTCCATCAACAACACTTGTACCAGTAAAATACCTCCATGTTTGAGTTTGTTTTTTATTTTCCTTGTGGTTCTGCTTCAGTGATTTCTGCCTGGTAGCAGACACTGAAATTTAGTTTTAGATCTGAGCCATCAGACTTTGTGTGTACAGCATTACCTGAACATCATACACACATTTAATGTATAAACACAAACATGAGCATGAAAAAACCACTTCTTTCTGATTGACATCAGTGGAATTGTTCAACTGGACCAGTTATTTACTGGGAAGATGACAAAGAACCTCAGTGGCACACAAGTGTTGCAATGGAAAGGCCCTGACTGTAACTGAACCTTTCCCAGGGCATCTGTTTAAAGGTGAGGGAAAATAATTTAAACTTCCCTTGTGAGATAAGGCTGTACTGCACTCTCAGAGGGAAGGGCAGTGAGGATCAAGGCCAGGCTGGATGGAGCTTGGAGCAGCCTGGTCTGGAGGAAACTGGGATTGGAACGGGGAGGTGTTGAAGGTCCCTTCCAACCCAAATCATTCCATGGACTCTGTGATCAGGAGGTAAAAGAATAAATGAAGCCCAGTTCCTGCTGCTCTCAGAGAAAAGCTCAGTTTCCTCAGCAGCAGCAAACAGGCAGTGAATTATATCCTCTCTGCAAGCATGAGACAACCCACACACTGCTAAAAAGTTTTTATAAATTGTGATGGATGATTCTGGAGCTGCTTCTGCCTGCCCCTGCACACTAACACAAGGATCAGCTGGTGAAATTAAAAGGGAATATAAAAGTTGTATTAACAAAGAATAGGTGTTTGTACTACTACCAAATTATTATGTTGGCACTGCAGATCTATATCCTCATTTAGCTGAGTTACAATCATTAAAATACACAAACAATATTATTAATATCATTGTGGGATATCAATCATAACCATTCCCACCACCTAGAACATAATTAAAATCAACAAGTGGATTTTACACCAATAAATCTAGAGTGTGGGTCAGAAATAATTTGTGTGTATATATATATAATCAATATATAAATGATTAGGAATCTGGTTTATGGTTGAAGGGATTCACATCCTGATAGAGAAATGCAAGAGAATTGGAGCTCTTCTTCAGCTGATAAAATCACTAGAATGTCACTATCACTGCTGGTTTCAGAGCACCTGCAAAGTTGAAAATGTTATAGGAATAAAAGGAGATTTTAAAAAATGCTACATTTAGTCAAAACAGCAGTCCAAGTAACTCAGAGTCCTTACTATTCACATGCTGGAGGCATGCAAGTGAATCTGGACTAGCAAACAGTGGCTATTTTATCTCATTTGCATGAATGCCTGATTTTTCATATGAATTCTGCCAAATGAGGCATTCACAGCATCCCACTGAATCTCACCTCTGAGATATTCCCAGAATGGGCTGGGTGGGAAGGGACCTTTCAGGCCATCCAGTGTCACCCTGCCATGGGCAGGGACACCTCCCACTGTCTCAGGTGCTCCAAGCCCTGACCAGCCTGGCCTTGAGTTGGGTTCAGGACCTTGCAGCTTGGTCAAATCCTTCTTCACATCCTCCCTTTTCAGCTTGGTGTAACTTAAATTCCATTGGAGTTACAAGAGAAACTAATTTGAATGTCTGATCCACGCATTCCAGACTGCTCATCATTTATTATATAAATTTACTCCCCATTTCTATTCTAATGTGAGCAATTTCTATCTCTTCAACAGGCTAAAAAGTGTTTTGCTACATTTCAAAGCATTCCTGTCACATCTGTAAGACTCATTCAGCTCCTAGAGCAGCAACATTTTGAAACTTTATTTGAAAAGTAGATTTATTTCTCATACAAATTGTGTTGTTTAAAATGCATTCAAATGCAGAGAATTTTGTGATTCTAATTGGACTTTAAAAGTGTTAGATCTGCTCCTAAATCAGGGCATCACATGATATCCTTCTCACTTGCCTAAGGAAGTGAGCAGATTCCTTGGATTGTTTCAAAGCTTCAGTGGAATGAGTGACTCAGTTAAGCTCAGGATCTGAATCCAAGTGATTTACACTGCAAGGAAAGCACTTGGAAAAGCTCCACTCCCGTAGTCACAGAACAATCTCATGCTTTAATTCATTACTTTCACCAACTTCAGACTGGAATTACCTCCCTGACTAGAGGGGAGCTCCTTCCTGGTTAGTGAAATCAGAGCCAGGCTCCTGAATCTGAGCTCAGGATGGATAGGTCACCTCGGATTCTGCATGGAGAGCATATTAAATACATATACATATATCACTCTGCTGGCAGACTCGGGGAACAAAAGCACTAAAATATTTCCTCAGGGTAAAATACAGCTCCCAGGAGTGAGAAAGCCTGAAGCAAAAGGTTATTCTACCCAAGACAGATGCTGGATGGTTTATTATTTTGGGGAGGATGTAGTGGTGCTGTTTGAAAATGTGGTGTTCCAATTCCTGACACTTCATCCTACCTGCCCTTTGAAGACCTTGGAAGCAAAACTTCCTTAATGACACTGATGGGCAGAGAGGGAAATGGAACAGAGAAGTCAAGACAGCAGTGCAGAACCATTCCATGTTTAATGAAACACAGGGAAGGATGATGGATGTAGATAATTACCTGCAATTTGTATCTGAGACAATCTTGGAGTAAAAACACCACATAAGGTTTTAAAAGTCCAAGGTGAGATTGCAGGTGGTGTAATTAATGGCAGGCAAAGCAATCAGCACCTCTGGGGAGAGGAAAGGCCAAGTGCTGGTCAGTATTTCAGGGTTACCTGTGTCAACATAAATGGGGATGACTTTTAGCACAGGGTCCAGCCTTCCTCAGGACAGCTAACAAACATCTCCCTCTGCTTGGAGGTCTCACACAGCAAGGAAGGAAAAGGATCACACAGGACTAAATCAAGAAAAAAATTAAAATAAAAATAAACACTCTGGAGAATTTTCAAGAAGAAAATCTACAAAATTTATGGAAAGTTAATCTAATATAAGCAGCACAGTCAAAAGAATAGTAGAAAGTAAAAAGTTCAGCAGAGAAAAGGCCACACTGTGCATAAAAGATCCAGCTGGATAATCATAGAATCACAGAATCACAGAATCACAGTCACAGAATCACAAGATCACAGAATCACAGAATCACATGATCACAGGATCACAGGATCACACAATCACAGAGTCACAGGATCACAGAATCACAGGATCACAGAATCACAGAATCACAGGATCACAGAATCACAGGATCACAGAATCACAGGATCACAGAATCACAGGATCACAGAATGAGTGACTCAGAAGGATTGAGTCCAGCTCTTAAGTGAATGGCCCACATGAGGACCAAACCCACAACCTTCTTTCCCCACTGTCTAAACCTCATGTTTGGAAGGACACTGGGAATCCCAGTGTGTTCCATTTCCAACCCGTTGCTGATTCTCTTGTTATGTCTAAACACCCTGAATTTGGACATTTGTATCTCTGTTGCCATGCCTTGCTGCAGCCACTGTTCCCAGGAAATGTGCAGAATGGTTGGGATATTTTGCCAGGAAGGGCTGAGGGGCAGTGCTGAGTGGCCAGGCCAGCCTGGCTCAGAGATTTGTGATTCCAGATTCAGGGGGCTAGAGGGAAACATTCATTCAGTGCTCATCTCCATGGACTCTCTCTGTGCTTCAGCTCCATAAGATCCCAAGGCAGACTGTGGGGCATTGACTCATCAAAGTGGGGAAGAATCCAAACACTTTAATAGCATTTTTCTCTCTGGGGAACTTTACAAAGAAACATCAGTTAGGGCAGAGGAGAAAATAACAGCCCAAAAATTTCAACCTTGGAAGTGTCCTATTAATGTGTTTCCAACTTCTCTTTGTGTGGAATGACTTGCATGCAAATCCAACAGGACTAGACACAGCAGCTTCTGAATATGCATCCAGAGGTTTGGGGTTTTTTCCTTCTTTTTGAACTAATGAAAGGACTAAATATTGAGGGTTTTCTTTTTTCTTTTTGAAATCGAGATTTACTCCCTGCTGTCTGGAGAGCTTCTGATAAAGGCACTGGGATCCTCAAATGCAGAAACTACAATTTAGGAAGCAAAGAGAAACCAAGGACTTGAATGCTGAGACAGGAAATCACAGAAGGTAAAGGATGGAGGAAATTGATAAAACCTTCAAGGGAGATAACTTGGGGTGTAACCCAGGTGAGGAGGCTTATCCAAGCTGAACTGTGCTCATCTGTCCTACCCCCTGATATTCCTCATTGCTGGGCATGTGTGTAAAGACAGATGATAGCCCTGTCTCAGGAGAGGGAGAAGATTCTGAATTGAGAGCTCAGATCCTGTGCTCAGCCAGCTCACAATCAATAGACTTACTCCTGCTTCATTATTATTTATATGGTGCAGTGAGGAAGGGCTGGAGAACTCCCATGCTATTCTGTAAGCACAGAAAAAATCTTCTTAGACCACTTTATATCAAGTTGCTTTCCTTCAAATCACTCACTCTGTGTTTACACCTCTGCAACAGAGATAAAGGTCGGTCTGCATCGGGGATTTTAACAAGATCATTCTGTTCTCCTTGGTCCAGACACAAATTTTAGCCAAAGGGAAGGAGAATAATGTTTAAAAAGCAGGCCAAGGTTGCCCAGCTGAGATGATGCTCCAGCCTGTTCCATCCCCTGTCAATAGCCACGAGCAAGCAAGGGCAGCTCCCTGAACCCAGAGCCCTGGTGTCCCACACGTGCTGTTGTGACTGTGGAGCACAGAAAGCAAGGACATCTTCAGCTCTCAGTGAAAGCACTTTTTTTGTTGAAAAATCATTCCTCACTGTTTGGAATGAAACCCATTATTACCAATTAACCTGCTGTGAACCCATATCACTGGCTGAATTGAGCATAATTATTCATCCATAGTAATAGCTAAAGTAAATTCTGGCAATCTCAGCTAACATTGACTTCTCCTTTGGGAAAATTTTCAATGATGCCGTGTCCTTGGTTATGTTTCTAAAACCTTTTTTGTGTTAAATTGCAACTGAAAGTGTATCATCATGACTCATTTCTTCTTGTTTCGTAATGCTGTTTTCTTTTTTCTTGCACAAACATCTATAAGTAACTCTTATCAACTGAATTATCACCTGAAAAATTACCTTCACATGTTCAGAAACCTGATTTCACTCAAATAAAGTTTTAGCATTGGTAGCCCGTGTAGGTTGTCTAAAAATAAATTTTTAAATTAGTTGTTACTTTTCATAGATTTTTAACCACACAGCCCTGTGAGCAAATGCAGGCATAAATTTTGGTATGAATTTATTTCAGGTTGTCAAATGTAATTTACTGAGAGAACGTCTGCCAAAAAAGAATCCAGAGGCAAACCTAAGTTGTCATCTTAAATTAAGTGTGGTTCCTTTTTGTTAATCTTTCTACATAAAAGGTTGTAAAGTAGTGCATTAAAGATGCAGTCCTCTTTCCTTCTAAAAAGGCAGAGGTGGAAAAACAGAATAAAGATAAAGACAGAATGTTTCTCTAGATGAAGGAACGTGCTCAAAACCATTGAGGAAATGCTCCCTTGCCCTCTGAGAGCTGCAGGCTGCTGTTTATTCCTAGCCCATGTGCAAGGTGGGGAATGAATAACCTGAAGAGGAAGAGCAGCAAAACATCTGCCTAAGCTCAGCATCACCTTTTTGCTCAGAAGAATTACTCAGAAGGGCAAGAAATCCTACTGTGACAGCCTGAGCATCCTGGAGACATCACATCCCTCCAGCCTGCACTGAATCTGTGGAACTCATTTCATTAAGGACAGGATGGTTCTGGCTCTCATTGAAGAAATGTCTGACTTTCAGAGTCGAGAAACTCTGAATTATTAAATCATTATTAAACCAAACCTTTGAGTCTTCACAGCCATGCCCTCCTCTCAGCACAGGAAGGTTGTTCTTGCCTTCAGGGTCTGAATCAAGCAGTTACTGCTCTTCTCATCCCTGTGGGTTCCCATCTCCTGTATTTCCTCCAGACCCTTCCCCTGTGTAAAACTGTCACAACTGATCCCTCCCAGGTCCTGCAGGAAGTTTTCTACCACAGCTCCTTTACATTAATCTGTAGTAGCAAAGAAAAATTCCAAGTTTAGTTCCATGTTGGGAAAAATTTCTTTAATGAAAAGGTTGTCTAGCCCTGGCAGTGCTGGAAGCCCCATCCCTGGAGAGATTTAAAAACCCTGTGGATGTGGCACTTGGGGACATGGGTCAGTGTCCCTTGGCAGTGTTGAGGGAATGGTTGGGTTTGATGGTCTTAGAGAGCTTTTCCAACCTAACTGATTCTGTGAAAACTGAAAAAAACTCAGATTTGACAGCTCTGCTGGCTGAGACATTCCCATGCACCATTGCATCCAGATGATACAAATTTCAATGGAAATAATTATAATCTAAACTAGGCAAGCAAGTCCTATTTAATGCCATGTTCCTACAATAACCCCACTTGGGTACAGAGGAGGATTTGTGCCTTTGGTTAGCCCAGGTAAATTTGTGTGCAGTAGAGCTGGAAGGTCCCTTGGCAGTTTCTAACTCTGACTCTTCCCAGGCTTGAAACTGCTCTGGGAATTCTCAGGGGCTGAAGACACCTCTAATGGGCCAGTGAAAGGTAAGTGAGCAAAACAAGGCTGCTGGCATTTGACTTTCATTTGCTATAAAGAGAGCCATCCCTGAGTGTGAACATGTCCAGGAGTCACAAACTGAGCTCAAGAAAGCACATTAGTTAAAGCTGCTATCTAAAAAGCCCAACTTTTTAGCTGAAACTCCTGAAATGTTTTTCAGCCCACAGGTCACTCTTTTGGCCTTTGATATGCCTGTCAGACATTCCTTTGCTGATCAAGCATCTCCTTTTCCCTTCGCAGGAGCTGAGGCCTCTATTTTTGGAGACAGGTCCTTTCTATATCCCCTCTGTGGGCAGAATTTTCCCCAACACTTTTACCATCAGTGGGACAAACGAGTGTCCTGCACTGCCTGCAGTGGTCTAAAAGCTGGGGTTAAGCAAGTGAGAGGCAGAGACTCTGGCTTCACTCAGATTTATATGCACCTCTGCTGTACCCTTGGCTCTTTGCATAGATTAAACGACAATATTCTACACAAGCAATTAAGATCTTATCATATTAATTGAACTGCCATTATAGCATTACCACAAGCCATCTAGGTAATCACTATATGATAACTCCTTATAAACCAGTTCAGTGACCTCCCAGATGCCTGCAGAAAGTGTGGGGTTGGCAGTTTGCCCTGAAAGCTCAGAATCTGGCAAATAACTCCTAAAAAAGAGACCTTTTTCACCAAAATGAAGTCTCCTACTTCTCTGTATAGGAAGAGAGAATAGGTGGGCTTTTTTTTTTTCTTTATGGAAACATTTTTGTAGGTTTAAATAATATCTAGACACTATTGAGAGGGAGAAAGGAAAAGATGAAGCTGACACACTTTGAAGAGACATCATTATCCATCATTTGAGATCAAGAGGAAGACAGCTTTTACAGGCCAAAGATCCAGGCTCCTATTTAGGGTGGGAAGAAAGAGTTTTCCTTTAGCCAGTAGAAACAGTAGGACAGCAGCATCAAGCAGACAATCCACCCTCGTTTTGATAGAATGTGAATTTCTCTTGGAAGAAGTGTTTTAGGAAAGAATATCCTGGTAGACAGAGCCCTGGAGCTGTTCTCACAGAGCTCTGCAGTTAAGCCCCTCTGCAGTGGTTTCAGGCATGGATTGCAGGCACTATGGAGAGCTGTGCCATGCTTCAAGGTGCTGCTTTCTGCTGCTCCCAAAGGCTTGTGCACATCTGCAGCATCCCATGGTGATCACTCCTTGAGTTTCATGGAATTAAACCAAACCCTAAGGACAAGTGTGGAAAGCCCAGCAGCCAAAAGGGACGTTCTGTGAGAGCTCATATAAGCAACCCACACCTTCATTCTGTGGGATATTTCCCAAAAGAACTACACCAGGTGAAATATTACAGCTAAATTACTGATTAAAGCCTTTTGAATATTGGCATCACTAAATAATATCTTTAAAAACACAGTGGGGTTTCAAACATGCCCCAGCTGATGGCTTGAAGGTTTCTTGAAGCTGTTTACAGTTGTCTTGCAGCACACTGAGTTCCTGGGAAGATTCCTGGAGCTGAGACAATCTGAGTACTTAACGCTTTCCAAGACTGTGAACCTGCAAATTTTCTGTCAAAATCCATAGCAGCAAATATGTCAGCAGCTTCCTTCAGCTTCACCTCAACCACATAGACTAAAAAAAATATATTTTTTTAAACACGTTGTACCACCCCTGTTACCAATTCCTATACACAATGTTAATGTCCAATTAAAAGTGTTCAGGGAATATCTCACCTGACAGGCAGCACAACCAAGCACCTGTGAATGGAGTGATAGTGAAATGATTCCTGCATTTCCTCCATCCCAGCTTGTCTGTTAAAATCTGATTTTTATATTATTCATAGAATGGCCATTATCTGAATTTTTACTTCTGCAGTACAAAATCTTCAGCTCTGGTCAAAAGCTGTTTAATTTACAGTCTCAAGTCCGAGCCATTGATTTTGGGTCAAGTGTTCCTGCTGAATAAGCCCCTCTGCTACCAAAGTGACACACAGGAGACTTCCCAATAACAGATAGGGAACAGCAAGATCTATCAGGTCACAGGAATAATGCTCTGCGGTGATGCAAATCTCAAGTTTCTCTGGTACAACATAGATCAGGGCACTCAGAGAACCTGTTCCTTCTTACCCTCTCCTCATGGAACAGCTTCTGCCTCCATCTCTCTTCTTGTTTCTTGTTATTTCCCATTTTCAGCTCCCCAGCCCTGGCTCAGTTCTGCTCCCTGCCTCACAGCTTCTTTGACTCGTTAACTTCCCAGCAAACCAGACACATTTTTTGTTTCCTGGCACCGAGGATTTCTCAGTGCTCTGTCATGCACAGGCTCCTGTGCACAGCCCTGCACTGCCCAAGGACTCTGCATTCCCTTCCCCAGGGGAGCAGTGGGAGCCAGGCACTGAAGCAGGACTTGCTCACTGCTGAGCACAGTGTGGGCACAGAAAGCATTCATAAACTTATCAAACACAGTTCTCCAAGAGGGGATAAATTACAGAGAGCTGAGCAGTTCAAGCTGTCACATGCTATGACAGAGCAGCTCAGGACTCTTCACAAGCAGTGAGAAAATCATGGGATTGAAAGAAATCCATAATTTCACAAGGTTCATGGTGTTTTCCTTGGAAAAAGGTTTAGAATTTTTTCTTGGAATAGTTCTCTCTCAATCCATACCAGGGACAGGACAAGAAAAAGTTCAGCACAGAATCACAGAATCCCAGAATGGGTGGGAAGGGACATTAAAGCCCATCCAGTGCCACCCTTACCATGGGCAGGGACACCTTCCACTATCCCAGAGTGCTCCAAGCTCATCCAGCCTGGCCTTGGACACTTCCAGAGATCCAGGGGCAGCTACAGCTGCTCTGGGCACCCTGTGCCAGGCCCTCTGCACCTCACATCCCCAGTATCTCATCTGAGCCCACTCTCATCCAGTTTGAAGCCATTCTCCCTTGTCCTGTCACTACAGGCTCTTAAAAACTCACTCTTAGATGTATCTGAAATAGAAAGACCACAAGTACACACTGGGAATTGTTAGAAAATTTAAGCTGGGTTGTCTCTAGACAATGTAATACCTGAAAATCCTATAATATACATTAAATTAACAGCTAAATTGCAGCAAGGTTTGTATTTCATTTTGTGCAGGTTCCCCTTTTACATAATGCATGCTGTCAGCAATCACTCTCTGCTTAATATGCGTAGCAATTCCTCTTGTGTGTCACTTACTCAATATTTTTTCTCTTTCCACCAAAGAAAAGGCATGTGAAGCCCTAATCTTGCTGCAGGTGGTGCAGGCAGGGAGAAGGGAAGCCAAGTCAAAGTGTCCTCTCCTGAAGGAAGCCAGGCAAGCAGAGCAGCCAGAGAGACGGACAGGGGAGGTTGTGATGGAATGGAGGGGAAGAGCATTTGCAGGGAATGAGGCACAGCTAAAGCTGCCTGACAGCACCATCAAAGTTATGATGCATTCACTGCTCCTCACCTGCCTAAAATTCTGCCTCATGAGTGACCACAGCTCCCTTCAGCTCCTCGAGGTCTCGCTACAACACCAACCTGTGCAGAGGCAGCAGCTGATACAGGGAATGTTTGTCGTTATTTGTTTCCCAAAAAACATTGTCAGTACTTGCTGACTGCCCAGACCAGCTGGGATTCAATCAGATGCTTAAATACATGCCCAAGTACAAGCTCTTCAGCAGAAGCTGTGGATCTGTTTAAGTCAGGTGTGGAGATTTGTGCTGCACCCAGCCCCAGAGCAGAAATTCCATTTCAACCCTGGAGGTTGTGGCAATTCCAGGGACACGCTGCATTTCCTGCTTTACTTTCACTGCCTTATTGGTATAAAAGTCAAAGTTATGGCACCAGGGGCTTTAAAAGAGGTTTTATTTCAAGATGCTGTCGAAAAGAATGTGGATATTTCAGCCTGAATAATTTTTCCTTAAGGAGGAAGAGATTTACCATAAAAAAATATCATCTAACTCTGTATCTGAACATAACAGATATTAGTAAACATTATTGCACCAGTGAGCTAATACTTGTGAAGATAATGCATTAAAAGTTTCAAACTCAGGACTGCAGGAAGCAAGAGAGAGCTGCAGCTCAGAAAAAAACAGCTACAGAGCTTGATAGTTTCCTTGCTAAGAACAGCCACGATGGAATTTTACCCTTCCCCTTCTCAATTTTTTATTCCCATAAATCAAAAAAAAATCTTGCATTACAAAAATTGGCCAGCAATCAGTCCGAGCAGACTAATTGCTTTTGCTATTTAAAAAGAACCTCATTTTAAATGGCTCAAGTGTTGTGGTGTAAAGTAGCTATTGTACATGTGCATTAATTAATTTCCTAAGGATTTTTATTACATCTTCATGACACAGTCTAATTATCTGATAATGCTTTTTGCCATGTAGAGGAGAACAGTGCTGCTCCAGCATGTGCTTCAGTTGTACTCCAGGAGCCTGGGAAGTGGGAAACCAAACTCAAGTTCTGTCTGTTCTGCTAAATAACACGTCAGGAAGCCCAACTGCAAAATCTCCTCATTCCCAAGAGATACCAGAGATAATCTGTCAAACATCACTGTCCAACTTATGCATTTTTCATACTTTTTCAAATTCACAGAGAAAAAGTGAGGGAAAGCAAGTGCACAGCACCTGATTAAACATTTCCCTTCTTCCTGAATGAAAAATGCAAACACTGGTCAGTGTAAAGAATGAGCACAGGCTGGCAGCCTCTCCCCCTCTACTCCCACCTATTTCTAACACAAAATACTTTTTGGTCAGTGTGACTCCCCATCACTGGAGGGGTCCCAGCCCAGCTCTGAGGGCTGGTGTGCAGCTCTTAGGGCACAGACACAGAGCTCACCAGCTTCCCAAAATCCTGGAGTGCTTTTCAAAAGCTGAGGAAGAAATTTCACTGTGAGCAGCAGAAATGCAGAGCACAAAAACATATCCTGGTCTCTGGAAAGTTCCAAATGGATTGGACTCACAGCATGCCCCAGGAATTTGCAGTTTTCCTCTGTGCTGGTGTTCCACAATGAATCCCAGGAAGGGCTGGAGGATCCAACTAAGGAGAGTTCCCAGTGGGACTCTCATTCCTTACAATGCAAGGGAAGATTCTTTTCACCAGAGTACAGGAGAGATGGCCCCAGTTTGGAACAAACAGAAGGGTCTATAAATACACAACACTCCCTATCCAATATTCATTAGAGGGAGAAGCCAAAGTCTATCAATTTCAAACTAGAAATAAATAAATGCCAGATTGTAAGTAAGGATTGCATAAAGGCTCAGGAATGTGCTCTTCCAATAAGTCACTGCAGCTGGCAGGTGAAAGAACTTGGATCTCAACAACAGCAATGGGGAACCTGGAAAAATGCATGATAAATACAGGCCTTGGGAAAAAAAAAAGAATTTCTGTATGTTTGTCTTAATTTTCATTCTGTTTGGGAAAAACTCCAGTGAACTCAAATCTTGGCAATGACTTCAACTTCAAATTAATTTAGACTAAATAGAGTAGCTAACAGTAGTGGAAGGTTTCCCTGGGTTTGGTACAATGCTCAATATGCATCTGGGCAGGGATTGAATAATTAGAGCCCAGCCTCCCCTCAGACTGCATTGAACTTCATGTGAAATCATTAACACCCTGTGAATGCCCTGAGAGCCTCAGCACTGGAAATGTGATCCACTTGCTTTAGACCAGAAAGCAAAGCTGAAATGAGCACAGCCTCACTGGTCCCAGCCTTGCAGAGATTGCTCCACTCTGTTGGTGTGGGGACAAATCAAACCAAATTCTCCCAGCATACGGAATATGACCTGGGGGAGGGAAAGCTGGAGAGACAGCAAACAAATTTGTAAAGTCTAATCTGTGTTTGATGCACACAAGTTGCTGCCATTAATGTGAAATCCAGTAATATCACACCAAAAAGAGACTGCAGTCCCAAAGTGGCTCTCTGGGCCCCTGCAGCCCCTCCTCTGCAGCCTGTGCTGCCACAGAGCAGCTCCTGCCAGCTGCTTCTCCAGATTTAACTCCTCATCCCTGTGCCAAAACTGGCTGAGGGTCAGCTTGGCATCACTGCTGGGTGAGAAGTACACACAAGTATTCAGATCACTTCAAGGTTAGTGCACGTCTGGGCCTCAACTTGCAGCTTAAAGAAATGTGATGAATCCAGCAGACAAGTCAACAAATCTCATCACTGGTCCAGCAGTGCCAGAGCATTTCTCCCATGCTGGAATTCCATCCCTGGCACAGACTGCAGGGCTGTGGATGATATCACATCCTCTTCAAGAGGAGTTCAAAGTTTGAGTGCAAACCTCGCCAGCACTGAGCACCCTGAGGGAAATTCCTGCTCCCTGGGGAGACAAAGCAGCTCAGGACTTGCCAGAGTGGGACGGGAAACACAGAAAAGGAGCATGAGCTGTGCATCATCTGTAGATGTTTCCTCTCTGTTTCCTGATGTTCCATGAGCTGTGCATCATCTGTAGATGTTTCCTCTCTGTTTCCTGGTGTTCCATGAGCTGTGCATCATCTGTAGATGTTTCCTCTCTGTTTCCTGGTGTTCCCTGTGCCTGGCATGGCCATGGGCTGCTTGGAAATGGGTGAGCAATAAAACATGGCAGCACTTGGAGGGAAAGTGCAATTTCCATTCTACTGGTCCTCTCTGGACATCAGTGACACATTGAGTTTATTTGGGAAATGAAACTCTACAGCATGTTGCTGGAAGATGCTCTAGTTAAGCTAGTTAGACTGGCTAAAACTTAATTACATTTATTTTTTTATTCTAAGATACAGCTAGATACATTTACAGCTAAATAAGCATATAGTTTGGCTGTATCATATAGAAATAGAACTTTCTGGGATAAAAAGGTGCATTTTATTAGTGGTTTACAAGACTAGAATTTCATTGTAAATTATTATCAAAACTATAGCATCACAAAATTACATTTTAATTAAATTAAAATTCCCTTATAAGCAAAACCTCCAGGATCTCTTATGCAGAAGCTTCAAATGGTGCACAACACTTTCCAGAAGACTTCCCCCAAAGAAACAAATAGAAAAATTTGCACTTAACACAACCATTATGTAAAAGTGGATCTTTAATGCTGTCTGCCTGTAACATGTAATTCTTGAGAGGAGGAAAATCCAGATATTAATTTGCTCCTTTTCACAATGTACATTCCTGCTCAAGTAATTTTTGCTGACAACAAAGGTGCCAAGGAACTTCCACACAGGTTTTTGTAAATGCAGCCTTCCCTTGCTTATAAAAAACCATTGGCAGCCACACTGGGGGTATCAGTATTGGATAGAAGTGCCTGGAATCCCTTAAGTGGAAAAATGTCAATAAAGAACAAGAGAAATCATTCCCTGATCTATAAATGATGATTTGGTGGGATTTTATCACCCTGTTCACCACTGTCTGCAAAATCTGAGGTTTAAAGGAGTAGAAGCAAAGATTAAAAAAAATAAAAAAAAAATAAAATAAAAATAGAAGCATTTTGCCCTTCAAAGTAGGGAGCAGGAACCTGAATCAGCCTTTCTGGTGCCTTTGTTACCCACCCAGCTCAGCTCCCAAAGCCCCTGGTGGAACACCAGCAAGTGCTGACTCACGGACTTTCCTTGCCAGGCTTTGTTCCTCCCCTGCTGTAAACACTCATTATTTGACATCACAGTTTTCAATCATACATTTTTAATACTTTTTAGGAGAGCGCCTGTGTTGTGGAATCTGCTCCAAATATTTCTTTGATTCTTCAGACTCCTGAGTAGCAAGAATATTTTTTTTTCTATTTTTCTTTCTTCTTTGGCACATCCCATGTGTTCCTGAGCTCTGCTCTTGTGCTGCTGTTACAATACTCTTAGACAGCACATCTGTAATGGTTCCCAGGTAAACCCAAACCCTTGAAGGAGCCTCGTGCATTCCAATTCTCCCTGTCCTCATCCCAGAGATTGTGGCAGAGTTTAGATAAGAATACATTAAGGATGATGTATGAACTGAGGTCCAAATCTTTCAATAAGTATTGTTCCAGATGAGATGAGTGAGCTCTTTAAATGAATTAGTTTCCAGAAGAAAAGACTTTACTGCTGTGTTATCATAAATCTATATTTCCACGGCACAGACGCTTAATTTAATTATGGTGTTTAGCTTAAGGTGCAACCTCATCTCCTTTCAAATCTACATGGACAGATGTCTTTTCTACCTCATGGAGTATTTCATTGAAGTGTTGTGTGGGAAAAAGCAGAATCTGAAGCAGCAGAAGTACTTTTTACTAAGAAAATGATCAAAACAAACATGCAGGAGGTTCTCAACATGACAAGGAACAGACACTTCAAGCAAGTGGTGTGTTTTTTGTAATAAAGCTATTTGAATATTAAATCCCTTGGCAAAACAAAACCTTATTGATTAGGAGTTGCTCTAAAGAAAAATATACTTTTAGGCCATTTTTAAAATTATCCATCACTTCAAGCCAAGTGTAAGAACATTCAAACACCCAATAGAGCATGGTGTGGAAAGATTCCTTCCCAGAGTCCCCACAGGAGGAATGACACATTCTACAGGAACAATTTCACACTGAAGTAATGAGGAGGCTGAAAAGGTTGTTTTTGTGACTTCCTCACCTGCCAATCACTGTCTAATTGATGGAATCAGGCAAATGGAGCAGGTGAGTGGTTTCTGTGCTTGACTGCAAGACTAAAACTAACTAAAACACCAGTGAAGCTGTCCAACTTTCTGTAGAGTTGATACCAAGTTAACACTAAAAAGCATCAATTCACCCAGCTCTGCTGGAGGGAGGCAGTGTCTTAGAGCTGCGACATGCTCAGGTACATTGAGCACATCTGGAAAGTGGCTCCAGGGCCTAACCTCAGTGGGAGCCATCATTCAGCTGAGGGAGGCTGCTGGGGAGGATGAATCAGGAAAACCTTAAAAATATGATTGCCTGGCAAAGAGATTTTGAGAATATGGAAACTGTAAGCGATATTGAAATGAAAGCCATCTTTGAGATACCAAATCTTAGTCCCTAAATAACTACAAAACAATAGGATGGCTGGCTGAAAGTGATGCCCTCTGATTGAACAATTTTCTCTGCTTGCAGATGGGTCCAAGGATCAGAGAAGACCCTGCTGGCTTGGCAGGAGGGACCCAAAGAGTTTTTAGGGTTTAAAGTCTAACACAGTGTGGTAATGTAATGATTCTTATAGGGTGTATGTAAATGCCGTAGGATTTGTAACTTGTATTAGATTGGTTAGTGGAAATTAGAATATTCAAGACAGAAGAACATTTATTGTATTGTGATGGGAACCTTGCTCTCTTACTTCCTTCTCTTACCACCCTCTTACCTCTTACAACTCTTAGCTCTCTAAACTCTCTCTCTTGCTCTCTCTCTTACTATCCCTGACTTTCTCACTGCCCTGCTCTGAGCTGTGCTGGCAGCTCCAGGCAGGGCCCTTTGCAAAAAACACAAGTTCCAGACGTGGCTTTAGAGATCTCTTGTCTGTCCTGACTGTCCTGCCACCGAGGCTGCACTGCCACCCTTGTCCCAAAGGCATTTCTGCAAACTGAGCCTCACCAGATGCTGTGTTCCAGAGCTCTGCTTGGGAGAGCTCCTAAGGACCTGACCCAGTGAGGGGTGAGACTCAGAACAGCTGTGGGGTAAAAGGAGAAAAGCTGAACCTCCAGGGGTATCACCCAGCACCTGCTCTCAGCTTCATCTCAGCTAAAGAGAACGAAGCTGTGGCCATCCTCAGCCACACAACTGTTCACTCTGCTCAGTGCAAACCTGGGGTCAAAACATAAACCAAAATCAACATCGCTTTTTTTCTGGGGAGGGAAAAAATTAGGTTTCCCACTGGAACATTAAAACCTGAAATTGTAATCTGTTTTCTCATGTGAAGGCTTTGCCAAGCACACTGCAATGTCCACACAGTAGGAGCTCCATTGGCAGTTTATTCTTGGAATTATGTCTCTGATTGTGCTCTGCTCAACCATTCTGAGAATGGGAAACAACCTTTGCTCATGAAATGCATTCTTCTAATTATGTTGCCTATTTTCCATTCGTTATTGACCAGCACAATCATATTTTAAACCCAAATTATTCAAAACTTTGCTGTTTAGCAACATGCAAATCCTCTAAATACAGAATATATTAATTAGATGCTTAATTGGATAAATTAGATGAAAAATCATTGAATAGATTTTTCAGGTGGGAGTTGAAAAAATATTTCTTAGCACAATGTCAGATTTCCCTTTTTTCTTTTTATTGCTCCTTGGTTGCTTTTCTTTCCTGTGTCCTTCACAGCTCCTTTCATTCCTTTCAGGTAGATGCCAGTGGCACAGATGGAGAACTCCGGGCAGCAACTCAACAGCACAGGACCCACAGTACCCAGTTTAGCTCAGGGCAGTAGGAAATCCTTTTGTAGTTTTTTCTCCAGTCTTAGGAGGAAGGAAAAAAAAGCAAAGCCTTGTCTTTCACATGTTTTTACACTGCCTACTTATGTCAGCAGAATTCACTGCTGAGAAACTTAGAATCTGTAACTTTTTCTGAGCAAGTCTGGCCAGCTGCCATTAGACAAAAGCTCCACAAAATCATCCCATGTTTCCAAAGCTTGGAGGTGGAAAATACTGGATGTTTTAGGAGTGTTGTCCACCCCCAGTGAAATCTGTGACATTTGCCCTTTGGTTCTCACTGGTGGGGGATCAACATTTAGGGCAATTTCTGTGTATAAAGGAAAGCAAAATGCAGAAGGCTGATCCTCTTCGGGCACAGAGCACAGCTGCTTGTCTTTGTGTCCCAGCCATTGCAGACAGAGCTCAGGAAGCTGCTCTCTCCTGTGCTCTGCGCTAAACCACGCTTTTCACCTTCCCTCCAAGCACAGCACCAGATCAAAGAGCTGCAGAGGAAATGAGGCCCCATGGAGTGATTGATTTTGCAGGACAAGATGCAGAGGGGCTGCAGTAAATCTGCATTTTGGCCACTGCACAGCTGTGCTCCAGGTAATCCCTCCTGCAGCCACAGACCATGGCTGGGGCAGCAATTTGCTCTCTGCTCTCTGACCTAAAGCCACAAACCTAAAGCCAAACACATCCAAAGCAAAGATTTGCTCCAAGCCCCAAACTGGGAAATTTATCTTTCCATGCCTTTTTCTTACACACAACACACTGAGGTGTTTTTCTCATCTCCAAAAGGTTTTTCCTCGGTCCTTTAATGTCATACAAGTGTGGCTACCAGGTCATCTGACTCAAAATGAGCTTGTGGCTGCAGAAGAGCTGAGTGCCAAGGACCAAAGAAGTTGAGTTTTACTTCCAGGAGGAGGAGAAGGAAGAAGTTCATGGCTCTTCTCACACCTGGCAGGGTCTCCTTGGTCCCATCTTGCTGTCACAGCCACTGCTGGGTCTGCTGCATTTCCAGCCCAAAAGGAACTGAACAAAACTCATCCCAAGATAATTCCCCACGCAGAAGGAAACCACAGGGAGAGTCTTTCTGCTGCTCAGAGAATCTATTTGAACATATTGGCATTTGATATAAATAAAACAAAAGCTGTTCAGGATTCATTGTTCTGTCTGCTGAGTAATGAACACCAACATGATAATTACATCAAAATTGATTGGTTTAAAAATGTCTACTGTAATTAATTTATTATAATACTTATAGGACAGTTTAAGACAAGCTCTAGTGCACCAAGGATTAAATGTCACTCACTTACAGTGCCCAAGAGGTTGCCCACACACCCATGTGTAGAGAATGGAAATTAAAATCCAAATCAGGAATTAAAAATCAGACTCATAGGAATCATCACAGAAAGGCTTGGGTTGGAAGGGACCTCAAAGATCATGTAATTCCAACCCAAGAAATAGGTTTAACTTTTTTATTTCCCAATCTTAATTTTCTTTGCTCTTAGTACTATGTGAACATTTTATATATTTAACTTTCTCCTTTTTTATCTTTTTAAACAAGGAAAGGGAAAGAGGAGAGACCTCTGAAATCTCAGCTCATAACCTCCTTTTTTTTCAGCCTGATGGGAAACCCTGGCTGGGGACTTCCCTGTTTATCCAGGCTGTGCAAGGACAGCTCTTCTGTGAGGTGGGAGTTTGGACACAGGCAGCAGCCAGAGAAAAATTTTCAAACCCAGTGAGTGATTCAAGTGTGTTGATTTCTTAATTTTCAGATACTTTGCCAACTAATTCAGGCCACAAGAATAAGTTATAATTTCTGCATTTGGAATTTACATGCTCCAGATGTGACCTGACCACACTGAGCTGAGCTTCTCAGAACAAACACTTAATTCTGGCTCTGAGTCACAGCCCACCCAGCCCCACTGCTGACATGGGAAGGGCTCATTTACAGAGTATGAATATGCTCTTCTACTCAAATATATTGGCTGGAAATATCAGGCAAGTGGAGCTACAAGACAAAAAAATGATAAATCAGAATTCTCAGAATATTTGATAATTTGTCTGACTCTTAAATTGGCAACCTCGACTCAGTTTGGAAAGTAACTGCACAGCCCACTGTGAGGGCAGGAGTTTTCCTTTTAGAGAAAGTCAGTTTACATTTCATCAACTGAACACAAGCTTTATTTCTTTTTTGTTTAGAAGCAGGAAAGCGTAATGCCACAAAGACCAAAAGCCCTCTGTTGGTTTATAAAAAACTGCTGTGCTCTGAGCAAGAGCTTGGCCTGCCTCAGAGTCCATTAATAGCTATCTGTAGCAGAAAGACAGTCGTGTATTTCTGTTTGTTTCTGTTCTCCAATTCCTCCCCTCCAAAGGCTAAATTGTGCTGCTTCTTGTAAAGATTAAATAGCAAGCAATTCAACTTCTGGCACTACACTTTCAAATTCGAAAGAGGATATGTCATGCAAAAAGAAAAGGGTTTTCTTTGGGATTGGGCATTCTTCTTCTTTCATGACATAATGAAAGGCAAGGGGAGCCTTTTAAAGCTCTGTGACATTATCAAACTTTGCCTCAGTCACGCTGTGTGAAAGCCCTGCACACCACTGATGCTAAGGATAGGCAGGAAATGATAATGAGAAAATCAGTATTAATTGCTGGCAGAGCCAGGATCTGTTCCATCCCCGTGTACAAATAACTGCACAGCTCTGCCTCATTGCCTGTGCCACTGGAGCAGGGGAAAAGTGACTTTCATAGCCTGCTTGTTTACTCTCCAGAGTTACTCAGTGAATAGTAAGAAGAATCTGAGGCGCAGCAAGTCAGCAAATAAATCACAACTGACAGGTTTTTTATTTCAGTCACACTGTAGTAAATTCAAATAATTCTAATGAAGTCAACTGTGCTGCTCCAGACTGACCCATCATCACACAGAGTGGGACAATCACCCTGCTCATTTAACAAAGAGAAAAGATGCACTGATATATTTTTGCAGATCTGGCGATAGGTAACTTCCATCCTTCATTAATAGTTTCTATTGAAGGCATTTAATTAGCATTAGAATAAAACTAAGCAAAGTGCCTACAGTGCAGCAAACAATCCGAGCTGAGGCTGAGCAGTTAAAGCCCTCTGACAGCTCTGACCGCCCGCAATCCTAATGGCCAGGCTGGCAATTAATGTTCTCTCATTCATCACTACTAATTAACTTCATTGATTTTTAACACTGGGATTTCCACATTAAAGCATGCAGCAAGAAGCATCACATTTGTTATGACATGATATTCAGAGGAAATGAAATAAAAGAAGTGCTGTGTCAGGAGACAAAACCACCATTTAGGTCAGGATGTGAAGTTACACCAAAAATTATACATTGATCTTCAATGGCTTTTATTTTAACCACCTGCTCTCTTGAAAAGGAAATGGCAACTATTTGTTATATAGACATGAGACAAAAAAAGACAAAGTTTAATGAATGGACTGCAAAGTTGCTTTTGCTCTTGCATAAACTAAATCCCTTCAACACAGCCTGAAATCCCCACAGTTCCTGTATTGGAAGGACCATGGAGAAGGTAAATAATGTTTTGAAGAAAGGATTTAACAGGTGTTAAGGTTCTGCATTGGTCAGATCTGTAGGAATGGAGGGGAGATAAAGATTTTGCACAGTTTCTCTAACAGGTATCTGAACTTTCCACCACATCAGAAGATAATATAAGAATTACAATAATAATCAGGCATGGAGACTGAGCCTCTGGATGCAGAGCCAGTCAAGAAAGAACAAACTATCAAAAGAAATGAAAGTTGCACCGCATTGTTGGACTGGCTCATGCAGGTAGATCAATAGAGCATTGACAACATATTTCTATGCCAGGAATGTCCACTAAAAGCACATGGTTTCATTGAGCTGGATATTCTCAATAAAATATAACCTATCACCAAGCAAAGAACTGGAGGAAAAATATCCTGCTTATTTCTTTAAAGAGTGTTTGTAATAAACTAATGATCTGGACTGATTCTAGTGGATTAGAGTGGTCCTGCTTTCACTTGACACTGATTTACTGTATAAACTTGAGCAAATCCTGTTCCCCACAAGTCCCAGGCTTTTCTCCACTTATAAATTTTAAAAACTGCTCTTGAAGGTTTTTTCTTTTTATGAAGGAAGAGAATATTTCTGGGTGCAAATGAGGACATTTTACAGCATAATAAATCATCAATAAATGCAAAAAAAAATTGGGTGAGGAAAAGTTTTGTGCCTGGCAAACTTGTGGATCTTTTTCCACAGGCCACTTACAGATGGTTTGAAGGTGACACCATAGAGTACATAAAAGAAGACATTTTCTCCTGCATTTCAGCTTAAAATACAAAGTGAAAAAGTAGCAAATTCATGGTGCACAGGAGTCACTGAAGCTCTTCCAAATCTCCCATGAAGGCTGTGCTTTGCTTTCTAAACAGGGAACATAAGAAAGAAGATGTGCAGCATACAGAGCAACTCAGTGATGGTGCAGCAGCCATGCAAGATTTTATTTAAGAATTACATAAAAGCAAACCCATGAAGATTTGCAAGATCAAAAGTTGTTCATCTGTGAAGTAAATGCCCAGTATTGTCTCTCCACTTCCTGCCTCATGCCTTGGGATGACACAATCAACAAGGCTTCCTTTGTGGTTTCAATTCTGCTTGATTGTACATTAATGCACCAGCTAGGACTGAATCATCTGTTCTTGTCTGTGAGTGGTGCTGAGGATTTAGAGCCCTACAGTGGAAGCTACAAGTGATGTGTATGGGCACAGCTGAAAAGAAGAAAGGCAAGGTCATCCACAAACAGGCCTGAAAGAAGGGAGGCAGTAATATTTAAAAGAGAATTAATTATGGGGAAGATATTCATATATACATCACAGAGTTTCCATTATATCCTGATCATTCAAACCATTATAAGGCATGGAACAGAAAGGCTTTGGTCTAGGATCACTTGGTGCATAAGTTCAGGATTGATTTCTTTAGTGTCCAGGAACTGTGTTAGTCCCAACCTGCCCTTTTCCCAGCACAGGCTGCAGAATTCCCTGCTGGAGAGGCCTGGGGAGTTGCTGCTTCCAGGCTGGGGATATGAAGGATGGAGAGGAGCTCTTCACAAAGAGGGAATGTGTCACAGCAAGAGAAATGTGAACTCATAAATTAATGTCCTTTCAACATACTGAGATGGAGAGATTTTGCAGGAGGCTGCTCTTTATCATTGAGTGCTCAGGCAAGCCAAGGGTAGATCAGATCCTGAGCACAGGTTTTTTGGACAAGGCATGTGAAACAAAGGATAAACAAACTTCAAGCAGCTTGGTGACACACTTGCCATCATTCAGTTAAGATGAAGACATTGTGATTTTAAAGTTACATCTTTTGCAACTCTTTTTTTGTGGCCTTGGGATTTCTTTATGATTTTGGATGGCTCAGTTTGCAAAGATCTCTCTCAAGGCAGATTTTGTGTGGATCAGAGCTCAGTTCAGGAGTTCACAATGCTTCACTTTGACATTAACTGACTTATGGATCTATCAAATATAAACACACATTGAAGTGCTTTCCTGTAGACCTACAAAATTACAAAGCATTGCCAAGAATCCACCCCAGGAGAGCCCCTTTATCGGGGTCACACTCCTGTTTTATTCATTCAGACTGGACTCTCCTCAGAACCTGTAAGGACTGATCTGGGAGTGACTGAGTATTCCCCACTCTGGAATGGGGAATAATATAACAGATATAAATAATATAAAATAGTCCCCATTTTGAAATGAGGAATAAGATTGACAACATCTGCTGAAGAAGGTAAAAGAAAAAAGACACCAACACACTTTCTTCTGTTTCTTCTCAGTTACACTCCTTCCCCTGAGCTGCTGCCTCAGTGCAAGTTTTGCCCCAGTGAAGATCCACTGCATTTTTTCAATCCCTGTTCCATGATAAAAAGACCTCATGGGACATCTTACCTGAAATCTCACCCCAATCTCCAAGGTTTATATTGCATCCAGCCTGCTCTAACACAGCCACACGGCTTTGCCTCTTCCTTTGTTCTCATCAAAGACATTTTGAGGTAAAAAATGGGACAATGGTGCCTCTGACAGACTGGAAAGCAGCAGAGGGTGGGATGAGCCACGCCTGCAAGCTAGAGAGAGACAAAACCCAGGAGCTTCTGCCAATCCTACACAATGTGGTGCATTTGCCCCAGGAAAGAAAGATGCTTCCAAACAAGGCAGTGCAATGTTTGCTGTGCAGTGAACTGAATCGAGAGCTGATGTTGAATGACATTCCATCCAGAGCAAGAGAAGCAAAGAACTGAGTGAAGCAGGCAGGGCCACTCAGCCCTCTCTGGAAGCACCAAACATCTTGTGGTGGTTATCAGAGGAGGAGAAAGAGGGGGAGGAGGAGGAGGCAGCTTCAGAATAACCCAAGCCCATCAGCTGAATGCGAAGAGTTCCAGAGAGTTCCCCTGAGTGTGTCTGTGCAGCCCTGGCTGTCACATTCTTCATGGAACTGTTTGAGGCTCTACAAAAGCACCTGGGTGTGCAGGGGACAGAGAGAGAACTCGAGACTTTAGCACAGCACCATTAGCAGCTTCAAACAAGGAGCTTTTGGTAACCAGAAAAACATTTTCAAGATCTCAGCACGTCTTTGTCATACAAATTTGAGAAATATTCTCCCTGTGATCTGAAATGACTTCAGGCTGTCATGGGCACATTTACCTTTCTGTGCTACTTGAGAAAAGCACACTGCAAAGGTCATCAGCTCCTCACATAGAAGTTTAGAAGCCTTCAAAACCCAGAAAATTCCTACTGCTGATGGTAAGGTCTCATGTGGCAATTATAACTTTTAGGTACTAGTGTAATTTGGGTTTTTTAAACTTTGTTATATGCTTAGAAAAAATAAATTATTTTACATTAATCCTACAAGTGAATACTGACCCCAAAATCTACAGGAAGCTGCTGGTACTGTGCATTGTACCATCCATACCTAAACTGATGCCTAGCATGAAGAGTTTTGTCAGCAATATGGAAAAAATGGCTTTTCTTTAACCAAATACAGGGAGTGCCATGGAATCAAAACTCCAGAAAATAAAATCTATTGAATAATCAAATTATTATATATTTATAGAATTTCTTTTATATACATATACATATACATATATATATATATATATATATGTAGGTGTGTATCCATCTCCTATTTTCTCCCTAAACTCCCCTGTTCACAGACCTGAGAACAGTCCTTCTAATTACATACAGACTGTAATTTTCCTGAGGATTTCTCTCTCATAACAGAGGATTTCAATTTGAAATATTTCCTAATGATGACCAGAAAAGCATCACTCCAAGTATCCCAAGGTTCCAGTGGATGGTTCAGAGATAATTCGCTGTAAGTTATCCCTACAATGTCCTCATTTTCAAAGGAAATTGTAAATTATGTAAATCAGAAATGCTCATCTTGTCAGCCAATTCTACATTTATATCCAAATTACCATTTGTTTCTTAAAAACACGAGGGTCAATGAAGCCAGCAGGTACATCAGACATGGTTTGACTGATGTATTTTAAATGACTGAAAAATTTGCTTTTCCATGTTCTGACACCAGGCAGATCCATGTGCAAGTGCTCCAGGAATGTGCTTTTTAATATTGAAGCTGAGTTTTTGAGAGCACCAAGAGGTGTCTTTTCCTCTTGATGTGCTGCTGTATTAAAAGGAATTATGAATGTGAACTTGGCCACAGCAAGAAGAAACCTCATGTCTTGTACTGGGCTGGATTTGACTATCAAGATAAAGTTTGTAACAAAATGAAAGCAGTGTCGGGGGAAAAAAACTGTAATTCCAAAGAAGAGGAAGACCTTCAGCAATGCCATGTTTCCACCTGAAATCTTACACCTAAAGCAACTGGAATGGTTCCTCTAAGGCTCCTTTATTTTTGTTCTAAATGCTCATTTCCTCTGCGCCACTGAAGAATTCAGTGAGGCAATAAAATCACCAAAGTAGACCAGGACAAAATCTAAATTTTAAAGAGCCCTGTAAAGCCTGGGAAAGCTCAGAGTGTGTGGGACACAAGGAAGGAGGAGTCCCTGAAACACAAACAGTATAGGAATATGTACAACTTGTTTTAATAAATTTACAGTAATAGGCTGGGACTAAAAAGAGATTAAAATAAAACCTAAATCTTGAAACACCTAAAGTGCTTTGTAAGTTCTGTAAGGAAGTGAATTAAGAGGGGTAATGGCAGTTTCAGACTGAGTGTATTTTCTGAGACAAAGCCATAGGACATGCTTTTACCAGTGGCCAAAATCATGATCCCTGTGTGAAGCACAGCATTTCCTCCAGGTACAGGATGTTCAGGAAAGGATATTTCTGGCTGTTTCTGAGTTAGAAGTTATTCAGTTGAAGAACAAAGATTTTGCATTTAATTTGGAGCTGACTGGAAAATGTTATTGAGTTATCTCCTAACCAGATTGAAAATACAGCAGCAAAATCAAATCATGGGATGAGTTTCATGCTCTCTTACAGAAGTGCTTTAAATTTGCTGAAGTTAATGGTGTCTCTGCTGAATTACATCAGCTTTTTAGCTCTAAAAGAACATACTAGCATAAACTAAAACATTATCAACTTCTTATCAGCAATCTCCTTGTCTCCTCCTGGCTGCAGGGCCAGAAAGGAGATTCTTGTTTTAGACTCAGCCCAGTGAACCAAGCAGACCCCTACACTCTCAAGAAGTCAAAGCTCAGAGTAATAAAAGGTCTGAAATCCTGCTAGATTCCTTAACTTCTGAAAGTAGGACACAAAGGTCCCCAGAAATGATTGCTTTTATCTCTAAATGTTCTGAAACCTGTGATTATATTCTTCCTAAACATGGATCTGTCATCTAGATAATTTCCATCCAATTTTCTGGCCTTTAGCTCTGGTGGTGCTGAGCTAGGAGATCCCTGGAAAGCACCTTGGATCTGCCCATTCACACTTGGAATTCCCAAACGCCACTTTTTGTGTTACAAACCCTCAACAGTCCCAGTCCAGCTCTGAAACTCTCTCTGATTCAGGCAGTGCCAAAAACTACAGACTCGAGGGCTGGGAATCAGAAAATCTCTACATTTAGAATTCCTCTTTCTGGAGTTCCAGCCAGATGATGAGCAAAGTCTTTACATCTTTGCTTTCCATTATTGGCAAACTCAGGTTTTCCCTGGTATTTATCCTTGTGCTAACTGCCTTCCCAGGATTCCATGATAAAACAAGTGGGCTACTGCAGGGATTTGACACATATGGATGTGTGTACCCCAATCCTGGCACTACTCTAGTCTTGCCAGAAATAGAAAGCCCCTGGCAATGCAATTCTTTAAAAAGTGAATTTGGAAGGAATAAAAAGTGGTAATTAATTGCCTGGTATAAATGGCTCTGGACTGAATACAAGCCAGTTTGATTACCTAACAAATAAAATCACTTTCTGAGGTGATAACTCAGTTCATAAAGTTGTGCAGAAAAGCAATGATGACAAAGTCCTTGCTGTGGTGCATCCTTCTTTCTTCAGAGCTGGATGTCACTCAGGCCATGGCTTGAGCTGAGTTACACAGGCAGAGAAACAAAACCCAGCTGAAGAACACCCATCTCTTGCTTTTCAAGGAGGAGGCAGAGATGCTCCTTGCCTTCACTTGTACTCACAATGGAATGGGGTGTAGGAGAGAGCTGACAAAAAGGGAAAGCCCAGTTTCTGCTGCTAAGGGACTGATTTGATTGTTGCTACAGGAAAAAGGAGCCTGTGGGGACTGGGATCTGTGCAAATCACACAGGAACTGAGAGTTCTGTCTCTCTCAATAGGTTTGTTGTTACAAAGATATTTAAACACCAATGCCAATCCATGGACAGTTTGGATTTCCTCAGCAGCTCCTTGGGTTTGGCTTTCCTGAGCAGCTTTGCTGAGCTCTCATCTCCCAAATCCTGGGACAGTGTGTGACAGGAGTCCCACACACCACTGCACCTGTTCAGAACAGTCCCCAGCCCAGTGTGGGGCGTCCCACAGGTACAGCCACACCTCCTGTGTGCCCTCGAGCATGCCCAGCCAAACAAGAGAACATCTGGCTGCAAAAGAACATCTGGCTGCAAGAGAACATCTGCCTGCTCCTGCCCTCTCTTCCTGCTCATCTCACCCACATGATCCTGGGAAAACCGCTGAGTCTCCAACTTGCAGAGAATGGAATTGGGCTCAATCATTTTCTTTTCTGTTGAACATGTTTTGTTTGATCATAACAAATCAGCCCAGTGTGATGTAAACGAGCTGATCTTAATCAGCAGTGTACTAAATATCCACGTGACATCTGCATACATTGTTGGTTCCTGCCTGCTCTACATGCACAATTTAATTAGATGAGTAATAAACGTGTCAAATTTATCAATGGTGTAAAACATTTGACTGCAGTGAATTTACACCCTTGATTTGGATTGTTCACAGATGTCTTATTATAGCTAACATGGCTTACCTATTTATTCTAAAAAATTAATAATTATCTTCTTGCTTTTACATTGATTTCTCCAATTTTCCAGGAGGGAAATACAATTAACCATAAATAAGAAAAAACACCTCAAAATTGACTGATGAGAAGCTGTTAAAAGACACTCAGTTCAATTAGGCTAAAAGCATTCTTTCTTTGTGGCAACAGCACTTTCCAAATAAAACCTGAATTGCAACAGGAGGAAAGTGAAAACTCAACCAAAAGTTGAGAATGGATTTTCCATCATTTCCTCTATTGAATGTGATTGACTATTATACATAACCAACATGAATCATTTGTTACATTTTTAAGAAATAAATATATTTTCTCAAATGCTCTTTTACTCAAAAGAATTTTAAAATGTGATGAGATACTGAAGTGGCTGTAGGTGAATATATTTAAAACCTGTGCTTGGGTTCCTAAAATGTTCATCCCAGCCACACCAACTGAACAATTCCTTTGAATTGAGTTGGGTTGGAATTAGGCCCAATAAACTTCTCTCCTTTCAAAAATCATAATAGATAATAGAATTGACTTGCACTGAAGTTTATTACACAGCCACTGGACACAAATGCACTCAACATAATCAAGTTGGTACTTCTTATTTTAATTATAGGAAAAGCATTGTGAAAGTCAGACTTCCATTAAAAACAGGCAGTTTAACAAGACCTAATAAAATTTTTTTATCAATAGGAATATTCAGAATTAACTTTCTGTGTACAAATTAGATTTCTAATAGCAGGTTCATTTCTCTGGTGAGCTAATTTAGATTTTGGTATCAAACAATGTCTCAAACACATAAAAAACCTCCTATGGTAAATTTTCATCCCTAATGTTTTCCAGCTGGTCTCTAATAACTATTCCTAATTGTACTTGTTAAAAAGTGGATTTATGAATCTCAATTAGACTGGTTTTACTTATGCTACAGAAATTTTCAGTACCAACCAAGACTATTTCAAGATAGAAAAAAGTTTTATGTGGATGAAAGAATAATTATGAAAATAAAAAAGAAAATGCCTTTTCTACAATTTAATTCTCAGTAATTCTATTTCAATAATCCAAAACAGAAAATACAGCATGTAATAACCATTCTGGGAACTTTGTTCATTCCAAGAGTTACAAGGTACTTTTATTACCAGAATATTCACTTTGCTTCTGTGCCCTACTGTGAGCATAAAGATTTACATCATTCTCAGTGAATCTATTTTAATTTTCTTTGCAAACTTAATATCCTGATTCAGCAAAGTATTGAATGGAGGCTTACCCTGAGCACACACTGAAGACCCCAGCCAGTGTAAATGTTCCTGAAATTGGTGCAGGGCAGCTTCAGCAAACTCATCTTTCAGGTGATTCAGTCTTCAGCAGGTACCCAGGTATGCTTTATTTAATCATTTTGCTGATGACCAATTCCTCAATTGTGGAATAAAAGCCCCAGGACATCCCTGCCAAACCCTGTGTCCCCCTCATGACTGGCACTGACTCTAATCCCAGTTCTCACCCATCCTCAGTACAAACACCCCATGCAAAATTTTCTGTCATCTTCCTGTGAAATGGATTCCTTAGGAGCCCCTTCCCATCCCCTCAGCTGTGGGGCTTCATAGAATCAGATCAGAAAATCCTGGAATGATCTGGGTGGGAAAGGACCCTAAATCCCATCCCATTTCATTCCACCCCCTGCCATGGGCAGGGACATCTTCCACCATCCCAGGCTACTCCAAGCCTGGCCTGAGACAATTCCAGGGATCCAGGGGCAGCCACAGCTTCTCTGGGCACCCGTTCATAAATGTGACTCTGTGCCTGCCATGCCATGTTCACAGCAAAGCAAAACTTCCAGAGTTTGACAGAGAAAAAAATGATAAGTGACATAAACTGTTTTAGACAAAAATACCCTATCTATGGGCAGAACCACTGCTACAAACACATTTTTTGGTTACAGTCTCCTCCAGGTTTCCCAGATGGCCAGGTAGTGGCTATTTCTTGGGAGTCACCATATGCTCTAAAATTAGTGACTCACGTCTCTGACGAACATTCAGACCTCTGAAAAACGCCCAGGAAATCAGAGCTGGACACCAAGACCCTCCTGCAGCAGGGGAAAAAGTAGGTTCCTCCATGGCAAATTCTGAAACCCAAAGTCATGATCCCTAATGGAACAGCAGAGTCAGCCAAGAAGGGACTGGGCAGGTTGATTCCTGCACGTTTCCATTCCTTGTGAGGCTGAATATAGACACAAAAATGTTATTTTTACAACTTTCCAACACTGTCTGTTGTTGCAGCCAAACATTTTGGCTTCAACATTTGACTTTAGATACATGTAAAGCAATGCACAATAAATTCTCATCCAAAAGAAAGAAATACAGCAGCACATGCAAGGCAAGCTCTGGGCACAGAACAGTTAACACAGGCCTGCTGCCTACTCCACATTTGCCTTAAAAGCTGCTGTGAAAAAATCTGATTTCTCCCCAGAAATACCATGATTGAAAGCAGCAACTTGAAAACAGCAATATTTTTATGGGCTCCTGTGAAGAGGATTCTCCAGTGCTCAGTAGGGTGAATCCAACCTTCTCAAAAACACTGATCCCATTATTCAGTTTTGGTAATTAAAATGTTTTCTAAATGATTGTTCCCCAGCAGGAGGAAATTGATTAATTTTAATGCATTATTGTATTTTAGCATGGAACAATGTTGTCTTTTTATTCCTCTCCTCTTGTTCCCACCATTTGCAGATGAATTATTTAGATGTGAAGATTTGTCTACTGTGCTTGACATGAAGCTTTAGGGAGCAAGTGGAGAAACCCAAGGAGTGCCTCATCATTTGCAAGTTCAGTTTCTTTCTGTTTGGACATTGATTAGCACAGCACATATCACGAGGAAGTGCCTTGACTAAGGGGACATAAATGTGACTTTAACAGAATTTACGTATTTAAAAATGCATTTAGGATTTCCATTATATGCTGCTTTTTAAAACAAGTTGTTTCATTTTGAGGGGATAGTTTGGGTTTTGTTTTGGTTTCTAAATTAGGCAACAGGATCTTATTTAATTTAAATATATTTTATTTTAATGGCACTGAGTAGCATTTACCAGCACAGTGCCTCTTTATTTAGGTCCAAATTCTGAGTGTTTAAAATACACTCATTAACTTCAGCTGCTTTTCAGTGAGGCTGTTAATGACTTACAAGTGTTAGAGAAGCTGAAGCAACAGACACCTGGACAGCTGACATCAAACACAGATCCTGTCCCAGCTGAAGAAAAGGGATGTGTTTATCTCACAGTTCTGTCACAATAAGCAACATTTTAAATAATTAGAATTATTTTGTGTTTGTGTTCATCTTCTGAGGCATTTTGAGTAGAAACAATGCTGCCACAGAGGACCTAACACTAAATAGTTTTCTTGAAACAGTGTTTCTCCTGCTCACAAATTTTTTTATGAAAGCTTCTGCTTGATTAGAAATTAATAGGGAATTCCAATATGATTTTATCAGAGAAGAAAAGTTTGTTTACATATCCATTTCTATTTTCAAGCTGACTTCAGATAGCTGAGAAAACAATCAGATCTTCTGGAATGAAACTATGATCATCCAATTGCACAAAATACAGCAAAAAACTGGAACAGAACTACTTGGCTTTGGATTTTGCAGCAACTGGCAGCAATCACCTCCATAAAATTAAGAGAAATGAGCAGAGTAGACTGATCTATAGCTAATGCAGGACTAATTTGCCTAGGGATGCCTACAGTGCTCCCAAGAACTTTGCACTGGATCTTGGAGCACTCTACAAACATGTTAAGATTTTTAAAAATATCAGGAGCATTAGTATGCCCAGAAAATAGAAGGCTCTGGTTTTAGAGGCAGCTTTTGACAAAGCCAAGAACAGGCTTCTCCTTTCCTGATCCTGTCATACATCACCTTTTCTGGCAGTAGATTTATCAAATAAACAACATTCACCAGAACGTTTATTGCTTAATATCAAATTTACTAAAGTGCTCAAGGGTCTCAAGCAGAATGAAGGCCTCTATATTTTATGTAAAGACACCCAAAGAAACTGTGTGTCCTTAAACACTCAGTGTCCTCCACATCTCTGAAAAGTCTCATCTTCAAAGAACACAGGGCTTCAGTGCAGTTGAATCTCTCAGCTGCCAGCACTTCCCACCATCGTGGACTTGGTTTGAAACTCACTTTGAGAGGGTTTTAAACAATCAAATTGTTGTCCTTCACACAGCAAATTAATAAGGTGTGTTAATCACACCAGTGAGCAGCACAGGTCTTGTGTGCAACTGAAAATATCACAGCAGGAAGGGGAATGCAGGAAGAGCACCTCATCCTATTTCCAAACACTTCAGTTTCCAAAGCTTTGGAATAATTAGCTTTAGCTAGACAAGAAGAGTTTTTTGTTCCTTATTAATTCCTACACAATGAATGACAAGTACTATGCTAATGTAAGAAAATACTGGTATCAAAGTATTTTTTTCCTTGTGCTACAAGCAACTTGCAACACCAGACTTCTCCGATTTCCTACCCAGATGTCCAAGATTTTAGCTGGGAAGAGAGTCCAGGTGGCAGCTAGGGGTTCAGTGTGAAACACAAACACTACAGCACTGCTCTCTCCTGGCTGGGTCAGATGGCTGAGCAGGGACCACATCTGCTCAAACATCTTTCTCCCTGTGGCTGCAGAGTTTACCTGAAGTGACACAACTTTTTAAAGCTGCACTCCTCACACTGCTCACCAGGATGATTCAGGAGAGCAGATGTGCTCACCCTCACACACAACGAGTCAAGCTCACCTCTCCCTCCTAGCATGGCTATTTTTATGCACACTGACTTGCACCATTTCTTCTCTTGAGTTCTAATGCAGGATGAAGACTTCATAACACGTTTTATTTTTGCCATCCAATGGAATAAATAAGTGGTATGCAAGCACCATGGAAAAATATGCTTTTAAATTCAAAAAAAGTAACTTTTCTGTAAAGAGAGTCAAAGCTCCAGGAACATAGGGGAATTCTTGGCGTGCCCTGTGCAGGACCAGGAGTCAGACTTGAATTATCCTTGTGGGTCCCTTCTACTCCAGGATTCTATGATTCCATGGTTCCCAAATGGGGTCACTGAAGTACACCCAGCATTAATCCAGGCATGGTGCTGCCTGTTGGCAATGGCCAAACTGAGCCCATGCTCCATCAGCAGGAGAAAAAGCAGCTTGGGCACACCAGTCCTTCCCTCTCTGGTGCTGCTTTGAGCAGTTCAGCAGCACAGAACAATCAGAGCCTGACATTTCCATATCCCTTTGGCTAAATCCAGGCTATGTGAGCAACATTTCCATCCCAGCAGCGCATCTGCAAGCTCAGGATATTCCCCTTCAGCAGTCTGCTTACTGCTGGGCTGTGTGTGAACACCAGAACCTATCTCATTGGAGCACCTGTGCAAACATGTTTCTCTTACAAAAGTCAACAGAACTGCGAGTTTATATTCAGCTTCCAGTGCACTTTATTTTAAGTAGATCTCCTGCCTTTCAATGCCTGCATGCAAAAGAAAACCCCAGCCTTGGATCTGTACTGCAAGGGGAACACAGACCCTAAAATTTTCCTCTGCTTAATGCTCTACCACGCTGTCCCTCAAATGGGAAACCTGATGCTTAAGAAAGCCCAAAGAAGGCTGGGGAGGATAAAGAAAAAGATCTGCAGAAGAGAAGGGGGAAAACCCAGTTGCAAAAAATTGGGAGGATGCTTGGATTATCTAGAAACCATCAGTGTCAGATGCTGGACACCACTCAGTGCAGAAGCATCCTGCTAATTATTTATCTCTCTGTCAAGAAAAAGGCTTTTGCACAGCATACACAGATCTGGTTCCTCACTCCACATTCTCAACTCTGTGATTTCTGAGGGAGCCTTTAATCTGTTGCTGAATTTTATTTAGTTGTCTCGTTGTCCCTTCTTGTTTATTTTCTTAATTGTGGTTCTTTTTCTCGCTTTTTTCTATATATAAGTGACTTTCTATGTCCTTCCTTCCCACACACCTCTGCTTGCCAAGCTATTTCCCATTGCCTTTCTGTTTAACATTGTTTGCCCCTTATTCAGAGTTCCCACATTTTTTTGCATCTTACAGATCAGAGTAAGAGGAACAAGCTCAGTTTCCAGGCTGGGCTCAGATCATCCACAAACAATCCCACGGAACATATTTTGAGAAATAAATTTCACTTACATCTCCATGAGCCAGAGTGGTAAAATATAAATCAAAATAGAGTAAGAGAAATAAAACTTTTCCAGATTCCTGTGGATTGGAATGGATGTAGCATCTGCCTCAACTGTTAAGAGCACCTACTGCATTCACTCATTTGTTACCTTCTGACCACAAGCAGCAGATGGTATTTTGTCATTGCACAGACCTCAGTTCCCATAAATCACAATTTCTGCCCTGCAGAATTCACAACCCAGTGCTGGGTAACAAGTGGATGGGTCCTCTCCTGCAACAGGCACTGCAAACGAGTCTCCTTCCATGTGCAGCTCACAGGCCTGCCTGTAGATCTGACCAGCAGTATTTAATATAAATGAGTATTTTGTAAATGTAATTCACCACTCTTGCTGTTTTGGTGACATTCCCAGTAGCCCTCACTGCACAGATTCCATCTGATCAATCCTCAGTTACTATTAACACATTCCATAGGCTACTGATGTCTTCCCTGCCCATATCATTTAACACATTATAATGGCACTAAAGAATCCAACCCAAAAAGACTTCCTGAGGTAATTTACACTCACCACCACCAAAGAAAACTGATTTGTTGGGGCATTTAATTTTCAAGTGTTTTGCAGTGTGCTGGCACTGTTATTACCAGTAGTTCTGGTCAGTGACTGCAGTCACTGTACTTTGCTCCTCAAAACAAGCTCTACATAACTCATGCAATGACATTTCCAACTGAAAGATTACCTTCATTAGTTAGGGTTACATCCAAAAATCATCAGAGACAGCTTACAGAAAACAGTAAAACCATGGCTCCACTTGCTACATGCTCAGCTCTGTAATTCTGTACCACTGCAGCTATCAAAACTCTTCACATCTAAACTAAAGCACAGAGTTACAAATGGTAATTTTCAAATTTGTTCATTCATTCATCTACCATTAGGTTTCTAGTCTCTCTTTACAAGTAGAATGAAAATTAGGTGTTATTATGGAAGGATGGGATCCATCTCTCCAAACTGAAGCAGAGAAGTTGGATGCCTGGTGTGGTCAGGACCAGCAGACTGCCAAGACAACCTTGAGCTCCATGGAGAAAATGGGCAGGTGTCACATCCAGAAGGCAGCTCCTCCTAAAGGTGACATCCCCTGCCAAAAGCAGCCTCCAAAAGCCAATCCTGTGCAAACAAGCACAAGCATGGAACTCCTCTCTCCTTGGAGTTTCAGGGCATGCATGACTGGTCACACGGTGTTTGGAGAAAACTTTGCATAATAACACCAAGAATTACATTTTCTGATGCTTCAATTATGACTATAAAATAACTGACTGGTCCTGTTTGGTTGCTGAAATAACTGTGTGGAATATGCAGGGAAAAGGAAATTAGAAGAGGAGAAGGGGTGAAGAATATTGCTTCATCAGACATTCCTCCTCAATTTGAGGAATGGTAGATGTTATGACTTTAGTGGCTTTGATTTGCCATATCCATTTTAATACCCAGAAGTTAATACAGGTTCAAATTCATCAGCCAGCGCTTCTTTAAAATTGTATTTACAACTTGTGCATTTAAATGAAGGCAAACAAAGGTAAAATTTATGTTATAATAAAGTATCATTGTTTTAATTCATTAATAGAATTAAGCTAGCTGTGGCAAGTAGATAAAAGCCCTTTGAATAGTGAAACATTGCTGCAGTTTGTCTTGTCAAGGCTACTGCTTCTAAGAATATTTATGATTTTCCTGTTCCTCGAGAACCATAAATGACACAGCAGGTCAACAAGACAGTTTCAATCTCAGTCTGGATATTTCCACTCAGAACTAGAGGATAATTCAGTCTCCATCCCCAGGTAACCCCCGCCTCTCTCTTTCCACTGCTAACAAAGGGCTTAATACTGGACTTCCTTCTGAGAAACAAATTCCATGGCTTGTGCTCACGCCAGGACTTGGCCAGGGCTGGGGAAGGGAAATGGAAGCAGCATTTCCTGGTGCATTCAGAGAGCAGGAATCAGCACTCAGGGGGCAGGGACACTGCTCTGCAGTCACTGCCTGTCAGTAGGTACCAGACTGTGATGCACAACTCATGTGACACATGAGTGTCACTGAAGTCACCTCCCAGTGTCCTGTGCTGTGCCAACAGCGTGTTGGCTGCTAAATGACTTTACATTCTTCTTTATTTTTCTGCAGAGCTTATTTTAGAAAGGTTGTATATCAATCTGGAAAGTGCTGTGAACACGATGTTATCATAATGGTACCATATGCCAGTTGACTACTTACAAATCATCCATGCTTCCCTCACTTGGTAGATTTTTAAAGCATGATAAAGAACTTGATTCTCCTCATGCTTGCACTGGATTTATATCAGTGCCCCTCCATGTTTTATACTGGTAAAAAAATATTTGTATCAAAACCTCTGCAAAGCTTTAAAGGCTCTTAAAACAGCAGTGTCCAAACAATAGTTTTTACTATTCAAGTAATTGTCTCAAACCAGATGTGAGTGTTAAAGACTCGAGCATATAAAAAAGTAAGATATGCTCTCAAAACACCTTATCCATCCCTACAATCTAGAGAAATGGGTTACAGCCTTTAACTAAAGAGCTTTAAAGCTCTTAATTTACCTTCCTGTTTTGGCCCCTTTAAGAGGCCACTGTGAATTCCAATACTCCACTCTATCATTTCTCTATAGCGTTTTTCCTAGTATCTGTGTTCCAGAGAAATCAGATTTTCATGTGCTCACAACACTCCATAAACCTTGCAAAAAATGATGTTCTGTAAGGCCTGTGATAAAGCAGGAGGTTAGCAAAAGTCTAGATCTTAACAAGGAGTCCAAGATAAAAGGCTAAGTAAAACTTCAGCTGCATATCTGAACTTAGGAGAACCTGGATCTATTTCTACTCATATCTACCAGTTAAATATCAATAAAAACCAAAACAAACTAAGCAAAAAAAAAAAAACAAAAAAAAAAATCACAAACTTGTTCACAAATTCCTCACCTGGGCAACCTTTCAGCTGCCATATTCTGGCAAGTTTTATGGTGTCTTTTGACCATTTAAAATATTTTTCAGAGTGACTATTATTATAAAATGGTTTTGGTGGGAAAAAAAGAGAAAATTAACTATGTGAAGCTAGTGCACAGAACTGTTTTCACTCAGCTACTCTCTCTTACTCCTCCTCCAGGCAGAGCACATGTTGAGGAGTGAATCTCATTTCAGCCTCGTGCCCATTCATTCATTCACTATCCTTTGTTCTCAGGCTGGTACCAGAAGAAATTCTCAATTCTAGTTCTTACTGCATAGAGAAAAGTGAGTCCTAAAGTTCTGCTCTTGTTTGCAATCTGGTGTGAGTTGGGTGAGCTCTCCATTCCTGCGTTTCTATGAGTGGGCTAAGTGGTGACCTTCATCTTGTACCTCTCTGCCAAGCTCAGAAAGAAGCTTTCATACAAATTTCAGTAGTTTCTCTTTAGAGCAGCAGCCAGACTCGAGAAAATGCCTGGAGAGCTCAGCTCTACTGGTCAGACACAAGTGTTTGTAAACACACTCATCCTGGAGAATCCTGCACTTGTTTTTGGTCATCTTGACTGAATGCCTCAGATTCTCTGGGCTGCAGCCCACTCTCACAGTACTGAGTCAGATCTTCACAGCACTGTGGGATATTGTGTCTTCATTAATTTGGTCCTCTATCTGTAATTCATAAGGTAAGGGTCATTCCTACAACCTCTTAAACAAAATTCCTCCTCTCTACCTGCACACATCGTTTGTACATCACTCACAGGATTCACACACAAGTATCATATGGCTGAATTCTTCTGGCAATCTCAAACTGACTCTGTCTGGGATTTGTCTCCTTTGAGATTGGCCCTTTTAATTTTCTACAAGCTTTTTCATCTCTCACCCCTTAACATATAAAACTTCTCCACTGAGGTTTCAATCAGTTTTGTGCAAAGGAATGTACGAGTGGCTCTGGCAGCATGGTCAGTCTGCAAGGCACAGAACAATGAGGGGGAATTTTTTCTATGTTTTCCATTAACATCTGAACAAACCTTTCTGGGGGAAACTCATTTATTCCCAATGATAACTGTAACTATTTCTTTGATACAGGGTTTTACATATTAGCCTTTTTTTGTAATGTGTGAGATAGGGCAGAACCCTGTAGATTAACAGGGATCCCAAGTGCTGTTTGAGACCCATGAGGAAAACCAAGATATCTGCATTGGGCACGAGATCCAATGTGTGTCTCCCAGGAAAACACAATTCTGGTGGAGCAGCAAATGGAGACCAGGCAGGATAGCCTGGGGAATGTAAGGAGACTGTGAGACCTGAATCCTACAGGCATCTACAGCATGGTCTTCAGTCTACAGCATCCCTGAAGAAACTCCCAAACTCCCAGAAACTTTGGCTTTGAACTGGCAACACAGGTTCCTTTGCATGGACAGGCAAGGCAGAGAGGGGCAGTGGAAGTGCCTCCCGTGTCTGCCAGCACTCCTCTGCAAGGTGCAACCAGAAAAGGCATATTTGGATAAGATTAAATATGACAATGAACGTGGAAACAGGTAATTCAGACCCAAAAGGGACCAATGGATGATGGTTTGGGGGAGCCCACCACACTCTGTGCAGCTGGGAGTGCAGAAAGGCAAATCTTATAGCAAGCAAACATGCTGCAATAAAAAGAGGTAAAAGCCAGGGCAAGCACCACACTCCACACTCCCCTGCAGCCCCCATGTTTCGAGAAGAAGACTTATGGATTTTATATAAAGTAGCTGTGAACTCTGTAAAGTCTCCATTTAAATTCCTGACCCAGAGATTTGCACAGCAGTACTGCAAAAAGTAGTAATTACATACAAGCTTTTTAATATGCAATGGTATGCAGCACTTCCCTTTTTAAGCTGAACAGCCAAAGTAGTATCATAAATATTATATTTAAATAGTAACCCAAACCACATGGTTTTGAAAACAATAACCAAGCACATGCTTTGTAGGAACATAGAATTAGAAATGATTTCACAAGGATAAAAGGTTTGCAAGAATTGTGATCATGCTAGAGAGAAATAGTTTATGCAGGCTGTACTCGAAGGTATTTTCACAGTTCCAATATAATTAACTGTTTTCAGTGATTTATAGTTTTGCTGTATGCATTTGCTTAAATATTAATTTTGCTGCCTGGTGTTTAAAGCACGATGGATTGTTCAAAGTGAAAATGGCTGAGTGCCCCATTCACAGTAAATATGGGACTTCTTAACAGGCTTCTGTTTGATTCTTTGGACAATTCATTTCTATTTAATTCTAAAAATCAAGAGATCAAATTAGGCCTTTCTCCTAAGTAAAAAGCTGGAGCAACGTAACACAACCTAATATTGTGTATCTAACATCAGCCAATTTGGGTTTTTAAATTAAAATTACAAAATTTTATTACCAGGTAACTGGGAGTGACTGGAAATAAAGACAATGCTGAGACCTGGTTTTGAGAAATACATCATGGCCACATGAGCATTTTCAATGCTTCCTATGTTGAAACACTTTCACCATAAAACTTTCCAATTCTGTAACAACTCAGGTATCAACAAGAAGCAGCAATGAAACTGAACTCAGGAGTTTGAACATCGAAGCCTCCAGAGGTTGTTACTGACAAATGAGAACTCGTGGGCTTGCCTTGAAACTGATGTTGCAAAAATATTTCCCACATGCTTATTAGCACTTATTAACTTCATCAAACACAATTTCAGGTGTCCCAGGCCAACTTTAAGACACTCCAGAGCAGGGCCCATGAACTTGTTCATGAACAAGAAGAGATCTGTGCTCTGTCAAAGGCTGGCTAAAACCCAGTCCTGTGATGAGGCTGTTCAGTCAGTTTGGTCACCTTTATTTAGCAGCACTATAACCAAGGCAATACACCTGAAAGGATCCATGCAGCTGGCACTACTCTGAGCAGGAAAATTTGTGGGATTTAATAACAAAGTGGACATGGCAGGAAGGTCCAGACAGCGAGAGGGACAGCAAAGCTCTGGATGGACTCTAGGAAATGTCTAAGCGTGGAAAGGATTCTGTCTGAGACTTGGACATCCCAGGATAAATCTCAGAATTCCTTAGCCCAAAGATGTGAAATTGAGATATAACGTCCAGTCACCTCGCTTGAGATTTCTATTACCAAAATACAGGACTGAGCATGACAGGGGGAGGGATCTCCCCCAGCTGACAGGTCTGGAAGGCAGACAGGCTGCTCCAGTCCAGCTAATTTATGTCTTACACACTCCCGCTCTAAGTCAGGGGGTAATAAAGACATGGACTGCAGCCTTCCTTTTAGTTAGCTCCAGACTTTCTTCCTGCTTTGGGGGGAGAACGGGCTAAGCCCAGCGTGCAGTGATCCCGGGGGCTGGAGATTTCAATAACAAGGAGCGATGGTTTCCCAACTCTTGGTGCTCTCTGGATCAATCAGGAGTCCCGCGCCTGCACTGAGTAACTGGACCAGATAAACACGGCCACAGAGCTGTGCGCTGTCCCTGCGGACCTCCGCCGAGAGCTGGATTTGGGAGCCCATGTCCTGACACTCCCAAACTTCTCTCTTTGTTAGCAACCATCTGGCAGCGTGGCTAGAGTCCTGCCTAGGCAAAAGGAGGCAATGTTTGGCAGCAGCGAGTAGCACCACTGAGAGTGAGAGTGAGATTCCACCCCCTTCCCAGGCTCCAGAAATGCAGGTGTCGCGTACACACTGCATCCTACAACTTCTCCCTACCCCAAACACCTTCTCCCACCAGGAGCCCCGGCAGGTACAGACAAGGGAAGCCACTACAACCCGAGCGGCGAGGCTCCAGCCCGAGTCCACTCGCCCGCGCCGCGCTCAGCCCGAGGACGGGGACACGCGGGGACACGAGGGGACCAAACCCTCCTCTCCTGTAACCAGAAGAAAGTTCGTGCGATACAACACCCCAGTAAACCACGCGGGGGGGAGGAAGCGGCTTCTGAGAGAAGCGCTGATAGGGGAGAGTCCTAATAAAGCCGTAAGATCTCTCCCACGCGCACATCTCCTAGCTCAGCACTTCCAAAAGCACCAACGAGAAGGCAAAGACTGAGGAAAGGGACTGGGGAGAGACTGCCTCCCCCCGGCTCGTCCTGGCTGCCTGGCCAGTTCCAGGAGTAGCAGGGCAGGGGTTTGGTCCCTGGCAACCGGGGGTGCAGAGGATGCTCGTGCCCTGCAGCAGCGCCAGCAACACACGGGGCGCGGGGGCTGCAACTGCGGGCACGGGGCTCCGGGGCCGCGTCCCCGGCAGCGCCCAGCGCCTGTCCCGACTCGCACCTACCTCGGCGGGACCCGGGGCCGGCTCCGCGGGGCTGCGGCGAGCGGCGGCGGCGGGAGGTGGCGAGCGGAGCCCGGGCAGCCTCGGCCGAGCCGGGGCCGCTCGCACGGGGGCACCGCGCCGGTGCCGGTGCCGCTGCCCAGGACGGGCGGGCGATGCTGCTGCGGGGGACTCCGGGCGCCTCTTTGGCTCTGTTCGCAAAGTTACCGCGGCCACACGACCCACCTTAAACCCGCCTCCCCGCAGGACCCGGGGGAGGGGGAAGGAAGAGGAGGGCGGGAGGAGACGGGGGTGGGGGCTCGGAGCCGTTCTTTTCGCGGCGCAGAACCAAGTCACAGCAGCATCTCTCGGGCAGTCGCTCCGGGATGCAGGGCTGGGCGCACCAGTGCATCCCTGGCTCTCGCAGGCGCTGGGCTGAGGCCGCGCTCCGCTCCCCTCCCCCTGGATTCTCGCTTTGACGTGCGGTACTAGCTTCAGAGCGCAGAAACTTTCCCGTTTCCTGCGGCGCTGACGCCGAATTTTGGCTTGTTCGTTTGGTGATGGCTGGTTTGGCATCTCGTTATTTATTTAACCGTTTGTTGTTTCGGGGAAGGGGGATCTAGTCCTGATGCCTTGGGCTTTGTGTATGTGTTTTGGGGTTTTTTCTCTGCCCGATTCAATTAAAATACATTTAATAGCCTAGAAGGACAAAGAATCAGACTGCCACCCCGGCATCCCAAGGTTGCCGCCCGAGCATGTGGGGATGAGGAAGCAAACTATAGGCGAGGCAGAGACACTTGGTGGCTGTGCAGAGGCAGGAGACTGGGGGGAAAGCACGGCTCAAACACCGCGATCTCCCGAGCACAGACCGCTCAGACCCCGCGGATGTGCCGAGAGGGAGATGGCGCAAACTTCTGGAGCCATTGCAAGGTGCCGGGTTTGTAAGTGGAGGCACGCACGCGGCTGGAGGAGCGGGCACCCACGGGCAGCACACGCAGCTCGCAGTGCCTGAAGCAGCCGGGGACACGCTGGCTCAAGCTGATAGCACGCGAGGTTCCGGGGATGCTAATGGGAAAAAGCGCCGTGGAAAATTTACCTCTTCTCTAGCATCCTCTACCGTCCAGAGCATCTGCCCTTGCACTGTCACATCGACTGCATCGCTGCTGCTTTCGGGTGGCTCAGTGCCACTGCGTGCTCAGAGAGGCATCAGCCAGGGAGCCAATCGCACCCCACGGTTGTCATTTTCTTCCTGAAAGATGTAGCAGAAGTTACAAATGCATAATGATTAAAATCATTAGACCAAAAGGCTTATGGCAGGTGATTTGAACAGCTGCACTAACTTAGCTCTTAGCCAGCAATCTTATGCTTGCACAAGATGAAATGCTCTACTTGTGCTATGTACTATTACTGATTATATTCTAATTAGAATAACAACATTGGCTGTGATCCTGCTTTTTAAACATCTCAGTTTGTAAGAAACACAAGATCAAGTCCCTTTTTTATATCAGACCCAAATGATTAATAGAACTTTTTTTTGTCAGTGTAGCCACACGATGAATCCCCACATTGTACAGTATTTTATGTCCATATGAAGCTGCCAAAATCCTTTGTCCGGCACTGTGTGTTTCTTGGTCACGAGCCAGTGCATGACTGCAGGTGATGGCAGTGTTTCAAAAAGGACATCATTTGGGCCAGGATTCATACACTGGCTCTGTAAGGGACTCCCTGCTACCTCCCAGAAAACTCCTTCACTCCAGCACTGCCTTTGTGTCCCCAGGTTCCCATTCTTGCCTTGCCTTGCTGGGCTGGTTTGCAGCATTCCCAGGACCCTGCAGCAGCCCCCGAGCCAGCAGCACGGGGCACTGGAGAATCCCTGCGTGCTGGAGCAGCTGCTGGAGAGATTCCTCCTTCCCCACCTCTTTCCCAGGCCCAGTTCTGCTCCCTCCCTGGCTCCACAAGCTATTTTTCTTCATTACCCATGGCTAAGGCAACCTAAGCAGGTTCTGCAGCAATACTGGTGCCTGAGGTGAATTCCTCACTATTTTTCTCCACCTGTTTTAAATTTTTTTTTACCAAAATCCTAATGATGAATATGAATATGAATAATAAATTAGCAATCGTGTTTATTTATTAAATTATTTTCAATATTTAATATAATTCAATAGATCAAATTTGAACTTGATTTATTGAATAAATAAAGATAATTAGGTTTTGTTCTTTGTCTAGGAATATTAAAAACCACCGGTTGCTCTATGCTGATGGCATTGTTTAGAACTCAGTTTTGTCACCAGTTTCCATTTGGGGAACTATTTAGCATCCCTGATTTTCCTTTTTAAATGGTAAGAAATGCACAGAGACTAAACCAGGCTGCTTAAAATGAATTAGGCAAGCCTGCTGCGACAATTTTTTTTTTCTTTGTCTTTCAGTGTTCTCTGTAAAACTTTCCAAAGAAGTGGCCTGTCAAACTGTGACTGCTCTGGACACCAATGAAACCCAAGATATTCCATTGTGCTGTATGACTTTTGACAGATATTTGAGGCAAAGCATTCAGCACCACTCTTCTTGCTCATATAAAATCCCATCCAGCTCAGTAATTTCCCATGGAAAGTTCTGGCATTCTCTGCACTATGGTTGTCTGCTTGCAGGGGTGTAGATGTCAGTAAATGCCAATGAATGTGGCTATGGATGTTTCTCCATCTGAGGGTGACTGCTGGAATACTCATTTCTCCTTGGTGTCTATTTAAATGCAAGCGACTTGTAAAAGACATTCAGTACAAACAGCACTAGATTGCAGCACACTGGTTCTAGTCCAGTGCTTCTGTTTTTAAAATATGTAGTTTACAAAAAAAGATATAAAAAGACAGTTTGGCTTCTTTCTTATTATTGTTGACTCAATGAGTCTAGACTAGAGTTATAACTCTGTAAACTCCAGCTGAATCTTCAAGCTTAGCCAGATTCTTTCATAAATCAGAAAGAGTTGTTGAAATTCTGAAGGACAAAATAACTCTCTGTTATGAGTGCACAGCTTCAGTTTGGTGAAATGATACCTGGTTATCCCCAGGAAACCTGAACACCAACATGAAAATGAGAAAAGAATTTGGGAAAAAAAAAATAAAAAAGGGAAAAAAGGCAGGAGTGTATTACAAGAGTGACTCTGCACAGAAAACTGCTTAATAATTCTGCTGATAAAGTGTGAGCCAGAGGAGAATTCATTTCCCTCTCCCAGAGCTCAGCTGGGGTGACAGGAGTTTAAAGAAGAGCAGCTCTTTCATAAAGGTGAGCAGGTATGTCCTTCACCCAGACAACAGGAGTTTGAAAACACTGAAGTCACTGCAAGCTTTGCTGTTGACTTTTGGGGAGGCAGAATTTTCCCCTTTGAAAAGATGTGCTGGATAAAAACAACCACTTGTACACGTTTTCTCTTCAAAGTCCACTCACCTTTCAAGAGCATTTTGCTGCTTTCATTTGTTTGCTTCTACATGTCCAATTCAGAACTAGTTCCTCTCCACTTTTTCCTTTTCCATATGTTCTTTTTGCTTAAAGGGGAAATTGGGCCTTAGAAAACAACAGCAAACTGAATCCTGCTAGTGTTTGTAAAAGCACAAGTTATCAACACTGGAAAATTATTATACTGCTAATATTAAAGCCTGAGAAATTAAATATGCATCATTTGTGTCTGAATGAACAATTACTATTGAAAATAATGCTTGAAAAAGAAAAACAAAGCTTTTCAGACATAACATGAATTTTAACTTGTTTTTTTTAGAAAACCAATCAGGGTTTTAGTTTATGCATCATTCTGTTCCCCACAATAATACTCTGTCTGTGCAATCAGTGATGATAAATGGTACATAATTGTAAACTTGATATTGGTTTTCAATATTGAATTCATCATCCTGTCCTCTTAACACATATTAAATACTTTAAAGAATTTATGTATTTGTTTGATTTATCTGTGATTTTTTTTCCAATATGTAAAATTTATTAGTTTTCTAGTTTTTGAGGAACTAGGAGTAGACAACATCATTAATAACACTGAATAATAGTGTTGGCCTCATTTATGCCTGATTCCCTTCTACCAATACAAAGTGTCCAAATCAAATACAAACATATTAGTTGTAGGCAGTGTAGAAAATACAGTCTGAACTAGAGCCAGTTCTGCACAGGTTTTGTTTGATTTTCCCAATCCATTCCTGATCTCTCCAAATAAGGACAGCAAGAATTAATTTATCTTTTCCCACATGATGGACCTGTTACAGACATGAAGATTCACTCAAATTGTCCCAGTGCTCCTAAAGAACAAGTAATGAAAATATGATCAGAAAATATGAATCCTGCATTACAGTAGCAAAATGTACAAAAATTGTTCATCTAATTCAAACAGACACTAAGTATTTAGGGTCTGGTTCAATCATGTCAATTGTTTTTTTCATTAACATAACTTTTAAGTCTGCTCCCCAATGATAATAAAAAGAATGAGTTAAGAACTGGCCAGTAACCAAGTGGTTTGTGTAAATCTTGACCCAAAGAGGTCAAATTCTGCTCTTAATCCTGTGTATATGACCATCATTCTAATGTCTTCAATTTCTCTTAATCATGGTTTCTGCACTGCTCCAGGGCATGACATTATTTTCTGCTTAGTATGATGTAAATTTAAAAATAAACAAAGGATTTGGGAAGGCTGAAGCAAATAATAATGCAATGATGCAAATGAAGTCATAGCCTTCATTCAGCTGAACTGTAGCTGGTTATTTCAGGGAGTAATTTGCTCCACTAACCAAAACAACAGAGAAATTCAGTTGTACACAGTTATTACTCCTTTTATTGTAAAGGAAACTGGGTAAGAGAGCAGCCTCCCACAAAAGGGGTGAGTAGAACTGAGCTGCAGGATGGTTGGGACAGCTTTGTTGTATGAACACATCAGATCTTTGAATTACTCATGGGGGTATAAGAGAGCTCCACAGAATCCACAGCTGGCTCTGGGAGCTTCTGGGGGGAATTCTGTAGGAAACAGGATCCCAATTACACCCCTGGTATCCAGAATGACATTCTGCCTTTATTTGGAACACACAGTTGAGTATTGGGGAATGATATCCAAATGGATCGACAATCACTCTGCAACACCTAAATTCTTATTAATGTTCATGAGAGTGATGTGTATAAACTGGGAAGCCAAGAGGCCGCTCACAATGAAAAAATAAAATAGGAAAAGCAGCATTTCTAATGCATAATTAACAGCAATGTCATATAGGTCAGACTGCAAGTGTTGGCTTTTTAGTGCAAATTCCTATGTGGATAACTGCAAGATGAAATGTTTTTCTTTTAGCCAGAAAATTCACACTGCAACTCAAGCAAGGAACCAATTGCTTCCAAGCACATCTTCACCTTCTGGTTCTGAGAGCAAAAGGACAATTTACCAGTCATGTTCCTGTGTGTCTTCAGGACATTCCTCCAGTACTGCCTGAGGTGGAATTAAGGCTGTGGGAGAAACCCAACCAATTCCCAACTTTCCAACACCAAACAGACATTTACAGGTTGAACATTATCAGCTATATTTGTGATTGAGTCAATTATTTGAATATTCCCCATCTCCTGAGTTTGTAACTCTTCGGATTTCTTTTTCACCTCCACCTAAACCCAAAGGCTGGAACAGCCATGAGCAAAGGCAGACCAAAAAAAGGGGCACAGAGCCAGGAGCTAAAGGAGAATCCTGATTCTCTCAGTCTGCCTACATCAATGCAGTGAGATTTCCCAAAGTTCTGCTCCTTCATACAGAAAACCAAACCTTAGGAAATTCCCATTTGGAGGAAGCTGACCAAACTTCCAAGAGACAGCAGAAATAGAGGTAAAATACAGATTGAAGCAAACCAAAGTTGGTGGTTGGTATTCTGAAAGAACTCCATAGGACATATTCATTCAAATCTTATTTACAAATACTTCTAAATAGGCTGGTGTAAATCTATGCTCAAGCTTAGCTGTTTCCTTCAAACAGCTGTCTCCAGATAGACAGAATATTAAGGGGAGAACTTTAATCTGCAGGAAATATAGTGTTACAGCAATTGGCATTATTTGGACACATTGTGGAACGATGCTGCTCAGCTATGCTCTTATCAAAAGAAATTTTGAGTTCACTGCTCTGGTACTCAGTGAGGAATGGGTTTGATTACAGAAAGAAGAGAGAAGCTGAAAGAAGCTGTGGATTTATCTTTAGGATCGATTTCTGCAGGAATTTTTACCCTGAAGTTTCAGGAACTAGTGGAATGCCAGCACTGAATGTAAAGATTCTCTGCACTGAACCCCTTCTCTGCAAAAGCCAGTCCTCATTCCCAGTCCAAAACTCTGCCACTCGTGTATCTCAGGGCTGTGCTCCTCTCCCTTCAGCTACAGTGGGCTCAGCATGAGGCTTTTGGAAAGAGAATAATTCGAATTTTTATCTGCTCTAGAAATTTTGTTACTGCTTTTATTCATTGCTGCAGAGATGAGCAGCCTGCAAAGCCAAGCCAGCCCCTCTGCACAACAGCTTATCCCAAAGCAGTGAGATCTGAAGGTGCACCTCACACTGATTGGAATGGAATGGACCAAACAATATTTTTTGCCTCCCTTTGCTCCCTGCAAAAGTGGAAACAGCATTCCATGTGCTGGCTAATACTGACTTCTTCCCAGAAACCGTCTTGCATATGTACAGAGATGAAAATCAAAATGGACATTTTGAAATTTTGAAATTTCCAGGAATTATGTTCACACATAAAAAGGAAACCAAGGGAATCCTAGCAGAAGTTCCCAAAAATTCATTTCTGTTTTCAAAGAAAATCAAAGAAAACTTGGTTGCACGAATTTCTTTTCATTTTCATCCAGCTCCATTGTCATTCACAGAATTCTAAGTCAGGATCTAGGAGTTGTACTCAAAATGACAGCCTGCCGTGATGCATTTATTTGTCTGGTTTGCCACTTTCCAAGGGGAAAAAAACACATTTCCAAGATATTTTTGGTAGTGTATGACTAAGTAGCAAAATTAAAACTAGGAAATTAATAACTACATGGCATTTCAATCCCATCAACTCTAATCAACATAAATCCATTCTAATTAAAACCTGCAAATCCTGAGGATACCAAAGAGATAGCCCTCTGTTACAGGGAAATGGCAGCAACAGGTACATTCCATACAAACAGAGGGTGCAAATTTCTGGAAGAGGGAAAGACGAAGCTGTACTAGAAGTGATATTTTTAGAATACCACTAGACCCTAATAATCTCAAATTGGTGAAATAAAAAAACTCATAAATTTTGCCCTTTAAAACTTAAAAAGCACTTTTACAATCTAAATGAAGGAGTATACAACTTTCAGGCTGAAAAGGGTCACTTAGTTTATCCCAATCATTCCTGTAGTTTTAGAATATGATTAACCCCTGGTAATCCCTAATTGGCTAAAACAAACATAAATTTTGTCCTTTAACATTTTAGAAGCACTTCCACAAGCCAAACAGAGCATCTGAAGGAAGTGTACAACTTCACAGCCTGCAAAAGGTTACCAAGTTTATCACAATCATCAAACCAGAAATAGGACAGAGATGTAAAGTGTGTTCTGATCAGAATGATGAATAACACATAGCAGTTTAAAGAGAATAATAGAAATTATATAATTGCACCAGGGCCTTTGTTTCAAAGTCAAAACATCTCAGCTCTTGAGTCTGTCTTTAGGACTTGATCAAAAGCCCACAAACATTAACAAGATTCTTCGCACTGACTCCCTTGGGTCTTGCACATGTCCTTTATCCAGCAGCTTTGTGCATCTGAAATCAGCTCAGGAAGCTCCTCATCTCTCCTGCAATCCATCCAATCTTGCACTCACAATTGGCATCAGCTTTTAAATGTATAATTTTACATGCCAAATCTACCTGATTCTGGTAACTTCTGTTAAGTTCCCCTCTCCTCCTACTGCACTGTCAGGGCAAAAAGGGATCCAAAGTAAACTTGGGTGTTGTTTGTGCACATCCAGAGCAGCCAGTACTGCCACTCTGGGATTTAAAGGGAGAACCCATCTTCACCCAGCTCTAAATCAGCTCTTTTAAAGAAGGCCTCTTTTGACTATTGGTGGTTGTTATCCCCAGCCAGCAGAGATTAAACAAATGCATGTGTTTGGCAGGCAGTGGCAGTCACCCTGCCAATTAGCTCAGCAGGAAGCAAAGAACCTGCTGACCTTCCTGGGCCAGCGTCTCTCCAAGGCAAGCAGAGGGGCTGTGCTCAGCAGCTCAGACTGCTGTTATCATCATATTCCATCACAGACTCACCCTACCATTCCCTGGAGTCACAGCAACAGTCCAGAGGCACAGGAGGGGAGAGCTGGAGGGAATCAAAGCCATCATTATGTCTGGTGGTTTCCAAACTTTATTTGTGAAATCACAACAAGTGTTGTTTTTATTCTGTTTGCAGCCACTGACACTGAGGGGGTCTGGGGAGTGTGCAGGAGTCCTGAGGGCTGGCAAGGGTTTGCCAGAGCAGAAATCCTGGGAATCACCGATTTTACTGCAGCGGCAAGGAACAAGTTACACCTGACTGCTCTTAACATGGCTTTTTCACGTGTTCTTACAAATTGCCACACAGTCTTTTTATGCAAACTGTGCCAGAATTTAATGCACTCATGTTGTTCAAGAATATTTTATGCTAGCTGTAGTTTCCTTCTCAAAACTGCAAGTTATGGTTTGGTTGGGGTTTTTTTGCAATGATATAAAAATAGAACATCACCTATATAAAGGCTTAAGATAGCATTATATTTAGAGAAGCAAGAATATAAAATCTCTCATTTTTATCCATCCTGTTGTGATGTCCAGTGGGGATAGCTTAGTAAAATATCTGCTCCTTCTGTGTTTCCAGTGGGAGGCAACAGCTACATCTGGCCTTAGCTTTAATATGGCATGGTCTGGAATCGGAATCCAGAGCTGCAAGAGGACTTTGGTGGATAATGAGGAGGGCAGATGTGGTAAGGTGTGCAGCTCTGAGCACACACCCTCTTCAGGTGCAACTTTCATCTAAGTCTCCCCTGCATGTCATTCCATTGGATGAAATCAACAGGAGAAGCTGAAAAGCAGGCTGAGATAAAAATATGTTGGGACACAGAAAGATGCTTTAATAGATAAAAAGCTACAGTCTCTTTTAGAAAGGATTTTTCCACTTTGTATTCCTATTGTCTGAAATCAGGTCTGAATAGAAGATGACTTGATAAAATATAGGCAAAAAATCATATAAGGAAATAATGGAAATGCTGTTATGGATTTTTGTGAGTATAAATAGTTTCGGAAATGAAACTGTCAAGTCCAGCATCTGAAATGCTGTAGAAATAAAGTCACTTTAATGGTCAGCCTGCTGCAACCACATAAACATTCCCTAGTTCCTTTCACAGCCCAGCATCTTGTAAAATTTTTTTTTTAATCTGACATACGGAGAGACATTAGTTGGAGACTGAAGGAGACAGAATCTAAAAGAGAAGCAGAAATGGATCAAGAGAAGATAAAGAACAGAAATCATCAACAGGAGATATTAAATTCCAAAAATGGAACTTGAAGGGATGGGACATTCTAGAAAGAAAAAAAAAAAGAAAAAGAAAAAGGACAAGTGCTAAGATAAGCTGGAAAATAACATGGTGACCTCAATTTACTCAATTTTAAGCAAAAATAATAGACAGAAATAATCTGAGACTGCCCCTCCTCTTCTCCCATGCTTCTGGAGGTTTGGGCTGCCATAAGAGCATCCCTGGCAGCTGACTGTGAATCCAGAGCAGTTCTGTCCCACAGCTGGGGCTGCTCTTTGGCTTTCCTGTGGCACCAGCAGAAAACTTTCCCTTACCTGCAGCTGCAGCAGCTCATCCAACGTGGGGGACAGCTGCTCCCACTGCTGCTCTGCACTCCCTCCACACACTGCATTCTGCAACGTGCAACTGGGGAAAGAGCAGAAAAATGCCTAAAATAACCAGCAGTGTAAAAAAATCAGGCAGTCTCTCACTAAGTTAAATGAGCATTTTGGTATTTGATTGGCATGCTAATGTCCTTCACATCCCCAGAAACTCCTACACGTTATCAGCTGCCACAAACTACTAGTTCAAGGTTTAATTTCTTCCTCTAGAAATATTTTTTGTGTCTTGTTTTTCTTAAATTTTATTACCCATTAGACTATTTCCTCATTATAATGGCAGCTCTGTTTCTTTCAGAAAAACATATAAAACCTGCCTAATATTTTCATAAAGCAGGATTTAATCTCCTAGGTTGACAAACCAAGAGAATGGATCTTTGGCTCAAACCCTGGCTGAGCCACTGAGTTGCCATGTGACCCCAGGCAAAGAATCTGATCTTCTTTAATTGAAGCAGTTAAAAATTTGGCTGAGAAGCAACACCTTTCTGAAAAGCATCAGCCTTTGACCTCAGCTTGTGTGAGAAAATGCACCTCCAACATCTCAGGCTGCATGATGCAACTTTTTTTTTTTTTTTCTCAGTCATCTATCCATAGAAACGATGTGGTTGCTCACATCACTTTGTATTTTCAGCATAAAAAGGAGCTCTATCAAAGCAGAACTTTGGTGGTTCTATCAGGTGTTTGGGTCCTAGAGGACAGTTCTTGACCACCTGACTTACTTCAATTAGAGCTTGTGGGTGAGAAGCAGTGGAGAGGAAGGAGCCTTGCATGCAGATCCTGCTGCCAGGAAAGCAGTGAAGAATAAAAGTGTAATTTAGCTCACAGGAGCTCAACCTAAGTAGAAAATAAACATCATTTACTGGGTTTTTTTTGTCACAGGTGGATGATCAGACCCCTGCCATCAGTAGGACACACAGAGGGATAACTGGAATCCCTGAGGCCAGGATGAGCAAGGCCATTGCTTGTCGAAGCTCTTAGCAGGGCCAAAGACCTGAGTTTCTTTGACTCCACACTGAACTCAGCAGTCAGTATCACAACAAATTCGTTTTTACCTCATTTGCAAAAGCAGCAGGCACATGGTGAACACACTCTCACCTTGCCTCTCTCTAATGAACCACTTTAACCATATCAAGAAGGAATTTTGCATAATGACTGATGTGAAGTCCTAAGGAAGCAGCCAGCATTTGTGCTGGAAGCCTTGAGGACAATGACAAAGGCACCCATTAAGGAGATGTTCAGCAGCTGAGTGTCCCAGTAGAGCTGGGCAAACACTGAAATCCATTTCCCTTGGATATTCATTTGAATTTTTAAATGTGTTTCTTTGACTGTTCACATCTCTTTTGTGCTCACTTTCCATGAATAGCAAATGAGCTTTAATAAGGGGAATAATCACAAAAAACACATTTTAAGCTTGAACATTTGCCAAATGAAAACCTCCAACTGCACAATAAGTGGTTAGCAGTACATATGTCAATTTATGACTTTCACATTCAATTAAAAATATTGACTGTTGGTCAGTTATCACACAGGGGCATCAAGGAAACCCAAATAATATCTACATACAGAACTGGGCAGGTTAAAGTACTATTATGTACAGTTAGGTATTCCTGAATTACTTGCTGGTTGAGACCTAGCTCTTGACAATAATTATGAAAAAATAATGTATCTTGAAATATTGTATTCTTTCCTCTGCAATTTTTTTTTTAAGAGTAACCTGTTATTTACCCAGCCCTGCCAGGCAATATGATTTGCCAGAGGATAGAGCAGTTATGGGCATAAAATCTTTGCTCAAGGGCTTTTAGTAAGAAGAATTTAAAGCACCTAAGATGCACAGCTGCAGCCCAGAAATGCAGTGTGATACATTTTCCTTTAGTTCCCTTTTATACATCATTGAGCTCTCAAGGAAAACCTCTTATATCTCATTTGTGGAGCAAATCACAACTGCAGAGTTCCCCATGAGTCAACCCCATTTAATTTCTGCTGATGGGAGCCTAAGAGGGAATTAATCAGCTTCACCTAGAAACTTCTTGTTATGTTGAAAGCAGGGGGGTAAAAAGTCACCCTTGCTATTGTGTTTTCTATTTACTGGGGTATATAAATAAATAAACCTTAGAGCATGATATTGTGCAGCACTGAGCCCAGATTTGAGTGAGATGCACCACAGGGAGCACTCCCAATTTGGAAGCGGGTGGAAAATGTGACCTGTTGGGTCTCTCCATGCTGCCCACCATTATCCTCTGAACCCTGCAGGAGCTGCTCTGGAGCCAAGGCAGCCCTGAGCATCATTTCAGTGCAAGGGCTCCCACCAAATCAAATGCATTTTGATGGCAAAAAGATTGATATGGTGCCCTTCTTCTTTGATCCAAAATGTTTTCATAATTTTTAGCATAAAAAATATAAGCATATTTTATGAAAGCAGACATTCTGGACTACATCAGCTTATTATCAGCTGCAAACAACCTAAAACTCTCTGATCAGATAAAGACTAACATTCTAATTATCTCAGCATAAAGGCTTTTTTCCCTTTAAATAACATTTAGGATCTCATCAGTAACTACAGTGGGAAATCCTGGATAAACCCAGCATAGGTACAGAAAATAAGTGAAACAAAACAGCACACAGCTTTGCATTCCTGTGCTGTAAACTTTTGAACTGCATCCATGGAAGAAAAGGGTGGGGGAAAGAAGATCAAATGCATGCTGTAGTAAATATCAGGTATTGTGATAAATTGCTTTTATGCTTCCAATAATTGTAAACATCGTGTAGTTTCATATTCCTGACATGCTTGAAGAGATGTGCAAGCCTTTTTTTTTATTATTATTATTTTATTACAGAGCAGCATCGCTTTCTAGTTTATTTTGTGGAGAAAATTGTCTCTTTATGCCATAAACAACTCCAAGCAGTTTGTTCAGGGAAGCTGAAAGGTGGAATTTTAGCCCATTAGACACGGGCAGGGAAGAGAAAGTTCTGATTTCAACCCAAACTCGATTCCAGAGCGTCCCCCAGCGGGGGTGTCCGGCACTGCAAACCCAAAGGACCACGGTGGGTTTGAACGGACGGAAAACCCACAGAGAATATTCGGAAGCCCAAAAATGCACCAATATAAAATGATTTTCTTTTCGCTAAAATAAGAAGAGCATTAGCATTCTCTTTGTAACGCTGTATAAATGATGTTAAAGGATAAATGAGATAATCATCAGTCAAAGTGCAATCCTAAGCAAAATAACAGAGTCTAATTAACATGAGATCTGACAAAAATAATTAAATGAGGGTGACATAATTAATGCCAGTGGACACAGTGGATTACATAAAACAGACATTGTTAAAATCATCTGATATCTTTCTTTTCTATGAGTGCCAGGAATGGCATATTAATCCTGAGACCCTTCTAGATGTGGGTGCAATTTTTACAATACTTGGTTTCTACTAAGCCAGCAGTGCAGGAGAAGGAATCTCCAAGAGAAGAAAGGATTTATCCAGTTTAGGATCAGTTAGAAGCAGATGCTGAATTGCCAACTGCTGAACAATTGCTTTAAGAATGGGAGAACCAACTCCAAAAATATGCTAGAAGATAATAAAACCTTGCATCCTCTAGATGTGATAGAGTACTTGGAGGGGGAAAAAAAATAAAAAGGCCTTTTTCAAATGGAAAGATGCAATTTCTATTAATTCCATGACTGTGTGGATCCCAGATTTATTTTCTGCCTCTTGTTTGTGGCATTTGTCAGATGAGTCAGGCTTCAGCTTGGGAAACTTGATTCCATTGCTGGAATTCTCCAGGGATGTCAAATTTCTTCGCCCAAACACTTCTGTCAAGAGGTAACACACTGAAATTCTGTCCTTCATCTCCTGCCAGGCTTCTCCAGGCAGGGAGAGCTCCTGAGAGGCTCTCATTTCCCATCCCAGGCAGGCAGGCACAAACATGGGATTGAACTTTAAAGACTTCTTTTGCCCATGTAAAACAAAAGCTTCTCTAGCACTCATTGGTGTTATTCACAGGAGCATTGCACAAAGTGAGAAATATTCCATAAAAATAATACTTGCACTGATGGCTTTGTATTCTACCATGATTTTTTTCTTTACAAAGTACTTTATGTAGCACTGCATGTCCAGAGTTCTGCAAGCACAGTGCACTCCATCTTTATTCTTCAACACTGGGTAGGAACTTCTAATATTGATACGCCAACACTTTTGCAACTTTTATTTTAAACCAATTAAACATCACATTATCCCATTCGTTTTGGCTGTCCCTGCACAAACTTCTTGCTTTGTGTAAAGACAATTACCAGATCAGCATGAAAGTTGATCTCTGATCTCACAGGGACAAACTCAGCTGTCAGATAAAGTGTCAAGAGTTCTCTTTGGCTCTAGTGACTCCACCTTGGCATTTTGCAATCAGCTGAGGATTTTTCCAAGAGAGGAAAGAAGTGGGGAAACTCAAGAATGATAAAACTGTTCAGACTAGGATGTTAGAGATACACGTGCAGCTACTCCAGTATCAGCAGGGCGTGAGCTTGGCCCAAAGGTCTTCCATTTTCCTCTGTGAAACAGGGCACAAGTGAAAGCAGTGATCTCAGCTACTTTTATTTAATTAACCTTCATTTTATTACAGCCATTGAATGTCACTGAGTAAGCACACTGGTCTGTGTTCCTCACTGTGTCAGCAATCAGCATCTGCTACACTTCAAACTCAATTAAATGTCCTTTTTTCCCAAATGTTGCATTCTTACCCTTTCTATCAGCATGGGTTACTTCATCTTTGTTCCTGCTGAACAAGAGCTCCATCATTTTGCTCTCCATTTCCCTTTTCCTCTCACATCCTGCTTACATAATACATCTGAAATCATCCTGACTCCAAACCCAAGTCTACACTTTGGTCGTCTCTCACTAAGTTATAACACCTCCTCCTCCTCAGATGTTTGAGAACTTGGCTTCTGCAAATCAGCTTCTTACAGATGGTGCTTCCATTTACTGGCACAAATTGGGTACTTAGAACTATTAGTCATTGGAGATACACATTTTATAAAATATGTGAAAAATAAGAAGTAGAATAAACAGGAACATACAGTGACATACTGCCTTGGCTCTTTCCCAGTGTATTTTTCCCTCCTAAGGACAAACACTACTCAGCTCTCACCATGTATTTATGTTCAAGTGAAGTTATGGTGTAGACAATTATTATTTGAGAAACCATGAATGCATTTCTAAGAGTCAAAACAATCATCCCCAAAATGCCACACTTGCAGCATTACACAGAGAGCAGTGACTCAGACCCAGAGACACAACTTTGGACTGCTGACCTTCCACTGCTTTTCTGCTTCATCTCGGATTAGACTTCATCTGTCAGTGCCTTTATCTCCCCCTAAATGTGAAGGACAATATTGGTGTAAAATAGTGTGAAATTAGTTGTCATTAGGGCTTGCCTACTCTCTTCACGCACCCTGCCCAGATCCTCACCTCCTGGAGTTCTCTGGCATGTGATCACACAAAATCAGGGGTGAGGAATGGACCCGGAATTGCTCCTGGAAGATGCCATGAAAGACCATGGAGGTTCACACAACAGCATCCCT